>BLKM01002677.1:869412-994412 GCA_013340265.1 Coptotermes formosanus | reverse complement strand
ATTACGCTCACTCTTGCTAGGAGAAGCCATTATTATTCGCTCGGAACACTTCAGATCTTAAACATAGGCTGAAGGAGTTCTCCAATTTGTATTCTTCAAGAGAGCTAATACATGCGAACTAAAACGGGTTGCGTAGCGCAGCAGACTGTTATGTTGCAAAGCCATGGGATGGACAAGGTACGCACATGGGAAGGAATATTGCCTGAAATGTTGGTGTTTTATTTCTATACAATCTTAGAAAACAATGTAGTTTATGAAAGGAGGCTGTATTCGAAAATGCATTTATTGAATATTATACATGAATCCAAGACCTCTATAGCGTACATCTCTTCCTAAAAAGGGAAAACGCGGGCATTTCAATTGGTCACGTTGTATGTGTTTCTGTTTGTGTGTTTCATCTCAAGCTTCGGACCAGTTGATCGTTTCCACGAAACTTGGTATAAGCCTTCTGCCATTGCAAAGTAGCCCAGCTTCTTATTATTTCTTTTCCAACCTTCAATTGGCGGACGCGCTTACTTGTGAGATGGAAAGGACATTAGAGACACTTAGTTTTGGATCTTGAAATTATGTCTGGGAAGAGACTTTGAAAGAATATGAGACCTTTCCTAAGAAAGTACTTCTTGAAGTGTAAAGTATGAAGATGGCGGCGCTGCGATTTATTTATTTTTTCGTTTTGATGGCAGTGATCAATAGGCCAGTGGGGTTAAGTATGTGATATTTGGTGTAGATAGTCCGTAAATATGCCCGCAAACCTTAGGCAGGGTACAGAATTTGTAATTACGTAGTTTTTCGCAAAAAATATGTTAAAAGAACGAGTAAAATATAAGTTGTTATAAATTTATGGGATATGGAAGTAGGGATTTTGAATTTCACTCAGAAAACCTTGTTCTTTTATTTCAAGAGTCGTGATGTATAACTTCTTGGTTTTTGTCATTTAATATTATCACGGTATCTTTGATGAACATTGTCCCCTGGTATATGATGCCGTGTTGACTCTTGCTACAAGATACTCAAAATCGTCGGTAGATAATTACCAATTGTCGTGGCGTCATATTCTAAAGGAATTTTAATCTCCTTCATGGTTTTGCGTCTATAATTCCGTTACGTGGATTATGGGTTCCCGATAACGTAAGTAAATATTACATTTGTCCACCTACATGTGTTCAGCCACAGTAATTCCTTCCATCAGTAGTCGCCTGTGTGTAGGTTAAAGCCAGCTTCCGTTCCAATCTTAGTGCTGAGTAATGCTGTTTTCATATTGTGGTCAGTCGAAAGTTTTATTTGCCTTGGGCAAATTTGAAATGGGTTTATAGCTGGACCTCTTCAAGATGTGATTTGTTAGTCTGTGTGTATTAGCATGCCGAAGTCAGCCTATCTACCCCGAGGGGTCTATGCGCCCCACATAATGGCATGAGGAATTGAGAGGTCGGTTCCAATTTTCAGTACGCATGTTTTTTAAGTGCTTCTTCGCGATTTTAGTTGTACCTCTAACCTCGACATTCATTTGTAGCAGATAACCTAGCCAGAAGTTGTCCCGTATTGCGTTGAGGTCTGTACATGTGGTTTTCATAGGCGTATATGCCCTTTGTATGCCCATTTTCCTTAAAAGAACTTGAGGCTGGAGCTTCCTCACATTTGCGTGCCCACTTCCTAAGAAAATATTAAGGAGCTGATGGAGTGTCTTGAAAGTTATTAGGAGAATAATTATGGCAGCGGCGGTCATCCCAAACTTGACCTTTTCAATTTTCTGCCATCAGTAATATCAACATGGCGGCTGTGAGAAATTATAAAGTAGACGCAAAACTTAATGTAAGGTCATGACATTTAACGTGCAAAAAGAATCTGAAATAATGTGTATATATGTTGATGTAGTTCTGTAGAATCTTAAATATTAATATAGCGGTTGCAAGAATTCGCTATTTGGCTACTAACTTCCTGGGCATAAGCATCTAAAATGTTGTGTGGAAATATATATGAACACACACACATATATATATATATGTTCCGTATTAAACGTAATTTCATATGTTAATAGTTAAAAACATGACGACGGTACTGTGCTTTAAAATAATGTTCTACTTGCAGTGCGGTCTGAATCTGCACAAGGTGGAATTGCGTGCAGGCCTGGATATTTAGGTAGAATGTCTGTAGTCGTTAATTTATAATCCCAGTTAGCTTCATCATATGGATTGAAGAATTCGAAGGAAATTCTGCCCAGAGCTACTTAGATTTTTGTTACGACTAACTGCATAAGAAAGAAAGTAGCAAGTGTTGTTCAAGCGTTATAGTGGACGGATACGAACCGCAATTAAAGTCTGTCCACATTGGCAGTGCAGACCTCTGATGGATATATTAAACCAAAAACATTTAGTAGTTTGACTGTTGAAACAAGCACTAGGCCTATGTGGCCAGACAGCCAACTGACACTACCTCAAATGCATGCGTGTGTCTTTCCACTTGTTCGGAGAACGTGTATAAATGTTGCTGAAACCCGTATTCAATCTTTAATGGCAAAAAATGTTTATTAAAATTCTGTTGTGTATGTTAGAGTACATGTCTGGTGTTTCTTAAAGTGTGATTAGTTATTGAAAGTTAATTTTACGGTACCGTTACTATCTGAAGATTGTACAGTGTCGGTTTTACCTTGATGGGTGCGTAATGAAATGGAAAGGATAGGAAAGGACGTGGTCGTGGCATGTCTGAGGTAGCATAATATTCTGACTCTTGCCTGGAGAGGCTGAAGCAAATCACAAGAAATCTCAAGAGCGCCAGTGTCCCAGCGAAAGTTCGAAACTGGCACCTTCGAAATGCACGTCAGATTACCTACTGCTTGTGACAGTTCAATCGGCAGCGTGGTTAATGAAATGAAAACCTACGTATTTCTCAGCCAGTTCATTGTGCAGTTAACTTAACCTGACCATCATAGGTGTAACTTGGGGAGCAAGGGAGGCAAACGCCCCCCCCCCAATATTTTTCGACCTAGGAATAGTTTATTTGGTTATTGAATTGAATAATGGCAAATAAGAAATAGAAGAAAGAAAATGAAAAACTTGCATTTTATGGGACCAATTTTCCCCTGTTTCAAATTTGACTCCTTTGTAAAATAAAGTTCCTAATATTCATGGTGAGTCCCCCCGCCGCCCCCCAGTGTTATTAGCGAAGTTACGCTTATGCTGACCACCTACTTCTATATTAAAGGCATAGTGTGCGTGTTGCTTATTAACCCTTTAAAGACGAAGCGTATCTGTTTTATATAAGGACTCAGTGCGTACCGCGCTGTAAACACTCTGCACTTCGGTTATAAAAACCAGTCTCTTAATGTTTTATAAGGCAAAAGTTGCTGTTTGTTCTGATATCCGTACAAAACACATAAACGCAATGTGGACACCACGTAGAATTTTTTAATGTTAAACCTGGCGGTACGTAAAGTTACCGCTAGGCTTTAAAAGGTTAAAGGTCAACGGTCCGAACGTCGCTCGTAACGTGAACTGTAGCCTCAGTCCACCTACACCTGAAGCCACTCTTTTCTTCCCCCCGCCCCAAATGGTGGAACAGCCTGCAGTGGGCCAGGGCCTCCTCGTTATCGAGGCTTCACACTCATACTCATTTAGACACACCACATGCGGTAGGACTCCTCTGGACGAGTGATCAGCCCAACGTAGAGACCTGTACCTGACAACACTCAACAAGCGACAGACATCCATGCCCCCGGCGGGTTTCGAACCCACAATCCGAGCAAGCGAACGGCTGTAGACCTACGCCTTAGGCCGTGGTCACATTGGAAGCGAGTTAATACAACTAACTGATCGTACGTAGTCGCGCGTAGCCGTCAGACTGAAACAAACATACAGGTAGAGATGCGCGCCGTAACATTGAGGGCTGTACTACAACACAGCTCTTAATGTGACCACGGCCCAAGACCGCGCGGCCACTGGGATCGGCACCTGAAGCCACTACGTGGCTTTAATAGGCTAACAAACACAAGTACGTGTTTCGTAGGAACTCCTTCCATTTTCAGGGCCCAGATTTTTCTTGGACTAATATTTACCTATCGATAAGGCATCTTATCGCAGAAAATTCAGTGCCTCTGTATGGGCCTCGATTCTCACATCTGTATACCTTATCGGATGGTACAGGCTTACAACCTGTGCAGTTGATGTGGTTTTGTTAAATAACAGAAGACTCGGTAAATTAACCTTAGGACTTGTAGCATAGCTGCTTGAGTGTTTAATTTCCTGCAATAGGGATTACACTTGTGAAAGTGTAGTGCTTGGGTAAATATATGTACATGAGTGGGATAAACATGAATAATTTAGTTTCTTCCCTCAGTAAGGACTTACTTTATACAGACAATCTGATATTAATGGGACAGTGAAATCCAGAAAGTCTGAACTGAATTATGCTAGGAATATTTGCAGAATATTGGAGAGTAAGCCTCCTTCTGAACAGCCACAGTAAGAAAAGTCCGCAGAGGAGGTGACAGACAGGACTAAGTTGGATCCTAGTCAGGTAGGATGTAGGATGGACGGTGGACGTAACACTGTATCAAAAGAATATTTAGTTTTGGACTGTGCTGGCAGCAGTAGTTGGCCTTCCGGTAGGTTGGCCTCTGGCCTCACGGGGTTATTCGTTTACTTTGAAGGGAAGGTTGTAGCTTCAACTGAAATGTCGGTACCGTTATACCGGAATATATGATGTCACTCCCCGGAACAGAGTAATCTTCAGATGCTTAAATTTTTATGTGATATTACGTCATGTGCCTCATGTGACGAGTTGTGTGTGAGGTAATTGATTCGAGTTTAATGTGGGCTAGGAGCTGGGTGTATGTTGGACAGATAGTGGCTTTTATTATTGATTTTAACTACAAACTTTAAGCAAATTAATAGAATGGTAAGAGGTAAAGTTCACCCAATAACAGGCCATGAAGGCGTGGAAGGGGAATACAGGTAGAGCTCTACTTTTTCTTTAACCTCGGCGCTACATGGGGGGTGGCTGGTGAACGCCACGCCCTGGCCGCTTTGCTTTCAGGAAGGAGACCCCGTTCCCATTGTGCAGGAGGCTGGGTGGGCTCCAGGGTCAGTGTGGACGGGTGTGAAAAGTCTCGCTCCCCACCAGGATTCGATCCCCGGACCGTCCAGCCCGTAGCGAGTCGCTCGCTATACCGACAACGCTGTTACATATATTCTTACCACGGTCTGGATTGAAATTGTGAAGACCAGGGTCCCCTGATTTGGTGTTGTCGTTCCAACACGCCCAGACCGTTTGTCCAAGTTAAAACAAGTGCCGTTGCTGAAGACCGCGTATGAGAACGTGGCTGAAAGCGCAAACACATGCTTGTGAAGGCTGTGCGCGTATGTCGGTCACTGTGCACTTTCCTCTGCCAACAGCTCGGCTGTGTCGTCGAGACAGCATCAGACTGGTCAGTTTGTTCCATAATCTATTCAGCTTCGTAATTTGTACTCCGGATAAAAGAGCTGAATGGAACCGGGAACCTTCTCAGATTTTACTGCGTGCTCGAAACTCAGACCTTCCTAATTCTAAGCACGATTTGCTACACTGTACACTCAGTAAACTGTTAGTTATAGGAATGAACTGTGGAATTTTTATTGAGAAACTACATTATTGTAAAAGAGTAGGATGTGTCGTAAATGACAGAATGGCATTTTTGTAGGTGTCGGGCAATAAACCAGTATCATACTTCAGAACTGTGTTTCTCTGAAGAGAATGGTGTATTGTCAGGCAGGTCACACAAATTTTCCAAAAATCTTAAGAGTCATCTGAAAATTTTGAGCGCTAGAAGGGTGAGATGAAGCAAGTTCCACACTGAGGACGCAAAAACATTAGGCTCGTCTGTAAAAATTTTTGTTGCCCCGGCGACTTGGCGCTCAGGATTTCTGCACTGAGCGAGAAGTGTGTTGACAGAGGCAGCAAACTCGACTATATCGTACTTGATACCTGTAGTGCAACAATGAATTAGCGTACCTGAAAACTGTATTTCTGTGTTTATTTAACGATGCTGTCAGCACGGTAGCTGTTTTGTATGAACTAGTAGCATAGTGACAGTTAAATTTTACGGACCCAACAGACCATGGCGATTGGCAGGTAATTAATGTTTTTTGAAACTTACTCATTTAAGATAAAACATTAACTTAAGCTGTTTGCATGTAGGCCACATAATGAACAGTAACAGTGTCGGTAAGTGTAAGTAACTGTTGCTACGTTTTCGTTTCTTTTCGTTGTCCTTACCTCTTCTACCTACCCACAGCAGGTGTCGATGTTGTTTATTTTAACTTGATCACACTCAGGCACACACCACAATCGGTAGGACTTCTCTGGACGAGGGATCGGCCCGTCGCAGAGACCTCTACCTGGCAACACAAACACTCACAAGAGACAAACATCCATGCCCCCGGTGGGATTCGAACCCACGATCCCAGCAAGCGCTCGGCCGCAGACCTACGCCTTAGACCGCGCGGCCACTGGGATCGGCGTTGCTACTGTCATGAGTTAAAAGTGCTGCCTGACTGAATACCAAACCGGTCATCATTAAGACGACGCAACTTTCCTGCAGTTCGATGCCAACTGCACGCTTCATAGGAGACGGGTTATCTCCCAGATGATTGGGGACGGTCTGATGAACACGTAATAAATAGCTGGGTGGAAGAGCGACGTACGTGTCAGTAAGTGATTGGCAGCTTGTCAATGGAAGCGAAATGGTTGAAAGTGTTCCCATAAAATACACCGAAATTAAATTTCACAATTAATGTTCCAGTTATAGAGTAGGATAAATGTGGTAATGAACCGGGTCTGCGGGATTTATGTGCATCCGTGTCTATTATAAATACTGGGGATTGAACTGGAGTAAAGTCCGGGCCACGAAGGTGCTATCGACTGAAGTATAAAGTCATATGTGTGGGTTCGTAATGCTTAAGGATCTAGCAATTGCGATAAATTGTTATCACCAGTGTTTGGGTCACCATTGTTATTATAAGAGATTTGATTAAGTTCAAATACGTAACTTTGATTGGAAAAATGAGAAATGTGTGTGGGATTCTAGTGGAGGAGCCTCCAGATGAGCTTCGACCATGTTTCTTTTTCCTTCTTCCGCACTTTCTGTGTTTCCGATTCTTCCTTCCGCCTTTTCTTTTTGTTTCTTACCGACTAATTGGGATCAGATTCAAGGCAGGGCCAGCCATTTTTTTCTTCAGTACCAACCATACCACCTCTGGGGCCCATTCAGCCTCCTATCCAAAAGGTATCTGCAGGGTATTTGCTCTGGTGTAAAGCGGCCGAGGCATGGAAGTGGTTACTTGTTTCCATCTAATGCTGTTCCTCCATTCCAAAAGTCTCAAGGTGTGGTGCTTTTGCAAGCATCAGGAGAATTCTGCCTGCTTTGTATGACGTATGTTTCTTTCGCTCTCCTTTCCTTGTAAGTCATGTGGGCCGATTCCGACACAAGAATAATCGAAGATAATCAACACACTTTGCCACTTGGTGTGTGTTATGGGTATTGGTGGAACTGGAACTTGCAGTTTTCTGTTCTTTTGGTTTTATTTCATTTGGTCACTTTGTAATGTCTTTGTGGAAATTACGTAGTGTGTCAATTACTGACACTGTCAATTGCTAATGCTATATAGCGTCGGTGATAGATGAATGAATGAGTATGGATCATTGGTGGAGTACTACTCAAGGACGAATATCGAAGTACTCGGAGAAAACCCTGTTCCAGTGAGACTTTGTTCGCTACAAATTCTACACGGAGACGTGTAAGAGTAAACCCGGGCCTCCGCGGTAAGAGGTCGGCGACTAAACGTCGAAGCCATGGTACTATCCAAACAAAAATATTAAATTGATCAATTAATTATATGTCTCTTCCACACTTCTGTCAATTATGCAATTGACATGCATTTCGACACTTGTATATGCGTCATCTTCAGTGTCGTAATTATGTTACATGGATGATGGTCTAATTTTGGTTTTCTGTGCCATGCAGTGGTTAAATTTTCCGACGTTTAGGATGAACACGCTCCATCTTCAGGGTGAATGAACTGAGTTAAGCGGACGAATCCTCCTGATCCGTTGGTCGTCCTGAATATGGAGGCAGCATGTTCGTCCGAAACATCGGAACATTTGACCACTACATTTTACAGAAACCCAGAGTAGACAATTCTCTGCTTAACAACCGCCAGGAACTCCTGAAAACCCACACACGTTTGTTGCGTTTGTTTATGTATTCTTGCCCTTGTTGGCATTTTTATTAGACTGCCACGTGGTCTTGTGATTTTTAAATGTTTGCAAGGTAACTTACGAAGGTCTAAAATTACAAACTTAAAACACTGGACTTCTGTTGCTATTTTTAAGTCTAAGGCGTGGGTCTGCGGCCGCTCGCTTGCTAGGATTGCGGGTTCGAATCCTGCCGGGAGCATGGATGTCTGTCTCTTGTGAGTGTTGTGTTGTCAGGTAGAAGTCTCTGCGACGGGCTAATCACTCGTCCAGAGGAGTCCTACGGAGTGTGGTGTGTCTGAGTGTGATCGTGAAGCCTCGATAATGAGGAGGCCCTGGTCCATTAGGGGTTGTTGCGCCATGGAAAAAAAACTGCAATTTTTAATGTAATCGATTGACAATCTAAGAACATTTACCATAACGTGACACTTAAAAGTACGTTAACATAGTCTGTCACGTTCTCAGCGTTTGTCATTAACAATGAATACTTTATGTGTACGTATTTAGTCCTATATACAGTCTGTATGTTTGTTTACTTATTATACACACAATTTATTTACTTATTAGACACATACCTCTGTTAACCTTACAGTTTTGTCCCCACTTCTTATTGCTGTTGCATTTCTTTGACAGCTGTTTCACTATGTTATGTTCACCATAATACAAAATATGTTACACTTGCGTCACACTTGGTTTTTGTTGCTTTTTGGTGTTATTTCACCGCTTCCTTTTTGGATATTATTAGTATTAATTTATGTTGCATAGATTCTTATGTTCCTTTTTTTCCTTGTACAACCATGATATTTTCTTGCATTGTGTTTCTTATTGTTGTTGTTTTGTTATTGTGTTTGAGTTTTCAGTCATTTGTTGTTGTGAACCTTTTATTGCAGTTTTATCACGGGTGAGCAGCTGCTCTTGGCTGTAGATAATACAGATTTGCATGTACCTATTCGCCTAACTCGTGACTATGACTACGAGAATATTTCTGCACCGTAATCAGTTTTAATGAAAATTCGAAAGCAGTGCAATTTATAGCAGATTGCATTTCACCACACTTAGTTAGGGTCCTGTTATGTGACTTAGGCCACTCTTACGCGCGTCATTGCGGGCGGACTTTTGCAAGTTGTAATGGTTTTTGGCGGGTGACATGAGCCGGCTACTCTTTGATATATCACAACGGCCTCTCTAACCTTTACCCAGAAACCGACTGTTAACAAACAGCTGTGCTTCCCTCAGTATGTACGTACCTCATAATTGTTCGTTCGATACGTGAGAAATTCCCAGTTTCCACAAAGAAATCCGGCACAACATATTTTTCTGCGGTGATCTCTTGTTTTTATTTCACGGCATTGTCAATATCTCAGATTATATAGCTTGGATAATATGATAATTGAATGAACAATTGAAAAGAATGCAGAAAAAATTGGTAGCGGCCTCATCGAGATACTGTCCCAGTATTTGACTGGAGAAGCTGTAAGAATAATTAAAACCTCGGTCAAGGTAGTCTTTCAGCCGAGTTTTGAACCGGGAACCCCCCAAATAAAAGGCTACAGGCCTGCCGCAACACCAGCCTGTTAATTTTCCTGCTGAGACAAAAGCAAAGCGCCCCAGAGTGTCTCTTTGTTATAGGCCTCTTCCTGTATGTGCCATATGACACTAGCTTTTAGAAATAATTTACCTTACTAGAGACATAACATTTCTGGTGCTGTTGCTGTTATTATCACTGACATTTCAAATTCTTGATTATTAAGGATGTGCCTTGCCACGTTTTATACACCACACGATATAACGGTGTCTTAGTAACAGATTTACAATCGATCATAATAGGTATTTCGTAAATGGAAAGATGTTCTGTTCCTCGTACTTGCGTAATTTGTTACGTTTGTATCGTTAATTTTTTCGGCCTTAGCTCGTACCTCACAGGGAACACTGTCTCAATTATAAACCCCAATAGCAGTGACATATTATTGTAACCGTAAGTAGATCTTTTTGCCAAATTTCTGTTATTTTTGTCTGATTTTAGCAGAAATTGTAACGTTCCGACTAACTTATAAAGACCCTAAAGATTAAATTTCACGAAAACACGTCTAGTGTGAGTTGCGCGGTTCTGTGCGGCGAGACGGACGGACAGGCGGACGGATGGACAGGCGTCTTTCCGCAGCCGCTTTGCTAATGCGCCTAACATCGCTATATTCTAGGGAGTGACATCATGCGTTGCGTTAGATAGGTATCTAGGTTTTGGAGGAACCAGCTGCTTCCGTGTTCAGTGTAGAAGCTTACTGTTCACTTAAATAAAGGCAGAAATTCTTATATTCAACACCATGAGAACCCCATACATACATATTAAATAGTAAGTTGTAGTATGAACATCAGCCCTATTGTGTGCAGAGTAAGATGCACGGCATGGCACGTTAAGCTGAACACTGACCGAGTGTCCTGTACCGCTCGAACGCCGGAATCGTGCTTTCGATTCCCACCGTTTGTATGTATTGCCCCGGGTAGATAACAGACATTGCGACTGGTCCGTCACAAGGCCTGTTTCATAATGCTACAACAGGTGGTACGTATAATTACCACTAAGGTTTAAGGGGTTAAAAATAAATACGTGAGAGTTTACAGTCTCATGGTATTGACTGTACGGATTGCTGTCTTCTGGAATGTGACGTCGTGTAGTTTGGCAGAACAGTGCCACGGGCTGGTAGGAGTCTGCTACCCAAGTATTCAATATAACAGATTTGTACCCTGAAGCGCATCCCTCTTAGACATTAGAACATGTCTATCGAACATCGTTCTGTCACGTCCCACAGGAAGACAGGAGTCCTTCAAGAAAGTACGCATGTTAATTTCTCCCTACAACATGTAATTGACACTACTCATTTAGTAAGGATCCGTAACCAAGTCACTGCACCCGGTTGAGGTAAGTCGGAATAAATTGCTATCTTGGTTAGGCTACGATGTAGATGACCGACGAATCATTGATCGAGTCCTGGCAGAGGGAAGAGAGACTTATTTTCTACAAAGCTTTCAGACCGGCCCTGGGGCCTACACGTTTCCTGTTCAACGGACACTGGGTGGCGCTAAAGCTGGCCACGTGTCATTATTCAGAATGGGTGGAGCTGTACCTTCACTTCTCCATGTGTATTCATGGCATTCACAGAGATAACTTTACATTTTGTGCGTTTGAATAATACGCCATCTCCAAATTGGTGTACATGTTTCAGTTCTTGTTATCTGTCATAATTGAGAAGCGACAGGCCTCGTTGTTGAGCAGCGATCATGAGGAAGGGCAACAACAAGATAGTTATGAAAAAGATAGAGCATGCGCAGAGTACACGACATTTGATCACGAATGAGAATCGATGCTTTTTGATTGTAATTCTAGTGATTACTGCTGTTTGCCAGACAGTTTCTACGACCTGCTTTGTGTAACGTTTCTGCTTCCTACATCCGCGATATATAACCCTTTCCTTTGTTTTTTTAAACTGTCGTTGATAATAAATAACATCATGATTCAGTCAGACTAGGAGAAATTTTCCTAAGGATAACAATCTGACAGTGCAACAGCGATGATTTTACCGATCAGCCGCCCGTGAACTACAGCGGTTCCTGTGCCTGGTGGAATGTTGTTACGTTCATGTTGCCAACAGGCGCGTGTGTTAATAAAGCCTGATTTCGCAAGTGCATACGTATAAAAAGAAACGCAAAGGAGAAGTGTCTTTCCATTAAAATCGAATTTACGCCAGAGGCGTTTCGTTTTTGAGCAGATGGTTATAAGCAGGCATTGCTCACGATTTGGAAGGCCATGGCCCGTTAAAAGGACAAGCACCATAGAAGATGAAGAGAAAGAGTAACAACAACAATAATAATAATAATAAGAAGAAGAAATTGTTTCGAGTCCCGTTTGAAAAATAATAGCTTATATCTGTTAAAATTGTTAAGTTTTTCTAAACAGAAATGCATAACTAAAGTGTCCGACGTTTCGTTCTCAATCCATACCAAATCAGTACTTACGAACCATCCTGTCATTAGATGCTGTTTAGTTGGGGTCCGTGCCATCTTCTTTAAGTTCTTGCTTGTTATAAATAATAAACCGATCCTTCTTGTTTCTTCATTTTCCTTCGGTCGAAGTATTTATCGAAATGTGCAACGCGAGCCTGAAAGTCGAAGTCGTACTATGTCGACAGAGTAGTTAATGAAGCATCTCAAACAAAAGTGAATGTTAGTGCCGGGGTTTATTGTCGGATATTTTATTTGATATCTGTTCCTAATTGTACAAGTCAAGAACGAGTAACCTGAGGTTTTCTCTCTACACACGATAATCAGAGCATGGCGCGCGGCATAGATCGCAGTCTAGCCCACTTACTTTCAAACTGTAGTGGAAGTTACTTTAATATATATTGAATATTTCACAGTTGACATTGCTTCTGATCGGATGGCTAGTGGTCATTCGGTCACAGCATTTCCGCAAAGTTTTAGGTGTAACGATACATGTGTCGTCATACTGTGACAGTATAAGCAGACACAAAGTCCGTTTAACAAATTTTCATACTAAGAAAAATTAACTTCCTTCTCATTAACCCAACTTTTTCCCTGAAGAAAAAATGCAGGTGAATGGGTCCGCCAAGCCGCTGTGTTTGTGTAGTGGTTTATGTGTACGTAGTTTAACCTTTGAACCGTTACATGTATTGTTATGGAATTTGACACGTAGGCCTACGTAATGTCATTTGAAGAGGGGTGCACAAGTTTTCCGAAGAACTAGGAGCCACCTCAAAATTCTAGGCGCCAGAATGTTGACGTGAAGCAAGTTCCATGTTGAGGATCCAGAAATGTTAGGCGCTTCGTTAAACAATTTGACAAAAAGGGTCCGCATTACTAACCATTTTAGTGCGTGGGCCCGTGACTGCATCAGCTGGGCAGGAAAACAAAATCAGTGTCAAAATTATTTCGAAAGGATATTTCTTGTAAAGTGGATATGGAATGATAAATATGCAGATTTGTATAGCAGAAAGTAAAGAACACCAGCACTGAGGCAAAGAGAAATCTGCTGGTGAAAACAACTGACCAGGATGAATGCAGAGGTCAGTGGAATAGGCGTCGGTTATCTTAAAGTGTGTAGTGACCCTATGAAGTGAGCAGTGTGTTGGATGTCGCGACCAGCATTTCAAACACATAAGTCTGCGGCCGCATTAGCCGAGTTGGGTCCAATGTGGTCCGATCGAATCTGTCATTGAGATGCTGCAAATGCAGACCATCATATTCACCAGACTCGAATGATGCAGTGTGATGGAGATATAAGGAAGTCATATGCAAAAATGGGTCTGCCCTCGCAGCATATTAATGACCCGGAATCTATGCGAATCGACTCGACTGGACTGCATTTGATCACTGCGCGCAGAACCTATTAGTAGCCTTGTAGACGGCAGACTCAAGCTCTTCCATATAACCGTAAATAACTTGATGGAGCAGAGTTGTTCTTCGAAAGGAAGTGGTGGCTCAAGTGCTCAGAACGTGACCCGCCTTTACTGGAACCTGAAAGTGAATCGTCTTGTTCACAAGTGCCCACCATTTTTCTCTATCCTTAGTTAAATCCAGTCCCCACCCTAACACATTTGTGTTTAACATCCACTGTAATAGCTTCTATTCTCCCTATACGGCACACAGCATTTCGTGTACATGAACCATACCAAATTTCAGTGAAATTTGTTCACTAATTTTGGAGATGGAACGTGCTAAAAATCGGGACGTACAAATTATGCGTTTGTTCTCTACACGTGTGAAATGCAGCGACTTACTCAACGAAAGACTGTGCCCATTACTCTATTAGTCGTCGTTTATAGGCTAAAAACATTAGTACGTTCTTCAATATTCAGTGCTGACATCCAGTTCTGATTGGTGGCAAGTTCCTTTTTTTTTAGTAAAATGCACCAAGTTGTTCAGTCGCCACAAGAATAACCTTTATTAGAATACAGTCCTCGTTTCATTTTGAGCTACTTTCTACATATTTCGACCTTTCTTGGTCATCGTCGTGTAAGAATCTTCTATTTTAAATAAAGGCGGACTGTTCATTCATACAATTTCACGGTTTGTATTGAAGTTGGATGGTTTTTGTACTCATTACGAGGTGTCGAAATTCGGCGCTAATAAGCTACTAAGCTTTATCTTCTGTGTGAAGTAAGTCTCAGAGTAAATAGTTACGAATATTTCTACATGGCCACTTTCTCAACCAAAGGCCTTGTGACGTGTTAGTAAAATTAACAGCGAGAGGAAGACGTATGGCAGGTACCATTAGCATACAATGGGATTCATTTATTGAGGGGAAGTGACTATCGTGTTGTTCGAGTCAGTTGTAATGAGAGTCGCCGATATTCTGGTTTACTGATTCTGTTTCAGAGCGTGATTTCTTTGGCAGAACGTGTGTCCTCCCACAGTAACGTAATTTGTATGTAATGAATGTCGCGTCGTAAGGGATGGACATAGAGAGAGGGTATTTAAGAACGAGGGTAAAATGTCGATTGGGAGTACTTGAGAACAGAATGATAAGGAGGGTGATTATACTAAGAGACAGAAGTAATATGACAATGGACGGGAAGCATAACATTTTATAATCTTCACGAAATATTAGTGGAATCTCAAAATAAAGAAAAATGAAATAGCCTGGACGTGTTATGCGAAGGGATTAGAAATGCTGACTGGAAGATTTTGGAAGGGAAATCTGAAGGATAGAGACCTTTTGGAAGACGTGATTGTAGATTGTAAGTTAGTTGCAAAGCACACCTTAAGGAATTGGGGGTTGATGGAGGGGTCTGGAGATCAACTGGCTGGGGATGGGGTACATTGTCGGCCTGTTGCGAAAGTGGTAGTGAGCTGTTAGTGCACTTACACCAACTAAGGTGATAAGGTCCACACAGTTTGAAATTATGCGTTCCTTTAAGATGGTAATGAGCTTTTATGAGCTTTGTAGTACCACTCTTGACCAGCTGAGCCATTATCAGGTTCTGAATAAACACGCCAGTGCTATATGGACTGAAAGGTTAAGTAACTATTACTGGAAATATAGGGCCATTATTTTTAGTCGATTACTGTACCATGTCGCTTCCCGTCGGCTCGCTTAACTTACAAGACTTCGACTTGCAATGTACAAAGTGTTTGTTGGATGTGAACGCATGTCTCCGATCTGAAAGAAAATGTTCCCTGCACTTTCATTAAATACGGTGAGCAAATATCCTGATATCGACCGTAATACATTGAACTAAAACACGTGAACACCGACTCACGGCAAATTGGAACAGCAGTGGGCGCTGCCCTGCCTGCCGTCCCGCGAAATGGTGTGAGTGGAGGTTGATGCGGGTTGTATAAAATAATGTGCCTGTGCATGCTTCTGCTATTTGGTGTCAGTTGAAGCTACTCTTGATCTTACCTCCATTCTGGCTTTAACTTATAGTTTAAGTAAGCACGGATTTCCTTTCTTTCAAAATGAAACTGGCACAGAAGGTATTAAGCTAATGAACCCGTAGTTACACCTGGGGTGGAGAAAATGAAAGTTGACCCAGGGATTTTATTTCCAGTTTTGCTTCTGATAGGTGACATACCGCTTGCATAATGGGACTCGCCTCTCTGGAAAGGTCGTTGGTGTAATCACTGCGGTCTTCTGGAGAACGTATATTTTGCAGGTCAGGTTTTATGGTTATGTGAATAAATGCATACTTGACATACAGGCATGTATTTATAATGCGTGCTTACGTAACTAGATGTTTTTCTTACAGTTCCTTGTGAAGCCTTTGCCCTTCAAGAGCAGTTTTTCAGCTGGGATCACTTGGTTGTTTGACTGTCCGTTATTTGAAACAAAACACAGCGTATATCGGAAAATAGATTTATGTTCCTCCGCATGTGGAAGTGTGACCCGGTCTAGTGATTGAGATTATGTCTTTGTGTTGTGTCCAACTGAGTATATGTCTGTCACATTTTTGCGTGCAGACGGAAAACAGTACATTTTTCCGAGACTTTTTAAGCTTATTGTTGAGCTCGGCTTTCAGTTACTAACATTGTATCCGGACCTATTATTCCGACTACTAGGTGTCTTATATTTCCACGAACCAAGCAGTCCTAAGTGTAATAAGCAATCGTCGGAACACACAACGCGGTACTTCATAGTTTCATCCTTTCCCGTAATATTGTTAGGATAACAAAGAAAGGAAGCTTGTGATGTGATTGTAATATCGGTTAGGGAGATTAGAAATGCATACAGGATTTTAGTCGGAAAACGTGCGTGAAAGGGAGGAACCTAGACGTCGTTTGGAGGGTCATACTAAGATGGATCTGAAAGGAAATTATACAAGGACGTGGGTAGATTGAACTGACCTCGAAAAGGGTCAAGTGACATCTTTAGTGGACACGGCAACCAACACACTTTCTATTGCCGTAAAGGTGGGAAATTTCTTGTCCATGTAAGCGACTGCTGATTTTTCATGAAAGGTACAATATCATGCAGTTGCACCTTATTTATTTCGGTGCTTTTTGTTTTTCTTGGTGTATCACAGAGAAGAGATTTGGTCCGAATAATACTTTAAGAACGGGTTAAGTGAGTGATGTTGCACGCTGCGACCAATTTTAAGACACTATCCCGATGTGTGCTTGTGAGTTGCAGAAGTATTTACTTGGCCTGTAAACGGATAATATATAAACAGATTTTGGACATTGATCCTCATGTTACGAAGTTACAGAGGGTGACGCATTATCGGCCATTAGGTTTATTTAGTTAAGCGTAATTCTGCAGGGTGATGCATTATTTTTCAGGGTGATGCATTATCAGCCGTTACGGTTGTTCGGTTAAGCATAATTCTTCAGGGCGATGCATTGTGGGCAGTCACAGTTGTTTATTTAAGCATCATTCCGCAGTTATCAATTCCTTAACATGTGCCTACTATTTGAGTTCGTTTACAAACTTAATATGACAACATATAAACTTTATATCCGCAGTATTTCTGCAGACCAATGTTTGTGTCTGCCGGCCAATAAAGAATCATCTCGATTTTCGTCTCAGTAAATACACTTTATTTAACGCCATCTTGACGTCCTGCTATAATTACGGCATGCCAGTGAGATGAGGATTGCCCTTTGAACTCTTACGATTCGGAACTAACGTGTGGCACAAGGGACCCTCAGCAAGATCTATCCTTACACAGAAAAATGCAGACAGACCGAGCCCCGAGCAGAATTTGAAACCGCGATTCCATTGTTGAAGCGATACAACTTCGTACACTGTGCGGCCAGGTGCTTGTGTTAATGGTATAGGTACAAATATGACTTTCCTGTCTTTGAAACAGACTGGACGTGCTGGAGTGGACGTGCATTACGTCTACGTGTCCTGTACATTTGATACGTCAGGTTCGAGGATGTACGTTGTCCAGGGCATCAACAATACTCGTTAGCCTGGATGTTCAAGGGACAGGTCCGATAATTCACTATAGCTTGTAAGTTTTGCGATCTCTTGCAAACGAGAAACCTTTATTAATATAAGTATTGACTTGAGACAGAAGCCACAGAATTTTTCGTAGACGTGTAATGCCGAATTGTATGATTCTGAAGCGTAATTTGGTTGGCCCCACAGCCAACGGTTTAATTTTTTTGTATTTAAATCGGAAAGGTGCAATATAAGGATGTAATGGTAATTGGAATTCAGAATTATTTTCAGAATTTGCTTGAACACAGAAAATCACCAAGAAAACCTTTGTCGAAAGCCAGTGGTAGGACCTTCAAAATGTACGTATGTTAGTTTCTAGGCAGCAGTCTGGCAAACGAAATATCTGCTAAGTTTTCCCTAACACTCGTGCTTTTGCATTGTTGATTATAAGTATGTAATCATTACATCAAGAAACATGCAATACGTTTATAGTAAAAGTACTTGTTCATGAAATTTATGAAAAATCAGTTTCCAAATTTTATGACCCGAAGTAATTGTGAATGGATGGGGATATCAAGCGGGCTGCCGTGAAGTAACTAGCTAGGATGGAACTTGTTGAACTAGGCTTTTAGATACAGCTGTTTTTTCTCAGTAAATGCCTGTCACATGTAGACTATCTCAATCATGTGGTCTCTCAGTAAATGCCTGTGCATATAGACTACCTTAATCTTGTGGTCTGTCAATAAATGCCTGTCACATATAGACTACCTTAATCTTGTGGTCTCTCAGTAAATGCCTGTCACATATAGACTGTCTTATCTTGTGGTCTCTCAGTAAATGCCTGTCACATATAGACTGTCTTAATCGTGTGGTCTCTCCATAAATGCCTGTCACATATAGACTGTCTTAATCTTGTGGTCTCTCAGTAAATGCCTGTCACATATAGACTGTCTTAATCTTGTGGTCTCTCCATAAATGCCTGTCACATATAGACTGTCTTAATCTTGTGGTCTCTCAGTAAATGCCTGTCACATATAGACTGTCTTAATCTTGTGGTCTCTCCATAAATGCCTGTCACAAATAGACTATCTTAATCTTGTCGTCTCTCTATAAATGCGTGTCACATATAGACTACCTTAATTGTGTGGTCTCTCAATAAATGCCTGTCACATGTAGACTACCTTAATCTTGTGGTCTGTCAATAAATGCCTGTCACATATAGACTGTCTTAATCTTGTGGTCTCTCAGTAAATGCCTGTCACATATAGACTGTCTTAATCTTGTGGTCTCTCAGTAAATGCCTGTCACATATAGACTGTCTTAATCTTGTGGTCTCTCCATAAATGCCTGTCACATATAGACTATCTTAATCTTGTCGTCTCTCTATAAATGCGTGTCACATATAGACTACCTTAATTGTGTGGTCTCTCAATAAATGCCTGTCACATGTAGACTACCTTAATCTTGTGGTCTGTCAATAAATGCCTGTCACATATAGACTGTCTTAATCTTGTGGTCTCTCAGTAAATGCCTGTCACATATAGACTGTCTTAATCTTGTGGTCTCTCAGTAAATGCCTGTCACATATAGACTGTCTTAATCTTGTGGTCTCTCAGTAAATGCCTGTCACATATAGAGTACCTTAATCGTGTGGTCTCTCAATAAATGCCTGTCACATATAGACTACCTTAATCTTGTGGCCTCTCAATAAATGCCTGTCACATGTAGAACTACCTTAATCTTGTGGCCTCTCAATAAATGCCTGTCACATATAGAGTAACTTAATCTTTTGGCCTCTCAGTAAATCCCTGTCACATATAGACTGTCTTAATCTTGTGGTCTCTCTGTTTCCAGCCCTCGTCCGCTGTCATGGCTCGTCAGGGCAATGTGTGGGCTGTCGGTTTGATACGGAATAGCGATTTGCGGAACGCCGGCTAATGTCCTGCATAGACGCATCTCCGAAGATTTTCGTGTCTATGGAACGAAGAAACTAGTCTCCAGGAAGTGATCAGGCATCTGAGCGGGAGTCAAGTAAGTACAGTACTTTGGATTTTATATTCTTCTACCATCTAGTCATATTGTCGTGTTTGTTGCAGTGTCTAGTTGGGTCACTACAGAAATGGGACGTATTTTCTCATGACCGGCCGTCTAATAACTTCTGCAGGGGTATTTATTTTTACGTCCCTTTGCAGTGTCTTTGTAATCATCCATGACAGATTGGATGCTATTTTAAAACAGTTGTATTAGGAACGTTGCAGGCTTTGGATATAGCTGAAGGCTGCAGTGCCCCAAACTGCTGCAGCATAGGTTACGATGGAAGCTGATGTCAACCCCAAAACTTAAGTCTACGACTACGGTATAACTGTCATATTCGTGTGTGATCCTTTCTGCAGGCACATATCGTGCATGCAATGGAGAAGTAATTTTCTTTCCAGTGTGATTCAAAGATATTTTAACGTGGTTCTCCTATTGTTAATTGTGGTTAGTATGCCTAGTTTGGTTGGTTTTCCATCTGTCCTTACGGTTTCCAGCTCCCTGCAGCTACATCATGCCATTTTCACCGTATTCTTGCCGGCGTGCTCTTTAGTCAAGTTCGTTAAGGCGTTTTAAATTTATAGTGTAAATAAAGGTAAAATTGTCCGTGTACATGCCATGAAGGCATATGGAGGCGCGGCTTCATTCTTTCTTAACCTTAGCACGAGACGGAGGTGAGTGCTTTCCTTCATGCCCCAGCCGCTTCCTCGCGGGCATAGCCTCTGATTTCCATTGAATAGGAGGCTGGGTGGTCCTGAGGGCCATGCTGGAAGCACTGGAGAGAAGGTACTTGTAACGCGTTTACCCCTGCCGCGAATCGACATAAGATTCCTCAGACGTACAGCCCTTAGTCTAGTCCCTATACCGACTACAAAGCCCCGGCTCCATGATATCAATATATGCGTACTGCTTGCTTTGCTGATCCCAGTGGCCGCGCGGTCTAAGGCGTGGATCTGCGGCCGCTCGCTTGCTGGGATTGCAGTTTTGAATCCCGCCAGGGGCTTGGATGTCTGTGTCTGTTGTGAGTGCTGTGTGTTGTCAGGTAGAGGTCTGTGCGTCGGACCGATCACTCGTCCAGAGGAGTCATACTGAGTGAGGTGTGTCTGAGTGTGATTGTGAAGCATCGATAATGAGGAGGCCCAGGCCCACTAGGGGCTGTTGCGCCATGAAAAATAAACTACTTTATTATCATCTCTATATTGTGGGAGTCGGGATAGAACAGTTGGTATAGTGTCTAGGCTACTGGCTGGACGGTGTAAAGTTAGAATCCCCTCAGGGACAAGTCGTTTGTCTCTCCTCCAAAACGACTCTAACGGCTGTGAAGCCAACCCAGTCTGCTATTAAATGGGTATAGGAGTTCTTTCCAGGAGGTAAAGCGACCGGGGCTTGATACTGACAGGTCACCTTCATATTTATTTTTAAATTACGTTAATAATATTTAATTCATTCCCAGTGCCGCAGGTATTTTTTATTTTGTTGTCTACATATTTTAATATAGGCAATGGTAGTAACGAACATATCTTAAAGGCAGAACGGGAGTTTTGCTAATGCTGATGTAAATTTGCCGCGTAAGACTCCGCATGCCTCCGGCAGCAATGTACAAGCATAACTAACATTCCAGTCAGGCTCAGTCGAATGCATTTCCATCAGTGTGATGTCTGTAGAGGAGGGGGCCGGCCGATACGTTCAATTACGCTGAGAAACTATAGCTTACTACATTACCTCATCATGATGCATTAAATCATAAACTGAGTTACGAACGGGTTGGCACTGAAGAGAAAGTTAGTACATGATAACACTAACATTATTTATTTTGTGGTTTGTGTGAACTATTGTACGACTAGGAATACTGACGAAAAGGATTTTTTTGGGGGAAGATTTGTTTCCTGAGAAGGAAATAGCCGCTCAGATGCTAAATAAATTCGCTACATTGTACGGAACGGGAAACTTCATTGAAGTAAATAGATGTACAGAAAAAAAATCGACCATAAATTCATTTGTATTGCACTTGCAGTATGCGTAATCGTACACACTGTCTTTCTAACAATCGACTGAACATCTCTCAAATGTCAAGTTTTTGGCACAGCACAGAGTTGTTGCTTTCTATTCATGGGAGTAAAGAAATTACAAGATACAGGCTATCGATAAGCTGAAACTTATCGATATCAATTATGTTCCTGATGTTGTCTTATCGATATCAATTATGTTCCTGATATTGTCTTATCGATATCAATTATGTTCCTGATATTGTCTTACCGATATCAATTATGTTCCTGATATTGTCTTACCGATATCAATTATGTTCCTGATATTGTCTTATCGACATCAGTTATGGTCCCGATTTTGTCCTGTCGAAAACAGTTACTGATACTGTCTCATTGATATCACTTATGTTCCCGGTTTTGTATTATCGATCTAAATTATTTTGCCGATATTATCGATATAAATTTTGTTACTGATATTGTCTTATCGTTATAAACTATGTTCCCGATTGTCTTATCGATTCATAGATATTAACAAGAATCCCTCTGTTATGTTATTCAGTCAGTCATTTAAAATATTTTAGTGTTACTTGCCAGTGAAAATTAAATTTTACTGAGGCCACTAACAGTTAGTTGAAAGTGTAAATGATCACACGAAGACCCGGTTTCAACCAGCCGGGAAGTAGGAACTGGTTTCTACTTTTACGAGTAGCTGCACTTGTTGTATTAAGGTCCACAGGCTGCTGTTCTAAAATAAATGCTGCGAGATAATCAGATCTGGCCAAGTACTTTCCAAACTTCACTTGCTACTGAAGCAGTGGGCAGAATGTGGGTCGTGGAACCTGACGCAACGACACAGACAGCTGTTAACGTAACGCCCTATAGCTTGATTTCTGTGACAATCGTGATGCTGGGGACAGTATAAGGACGTACGTAACGGGAAGAACGAGATGCCGAGTATTCTGTCGCTCTTACTGTTAAGGTAAAATGTAAAGTTGCCCCTGTGCTTAAGAAGGTGCAAGGTGCACTGGAGTTAAAGCTCTGTGCGTTCTTAACTTCGATGGTAGATGTGAGTGACCGGACTGATAATCCAGTCTTTTCAGAACTGGAAAAAGGCCTTTCGGTGCCCATTTGAGAGGTAGGAGAGTGTGATACAAGGTGTCAAGAGGGGGGGGGGGGGGAGAGAAAAACTTGCACATGCAGAGAATCAAATACCGGTTATCCAGCTTCTAATGAAGCGTTTGTTGACGAGCTGTCACCGTCCATTCACTTGACACTGTTAGAACTGTTGGATAGAATGTGTTTCGTAAGTGTGGAATGGAGCATACAGGAAGTATAACTACGTGTCTGACCAACTGTATGGAGCAGAGGCCTTCTTGCGAAGCTAATAGTGCCTCAGCTAGTTAAGAAGTTCGCCGAATTTTATGGAACCTAAAGGTGCGTTACCGTTTTCACAAGATCTTGCCACATGTTCGTATAATGAGTCAGATTAATCCAGTCCACGCCCTCCCGTTCCATAACATTCATATCAATTCTAATGTTGTTCTCCCATCTGCGTCTAGATCTTCCAAGTTTCTTCTGTCCTTCGGGTTTCCCCATCAAAACTCAGTATGCACTTCTGTTCCACCCATACGTGCCACATGTCCCGCCCATCTAGAACCTTACAAACGTAGCGTTGTGTAATATACATAACATGTAAAATACGCAGCTTCAGGTTCAATAATTTTGAATTTTATAAAAATTATAAATTTGTATGATTTGTGAAATTTAAGTAATTGTGGATGTGTGTAGAATATATTATAATAATAATGATAATAAAAATAAAATGTGGCATTTAAAGTGGTTCACATTGGGGTAGCATAAGCTAATTTTGTAGAGAAGGCTGGTGTATATTTTTTTCATTTGTAGGTTACTCTTGTGGTGGCAATACTTTGGAACGTAGGTTGGTGCAAGAATCTAAAATATTGAGGAACTGTAAAAAGTGAAAAATGCTCTTGCCTCAATATATTTGAAGGGGCTTATTGGCTAAGGAAAGCCATGAAAATCTGCATTCACGATAGTGTGTTTTTCAACCCCCTGAACAAAGTATCTGTTAGTCCTGTGTTAACCTGCTCGATGCAGTGCATTGTGCAGGCTAAACTGATTGGTAACGTGCCTTAATTACTAAGTGCATGGAGAAGAGTGTTTCTTGAGATGTTAACAGCTCCTCGGCTAGTTAAAAAAAAGCATATTATGGAAACCGGAGTTTTTTGTCGTGTGCACGAAAGACCGCATCTTGTCAATATCCCGAGCCAGATTCAGGCCTTCCCATCCTGTTTCTTGAAGATCAATTGGGATGTTACCCCATCAACGCCTGGGTCTTCCAAATGGTCTCTTTCCTTCAGGTTTCCCACCAAAATCTTGGATGCGCTTTTCTTCTTCCTCATGCATGCCAAATTCCCTGCCCATCTCAATGCTCTAAACAGATTATTACTCGTGTGGTGAACGGATGCATTTGGCAGATTGACGGGCGTCTCTAGTTTGTTGACAGGCAGTGAGTATGTAGACTGGCACGTTTGATCAGTGTGTAACTGAAGTACATGTATTAGCCCTCTCGCTTTATTCTGCTCTTAACGCCCAGATGCTGATGTAAACAAACAATATCCTCTCTCAAGGAAAAGTGCACACTATGTTCAGGCTGATTATATGTGATTACCTTTTTGCTCCATTCTAATATCTGTAACTGTACACCAGCTGAACTCAAACGAAGTTGAAAGAAACCTTAGTAAAAGGTTGAGGTAATTAAATGTAACGGGTTACCGCTACCAGGGGATATAGCCTTGGACTTCTGTCTCTTTCCTTTCACATACGAAACGGCTGTTGCAATATCTTAGTGTATTGTCATGCTTGTCCTTCTCACTAATGCGTACACACGTCGCCTGTGTTTGCCTTATTTGCAGCATCGCTTCTTCTTAACCATTACAAACACAGCGATTACTGTAGGCCTATATGCAACTTGCTTGAGACTTAAAAGACGCTACATTTTGCCCACAGAATGCGCGTGTTCCGTAGGAGTCTCAGAATAAACAGCGTTTATTTCCCCAGACAGCACCAACCGGCAGGTGTTGGCAGTTGAGTAGCAGCATGCTGACATTGAGAGAGGAACTGAATTTTTAAGTATCGTTTAGATTAATTTTGTGCTTCAGAATTAGTTATGTATGGTTTTTATATAAAATGTTTCAGATATTTTCAGTATATAATGATTTTTTGAATATAATGTAGACATTGCAGTGTAACTTTAACATATCCCTAAACTGGTATATTTTACTGAAGTTTCTTCTATACATCCTGGACCCAATCCATAATGTGAAGAAACGTAGGAAGCAATCAAGTTAAACCTGACGGCACATTTTTTAATGTTATTCATACCGTGCATATTCTTATAATTAGCCTTTTAAAGACGAAGCGTGTCTGTTTTATATAAGGACTCAGTGCGTACCGCGCTGTAAACACTCTCCACTTCGGTTATAAAAACCAGTCTCTTAATGTTTTATAAGGTAAAAGTTGCTGTTTGTTCTGAGATCCGTACAAAACACATAAACGCAATGTGGGCACCACGTAGAATTTTTGAATGTTAAACCTGGTTGTATATAAAGTTACTGCTAGGCTTTAAAAGGTTAATACATCAACCAACTTATTCACTCAACAAAATACATTCAGAAACAAATATAAAACTCCTACGTATTGTGTCTCCCACTGGGAAACACAGTACCTGGATGATGTTGGCCTTGCACACATTTGTTCTGGTTGACTCCCTGATGATAGTATCCCGGTGCCGAAACATGTAGGAGTGTTATACTTGCTTCTGAATTATTTTGTTGGGTGCATAAGTTGGTTGATGTACTAACAACTGACAGCACATGATACGTGGTACTATGACAATTGATTAGAAATATACGTTTTCAGATATTCCACATTTTTCAAAGTCATGTATAGAATACTGCGTGCATTCTTGGCATTAGATTCTCAGGACGTTGTGCAGGCCACAATTGGGCTGGTGCAAGACCCACGACTTTTAATCTTTCCGCCTTGTTTCCGTCGAAATTGGACATTACTCATGCAGAGGAACAGGTACGAAGTAAATACACGTGAAATAAATTTGTATATTTAAAATAAAACAACAACAGATGTAGTCTATCGACTAGCACTCAGCGCTCGCTGTTGGAGTGCCGCACTGCTGTCTAGTAGTCAGCAGTTAGATTCACTTGGAAGGTCCTGCTGTCGTCCTGAATTTTCAAGGTCCTTTGTGTTTTACGCCGGTTATGGAGAAAATGCTGATCTAGTATCCACATTTCACTTTGCACTTCATGCTTCTTGTGCGGCAGTTCGAATATTAATATTCTAATCGCAATCTGCTGCAGCTCTCCCACTCTTAACATAATGCAGCCCTTACAGTCGCGACATGAAGATTTAGCCCGTGACGTAGTAACCATCCAGCTACTTCCAACTGCAGCATATTAAAGCAGCCCATTTTACATCAACTTTTCCATCTTTAATTCCCAGTGTTTTACCTTGCCAGCAACCTGCTTCTATCAGAAGGACGGTCCTAGTTTTCAGAAAGCGGTGCTGGTTGCACATGTTTGGGCGTAGAATTTTTGTCTTGTGTTCGGAATTACGCTTACCTTTGTCTACGTAATTATTGTCTATAATATCTATATTGGTGTTCTGGGTGGGGGGGGGGGGACAATTCCGGTGTGACACACGCCATCAGTTTTTATAGAGTAGGACAGCGAATTTTTAAACTGAACGTGTGGTAAATATGGAAGTAATTTTACATTTCTGTGTTCGGTTTACAGTTACATAAAATACATGCAGAGTGGAAACCATACATCCACTTGCTTCTTTTATCCCTGAAACCACTGGACAAATGTTGATTAACTGCGTCGTGTGATTTTGTTCTTAAAAATCTCTGGCAAGTGTGATTGATTATTACAAGTCGATAGTTATCCATACCACAGACGAATCAATTGGGACTTTATAGATATTCTTGGAAACTGTTTATCACTGGAACATTTTACATTACGTAAGATGTTTAGCTCATTAGGATTTTATGTGAAAAGTTTTATGTTGCACTCGAACGAAATAGAAGCAGGAGTAATTCCTGTTTTGTGTGAATAATTGTGAAACACTGCAGTGTGCATCTGAAGCGTAATGGAACGGGCTATTAAAGTTTGTTTGTTCTACGTTATGGTGTTGAAGAACGTGCGCAGTCACATACTTAATGCGTCGTTTTATTTACAGTTTATGTTCTGTTAAAGAGACGGAGAAATTATTGTAATAGGTTTCATCGCCTGTATAATTTCCACGTGTTTTAGATATTACTTTCTATGAAAGATAAAGAGGATATAGCATCCAGAATGTGCGTCAAAATGTGGAAGCATTTATTCCTTTGTGGTTTATTTAACGATGGGGGATATAAATAAAAAATCGTCATTAACCCGTACGGAGCCTGAATGAAGATTATAAATGACAAGACAGTATCTGTTCCATTATCTCTCACACCTTTTATGCGACACTTCGTGCAGATCGGGCCAGACACAACCGAGTGTTAAAACTGTGACAGTGCCGTAGATCCGTCTAGTGCCGAGGTTAACGGTGAGTGGTGTTATCCTTTTCCACTCCTGCATATGCCTTCATGGTGTGCAGACTGTTACTGTACGAGAACGTCCATAAACTGAACAAATCCCTAAAAGGTATGGCACTTGGTATTTGGAACCCGGCAATGAAACTTATTTTGTACCCATTTTCAGGATTTCAGTGAAGTTTAGGATTGCGCTACAAATATATTCCAATTCGGTTATAACGTTATGAAAGGGACTGAATATTTTGTGTCCTTGTAAACAAGTGTTGTTTTAACCGAGGAGTATAATGTTATGGTTAATGGGGAGAAATTAATTGGTACCACAGAATATGTGACGCTATAGACAAGGGGTCGTATAAACCGATTTCGTTATAACCGGGCTCAACTTTTCCTACTTCACTTTGAAAGAAATGTTTCTGTGAATCAAAGGAAAACGCAGGCCAATATACAAGGAAAAAGCATATTAACCTTTTAAAGCCTAGCGGTAACTTTACATGCGACCAGGTTTAACATTAAAAAATTCTACGCGGTGCCCACATTGCGTTTATGTGTTTTGTACGGATCTCAGAACAAACAGCAACTTTTGCCTCATAAAACATTAAGAGACTGGTTTTTATAACCGAAGTGGAGAGTGTTTACAGCGCGGTACGCGCTGAGTCCTTATATAAAACAGATACGCTTCGCCTTTAAAGGGTTAAAGAATTGTTTTAGCACAGAACATAACATTTAACAATTGAAACTTTCTCTTCCAATCACATTAAGAACATATATATAAAATGACTAACGTTATAAATTGTGTCTTTCGCCATTATGAGTAAAACTTGGTCCGTGTGCGTAGAAACGTGTGAACTTTTGATTTGATTGTACGTGTTGTTATCCTTGAAGGCGATGGACGCAGTTTTAGCTTCATTAAACGTTTTGTAGACTACTTTTTAATCTAACTACAGCCATACCGCAGGTATTTATTACATTTGGCGATAAACAGGGTCAGTGATTAAAATTCTTGTGTGGTTCCTCTAGTCTGTTACAAACCGGTTTAGGTAATGAGGGTGTATCTGTAATCCTTTAAAGACCAAAGGCGTCTGTCTCAGTGCGTACCGCGCAGTAAACACTCTCCAATTAGGTTATAAGAAGTACTCTGTTAATGATATATAAGATAAAAGTCGCTGTTTGTTCTGAGATCCGTACAAAACACATAAACGCAATGTGGGCACCGTGTAGAATTTTTGAGTATTAAATCTGGTGGTACGTAAAGTTACCGCTAGGCTTCAAAAGGTTGTTTCATTGCTCGTGTTATTCTTATGTATTTTCTTGAGTTTTGCTTAGATCAAAAAGTGTGTGTACAACAATCGTAAATAACATAGTAACTTTTTAACACAGTTAACAGAATTAGATTAGGTTCCATATGTATTCCCGCATTCATGTTCCCGTATCCCTTAATCATTTCTCTGGTTTATATAGGTTCAAATTTAATTCTGTTTGTGTTTATGTCCATTGATTTTGCTGAAGTTTTTGTACTAAATCTGAAATTATTTTACTCGTAGTTCTCTATAATAATTTTTTGTTCTATTATTTTAATTCTCATTCTTTTCTTTTACGATATTAGTGTTAATTGTTTCGTCGCTTAACTGCACCAACTGCCAGTATGTATTAGACGAAAAGAAAAAGCTCCTTAAAATAAACCACAAACGTAGACTGTCTGTACTTTATTAGCAATCACTCTGTCATCTTACAATACAGGATGTGTGGCTTCAACGTCGTTCCCAGGCAACTGCAGAATATAGATAACAAATGTCATCACCTTGCGCAGAATCTCAATTATGCTTACGAGTAGCAGCGCGGTGTCTGTTCCAACCTCACGGTGACGTTTCATATGACACTCCCTGCAGATCACGACAAACAAAACCGACAGTTAAAACTGCGGCTCTGCTGTGTGTCAGAGACTAACGCTGCGGATCATGACGATGCTGATCCGACTGGCCTTGTGCTGTTCTTCGGAACGAATATGTTACATGTGAAGCGAGCTTGGGTTAAGGAAGCGGGAAATAGTTTAAAACGTGGCTGGCAAGCCACACGAGACATGGGTTTACCGTAACTATAAAAAGAAAAATGACATCAGCGTCTGTGTTTTAAAATTTCTGCCTACGTAGCAGGCGGAACTGTCATCCGTAACCGAATCTAAAATGTACAGATTATGCCAGAACATCAATTATGGCCTCATATGACTTCAAAACCATAAACGTGTTGGCGACCCTGTAAAGGGACAATCTAAAAAAAGGAATAAATAATACACGCGAACACCTTATTCTAGCTTGGGGCAGACTTGGGGCTCTAAAGCACTGGGATCGTGGTTTCGGATCCTGACTAGGGTATCGTTTCATGTCTGTTTTGGTGTGTGCCATGTTAGTATGTGTAAGAACAGACCTTGCGACAGACCGATCAGCAATGCAAAAACCCATACGAGATGCAAAAGGGATTCGTTGTTACAAATGTGAATTTTTTATTGGAACAGGCGACCGGGATTGCATGAGAGTTATGTAGAGAAACAAAAGCTTGATAGAGAATTGAAATAACTTCCGATTTTGTTCATAAATATAAAAATCCTTAGACGTACATAAATAACGTCTCCTTAAATATGTGAGCGATATAGTTGTAATAAATCAGTAAAACACTTCGGAACTTTAATACTTTAACCTTTTAAAGCCTAGCGGTAAGTTTACGTACCACCAGGTTTAACATTAAAAAATTCTACGTGGTGCCCACATTGCATTTATGTGTTTTGTACGGATCTCAGAACAAACAGCAACTTTTGCCTTATAAAACATTAAGAGACTGGTTTTTATAACCGAAATGGAGAGTGTTTACAGCGCGGTACGCATTGAGTCCTTATATAAAACAGATAGGCTTCGTCTGTAAAGGGTTAATTTGCAAGGACATTTATTTTATAACAGTGCCCTATGATTCAGTAATATTTTACACGAGCCTGCCTGAATGTTAAATAACTTCTCGGGATGAATATAAGCAAGACGCAGGAAAGGAGAGAACAGAAGCTACAACAACGCATTTTAAAGAAATATACGTGTTACTTGTATGACGTCAAACTACATAGCGGTTATTATATGATGGTCAGTAGGTAATGAGTTGGGAATGATCTCAGGGGAAGCAGTGGTGATCCAACCGAGGTACGAGTCCGGCATTGCAAGGAACGATGAAAACCACGATAGCCTTAGCCGTAATAGTTGGTGTTCTTTGCCAAGGTTTAAGCCCGCCGTCTTCCGAATATTAGTCTGCATCATAAGTGGTAAACAAATTTATGTTAGCCACATATAAACAATGAAAAAGATCCATTGAAGACTAATAGGGAATCGATGGCTTAAAACTGAACACAGCAGTGTGAATCCTATTTACATTTTGAAAGAGAGGAGTGAATTATATATACATTATTGGGTTGTTTCACAATAAGAACGGTAGTGGTTTACGGAAATAAAAAGGGTTCTTCGGCTAGGTATATGTAAGAAGTCTAGACACAGGACGACTAAACCTACGCAGGGTAACACATTTGTAAGCGGTAAGTTGGAAACCACACAACAAGATGTGATATGGCGTTAGTGCTAGGGGGACTGTGGGCGAGCTGGATGTAGCTGGCTTACGGTCGTGTGCAGTGGCGGGCTTTGGTTTCGGTGTTGCTGAGTGTCTTCGTTTATGCTGTCACAGACTTGCGAGTTTTCTGGTCGTCACAACGGTGTGGTTGCAGACTCTCTTCTTCAGGTATATGATGCCGCGTCACTGGGGCAATCGTTTCCCAACCTTTCGAAGAATATAATGCCTTTTTGTCTTCAACGGTTTGAAGTTCCCGGCCTCTGGATCCTTTAAGATGAAATCATGTGTTTCTTCGAAACGTCGGTAGCCTATTATCCAGTGACGCGGTTTCATATCGTACTACGGACCTCTCTGTCATAGACTTACTTCTGTTTTTGTAATGAGTCCGTATGCCTAACGGATGATGGTAATAATATTAAATTACTTCCCTACCAAAGTACAACGCAACGGAGACATGGAGAAGTGGAGATGATGCCACATATTGGTAGTAGAGTGCAAACAGACATTTCTAAATCAACAGTTTTTGCACTCACACTTTTGGGTCTCGGGCCTCAAGGTATTAAAAAGTATGCGAACTATTATTAGGTGAAGGTAAGCCAGCCGAACAGGTATAGAGAGTGTAGTCTGTCAGAATAGTAATGCGAAAACACTTGCCTCTTAATGAGTGTTCTGCCCGCCAAAATGTAAATGGATCTGCAATCTGCGAAAGAAAAGAGTTACAATAGAAATAGTTACTCACCGAGAATGACAGCAAGGAATGCGATCGCTGCTACAACTCCGTTTATATGTCTGGGTCCCATTTTATTACAGTTGTGTTGTCAGGTACCAGTCCATAAAAAGTGTTTCGAACGTTCAGTTACAGCTAAAACAAGTTCCTCTCAAAGAACACACCACTGTACGCAAGATATCAAGTACGAAACACAGGCAGTAGACTTCGCCTTAAAATTTTCCCACCAAAATATCACTTTTAATTTACTTTAAATTCATTAGTAAACAGAATTTATTATTATTTTGTTACGAATTGTAACACCGTCGTCGGATTATATATGTCTTTTTAATAACGACGACAATAACAGAAATTGTAATTACACGGAATCGCTGGTGTGTAGAACCAGGAGAGAAAGTCGGTATGGTTGAAAGCTTCGCCAGATCTGGTTAACTTGGCAGCAGAAAGAAAGCGACGGCAGCTGTCAGTCGACCCGGTTAGCTGGCAAGCTGGTCGCAGACTGAAAGGAAATGAGAACGCAACCAACAGCGGCTTTCTTTGGGTTCTCCTACTTTCAGATGATAGTGGGGGGGGGGGGGGCCAAACATTTACCCCTTTATATCTTGCACAAGGCTCGAACTATTACTTAAATCGACAGGAAAGATGCAGCTGATCGCACCCATGTCACTCTCATTACCAGCCATTTTCGCTTTCGCAAAAGTGGGTGTTCCCGGACCCAATAATTCGAGCTTGTCTAATGCGCTAAACTCTTCCCGCAAATTCAAAATTTCACGCTACAAATCTCCAGTACTTGTGAGTCCCATAGGAGCTGCCTATGTCTGTCACGGACTCACGTGTCATTAACATAAATGTAACATTAATATAATGGGCACGTTTGATGTTGGTAGCTGACATGAAGTTCTTCATAAATGTCATGGACTGCGCAGAAGGAATGAAATGCTGTCTGTATGACAGTTGGTATATTCAGTCAGAGGTACGAATATTTGACATTTGTAAGTTGCGAGCTTCTTATGCTGTGAAGATAATCGCTATGACATGTAGGCTTGGGACGCCAGCAGACCGCGTTAGTAAAATGTTCAGATCTTTGCAAGAATCTGAAGTGCACTCTTTGAGGGAGAATGTAAATTTAGATTTTTCTGTAAAAGACTCTCAGGAAATATTTTGCTACAAGGGTGAGACATTTAATGGGTTACATAACGACAGACTTTTAGATTTACACGCATCGTCTAGTGTCCTTACCGTAGTGATGCGTAGGGGCTGCGATAAGCTTTAGGATGGAGGAATAAAGGAATGTGATTTTTCATTGCGTTAATCCTTCCAGCCGCACGGTGGCCCTGGGGTTGACTAAGCCTGTAACAGAAATAAGTACCACGAGTGTCTCATGGGGGGGTAAAGGCGGCCGATGCATAGGGGTGACAACGTGGCCACCTTTATGTGACGACTGTCTAGGAATTCTGGGAGCCTCAACCTCCTGGAGGCCTCAGGGCCTGTCCAAGCCTGTGCAGGGATTACTTTACACAAAGTCTTGACAAAAGAACTTCATAGAAAACAGGCACTTAGACGACAGGAAAACAGATGAAATATGTGGTTTGTTAAGCATTTTTGGTAAGACTGTTCCATTTTGACAACATCGGTGCAAGTACAATACCAGTTGTATGTGCATTAGCCATTGTTCTGGGCTGACACAAGACGCATTACTATGAGCCTAATAACTTTTAGTAGGCACCGAATCCCTGATTGAATCAAAATATTTTCAGAAGGTTTGGGTGTGAAATATTCGGGCAGATGGTCAGACGGACAGTCGCACGCTCACGTCTGTGTGTCGGAGTGTGTCACTTTAGGCTTACCTTCCACCGATTCAGGCTTCCATTGGGTTCACACTAGTCTCGAGCTTTGAGGAGTTTGGTCGCGTTTCCGTTGTGTCATCAGATTTTGTATTTTTTCTTCTGAATGCATAGAATTAATTTACATATATTAGGCCGCATGTTTTTTAAATTACTTGATGGATATAAATTAAGTATAGTATTGTTATCGTTTCGTTTCTTTTCGTTTCGTAATCCTTGCCTCTTCTACCTACTCACAGTAGAGTCGAGGTTTTTGTTTTTCACTTGATCACACTCAGACACACACCACAGTCGGTAGGACTCCTCTGGACGAGGGATCGGCCCGTCGCAGAGACCTCTAGCTGACAGCACACAACACTCACAAAAGACGAACATCCATGCCCCCGGTAGGATTCGAACCCACGATCGCAGCAAGCGCTCGGCCGCAGACCTGCGCCTTAGACCGCGCGGCCACTGGGATCGGCGTATTGTTGTCGTCTAGACTAAAAATTATGTCCATAATTTTATTTCTGGCTCATATCCCTCGAATGTGTCCTGTAGTTTACGTGTTTCTTAAATCCACCCTTTATCGATGTTGTTACAAATGCCTTATCGTTATAATATTGGTGTGTAAGAGGGGCTGTCAAATTTTGCCACTGAAATTGCATGATAACGATCTTTCCAATTCGCAGAAGGAATAAATTTGGTTCTCTCAATTTTCACATTTTTCTTGTGAATTGTTTTACAAAGCCATCAGTCCGAACGGGTCCATATAATATAACTTCAAATGTTGTAAAGTAATATTGATGAAACTCGAATAACGGCACAAAAACGCAACATTTGTTTGTGTGCCGCAGACAGCACCATGACATCCAGGTGCTTCACGAAGTGAAAAGTCTTCCGGATACACGCCATAATGTCATGTGGGTGAGTGCAGGTGTGGCTTGACTCATTCTTAACCCCGTTGGTAGGTGGAGTTGAAGGGGCAGTTTAACTCATCGGCCGCTTTACCCTGAGGGAAATAGTCCACGGTACCCGTTGCTTGGGTCCTTTAAAGAAGAGAAAATCTCTCGCCCCTGCCGGGATTCAAACTCCGTATCTTCCAGTTTCTAGCCTAGTCACTATACCGACTACGCTACCGTGGCTGGTGAAAAGTTTTTGATATGACTAGTATGTGATGCAACAAATCAGTTGGTACATTTCGTTTGAAACGCTGTATAATCTGTTGCACATTTAAGAAACAGAAGGAAAATTATTTCTGACTATACGCGTTTTTATCACATTGAATTTGGAACTGCAGTAGATCAACGTAAAGACCAATAAGATGTTCAAAATGACAAGGGATGCACTTGGAGCACATGTATAAGATTACTGCAAACTACAGCATGTATTTCGAGACTTGTTCTGTTTTAGCGTATAGATCACGTCCTCCTCTGTCTAAGGAATTCTGCTGCTTGTATTAATGATTATTCAGATCATTCTGAAATGTGAGGCTAAGTCGCGCTTTCCAAAGAAAAAACAACTTCAAACCAGGCGAGTCATCACTAATGTTTTGTTGGACTATTTCCATTGTCCCACTCCACTAAAACACTACGTTTCGAAAACTCACCAGTGAGTTTTCGAAACGTAGTGTTTTAGTGGAGTGGGACAATGGAAATAGTCCAACAACATAAGAGTGATGATTCGCGTGTGATACCATTGTCGAAAAATTGTAGTGTACTATTGCACTTCAAACCAGTTGATTAGTGTAGTAACTACAGTTATGTTCATAAGGTATTTATTTTTTATTCTCTTTTGTTAGCAGCTTAAATAAATGCATTAACTTCATCGCACAGAAATAAGTTTAAAATCGGTTTCGCAAATTTTGGCAGCTGGATGAAGTTTCAAAACTCAGTGCCATAGACCTAGTCGTGTGTGTTGATCGTATCTCGGTATACTAAGAGGCGTTCCTTCGTAACAAGCAGCGTTTCAAATTGTATGATGGAACGGGACACGTTTCCTCGATCTGTTACGTAACTGTAGATGTTGGTTGACTGAGGTAAATGACGTCACAGGAGAAAGAACGTATAAAGTCATTGTAAACATCTTACTGATTTTCTCCTTCCGCGTACAATTAATCGGCACGTTCCCTATTCTGTACACTTTAATTCATTGTAATGGGCTGCAGCTTTCAAGTAATGCTGACTTGTGTTTTAAAACACTTTGCTGAGACATTAATTTCTGTTTTCGTCATTTTCTCTTTCCTTTCTTTCATTTTCGTTTACAAAACACCTGCCACTTCATTTCAAGTTAGCTTTCTCGAGGTGTATTTTACCTGACATCAGGTGGATAACATTACGGTTCCTTAATTGTAACTGTCTTGCTAGGGCCGTTTATGTATGTGAGTACGGACATTAATTGTAATTAGTCTGGTTAGAAGAGGCAAAGTGTTCGTTCATAGAGAACCAGTGGCACCAACGTTTACTGGCTGGCCACTGTGGTTGTCAGAGTATAGTATATCATGCCTTGGTAATTACGCCAGAGGTACATGTCTACAGATACTGTCTTGTAATTTCAAAAGTTGCTAGATAACTCCATGTCAAAGGAACGTAGATAGTTGATACGTTGCTTTAAGATCTCCTTGCCTTTATGGAGCCCGAAGTTTCATTTTCATGTTTACAAAACCCTGCCTTTTGATTCCGTCTTGAGGAAGTCCAATCTGGTCCACAAAGTCGCAAAATATTTCGATAACAACTATTTTAATCTTATGCGCACATTCACTCCTCGGCTGTACCTCCTAAATTGTCTCTTCTGTTAAGGTTGTCGGCCGAATATTTTGTATGTATTTCTAATATACCCATGCGTGCTACGTACTCTACCGATTTCATCCTGCTGGATTTAATACACAGTCAAGGGTAACTTTGTAACACCGATAATGAAAATTCTTTTGACATAATTTTTTCCATTCTCCATTTTCTTCTTTGTTACTTACATCCTCCTCAGCACATGTTCTTGTACGCTTTGAGGCTCTCAGCCTGCATACTTCGTATCGAGGTTATTTCCTTGAACTGAGACTTTATAGTCATTCATCCTTTATGTTGGTAAGGGTCTGTACATTTTTAACTCTCAGGAGTTTGAATTTTACAGAGACAGTACATATTTACGGACATTAAACACGCCATGTTAAGGATGTAAAACATTGCGCAGTCTCCCTAAGTATCCATTTACCTGGCTTGTGCGTTTGGCCATGGGAAAGCATCAAACAATTTGTTACGCACTGTGACACTTCTCAGTGCAAGTGGAAAACACTGGCAGGTACAACGGAGATTTGAATGCATGTATACAACACGAAGTAACTATGTGGAAATCTATACCCAACATTATTATTATTATTATTATTATTATTATTTGTAGTATTTTTACCACCACATCGCTACAACCGATGTACTGCTTCTGTTGTTAATTTAAGTAATTGAATGTTTATCAGAGCGCCTGACGACAATAACATAATAATAATAATAATAATAATAATAATTATTATTATTATTATTATTATTGGCCTCTTAGTAAGGCTCGTCCACTCAACAGAATACCTGTTTTAACGCTTTGAAGACTACAGTTGATACGCATTGTGTATAAAGGCTCGTTTCCGTCCTTACAGACAACATGGTGTGCTGCCATTAAAAAGACCATGCAGTGAGTGTTACTGAGCGAAGTGATCCCTGTTTGTTGTAAAAATCGTACGGAGTAATAATGGTAAATTGATAATAATATTAATATTATTACAAACAATTCATTAATAGTAATAACAATGATGAATCAAAAGTACCAAAATTCCTGAGGACCTTATGGTGATGGCGTGGAGATGCATGGATGTTCGGAAGAGACTCATATAGACCTTGCCTACTGTAGGTCTCATTTTTCTTAAAAAAAGAAGTGGGAAGAGAGCTTGTCAGCGTAACTGGTGACAAAGTGGCATCGAGACGACCAGTTGGAGCTGAGCCGTGTCGGCATGTGCTGTAGACATAGCCGGCCATGTTTCATATCTGTACTGTAGATTTATCTCAGTCCTTCCGTGTAAATGCTGCTTCAGTTATCGTCCACATTTAACATAATTATTGTAACATTTTATTACGCTTCTTAATTAGCTCCATGGAGCAGAGTCCTGCATGATGAACTCGTAATAACTGAGTGGCCAAGAATTTACCCGCAATTTATTACCATGTTCTCGAGAGCGTTCATCTGTACTAAATTAATTCCATCGGTAGGCCTATTGTTTCTTTAACATTCACCTTGATATTTCAGATGGACGTCTTTATCTAGCAAGAGATCTCTTCTTTTCCGATTTCCCAACTAAAATTCTATACACATTTCTCTTCTTGTGTATATATCTAATTGCTAATTTTCCTGCCTCTCTGAACTCCTTCATATTATCACCCTAAATAAGACCGCGTATGATTAAGAGTGGGGTACGCGGTGGCGCAGTTGGTTGAGGCACTGCGCTACAAGCAGGAACGTCGCGGGTTCGATTCCGAATGGGGTCGTCAGGATTTTTCATTGACTTAATCCTTCCGACCGCACTATGGCCCTAGGATCGGCGCAGCCTCTAACAGAAATAAATGCCAGGAGTAAATACCAGGCGGGGGGGGGGGGGGGGCAGAGGTGGCAGGTGCGTAGGGCTGAAAAACTTACCACCTTCGTGTACCGACTATCTAGAAATTCTGGGAGCCCCAACTGTCCAGGCCTGTAATGGGATAGCTTTTTATGTTTGAGTGTATAAAGAATTCAAATAAGTATTTCAAGGACCAAACTTTAAATCCGTATACATATTGTTTGACATACTTATCTCTCTGCTATATGCTGTAAGTTCCAGTTCCATACAAAGCATGTATTCTTATACGTTTATTTACTAATTTGTCGTAATGTTTATTTTGCCTCACTATGTTATAGATAAGAAGGTATTTTAGAAGGTCTGAACAACTGTAAACGCCATAATATAATGCGCTCCAAATAATACGTGAATTTGGACCGTTAATAAACAACTGCGAAAAGTTGGTCTCCTGCACCACGCAGTTTTCAACAATAATATTAATAATCGTAAAGGAATTTGTTGTTTCTGGCTAGTGGAAGGAATTAATCCAACCTAAATTATCATTCTATACGTAGGAAGAATAAACGTTTTATAAAACGTTTTAATATGCTTTATATTAAAGACGTTAAACATCATATTCCCAGGCTAAATACGAATATACGTAATGCACAATGACTCAGGGTCTGCATCTTGTGTACATACATATAAAGTTAGTCGCTATTCTTTTCTTCGCCATCGCTTTAAGGCGTGTGCTGAGAATCAAATGAGCAAAGGGTGCGCTTTTGTCGGTGGTAAGGGGTCTGGGTCGGAATCTAACCACTCACCTACGCACACAGCTGAATATTAAGAAATGGTTGAGGTATTCACTTTATACTTCCATACTTCTTATAGCTAGTGCTAAATAAAGTAGCACAGGGACGACTTTACTTTTACGTTTACCATCTTCCTCGTTTCCTCAAATTTCGACTGTTTGACATATTCATATTTATGTTCACGTTGCGTGCTAGAGTGTCGTCAGACGACAGACATAGACGCTGCTAATTGTCTAGAGTTTTTATTCGTAAACCGGTTCGTAATGAATCCTGGAAGTGAATTTCGATTGCACCACAGGTAGTAATATATTAAACTTGCAAGAGAGGATGCAAAACGTTCTCATGTATGTGTACGATTTGCTGTGAGCGTATGTGGTAAGAAGTGTGCAACATGAGGAAGACGAACAGTAAATCGTCAGGGAACTGCGATCTCTTTTGATCTCTTCTCAGGCTAATAACCTTTGTCTTGCCGTCACATTTGACCTATTTCAGTTCGAATATGTCTAACTTATCTGCAGTTTCGCCTCCCAAGAAATACCTTTTATGCCCTATTGTTAGGAAGCGATAATAAACGATAATAAAAATGTCAGTAAAATTATAATAAATAGAACATTTAGCGATAAAGGAAATATAGGATATTATGTCAAAATTTTATGATTTATGGCTACTCCCACTCTCTTGTGCGGTGCCTTATGTTAGGTCACCAAACAACGAGATGAAAGAAGAACACACTCTGCGGAAATGGATTTGCTGTGTAGAGTGAAAGGTCGTACTGCACTGGACAGGAACCGAAACTAGAACGTCACCAATGAACTACAAGTATTACGCTTGCAGATAATACATAAATAGCGACATGAATGTTACCAGCATGTACAGTAATCAGAGACTTTTCAAAAGGCAGTATCGCACAAAATCAAAGGAAAGAAGAGCTAAGAACGCCAGAGTGAAAGGTGGAATGGTCACTGAAGCGGGAACAGATATTAGTATCTACATATGAATGATGATGATGATTGGGATATTGTACAGAATGAAAGGAAAGAGAAGTCAAGAACACCCGAAGAAGAGCTGAGGTGGCCACTGAGGTGGCAACATACATTGCGGTCTAATCACTAAGGCGAAGAAGAAGAAGAAGAAGAAGAAGAAGACGATGATGATGACAACGACGACGACGACAATGAAGAAGAAGAAGAAGAAGAAGACGACGATGATGATGACAACGACGACGACGACAATGAAGAAGAAGAAGAAGAAGAAGAAGAAGAAGAGAAGGGGAATATGGTACGGAATCAAAGGATATAGAAGCCAAGGACGCCCGAGGGAAAGTTGGATTGGCCATTGAAGCGCGGAAAGTAAAATAATCCACTGTTCTGCAGAACATAAAACGTTAAACAGCGCTTGCTACTGTATGAAGTATGATGCTTTCACAGCGATGAATGTTGTGATTATTGTATTCTGGAATGTCACGTCGTTTATACCCTGAAGATGGAGCCAGCAGTGTTTCCGAAACGTTGGTAGCTATCTGACAAACCTCAAAACAGAGTGAATGCGACAGTCTTTGTGCTTAAATATTGTTTTGGTTTCTTTAAGGTAATTAGTTTTTCTCTCCTTTCCTCTATTTGTAATGTGCAAAGCGTTATATAAATAAATAAGGTTTCCAGTGTACGTGAGAACTTCACGGCTTACGGTTACCATGGTAACAAGCTAAGGCGAAACCGGTCTAATTCAACATCACCTCAGCGCTTGCTTCTGCGAAGTGAACGTTACAAAACTATACACCAGGACCTGGGGAAAGCACTACTAATCGAAATCGCGCAAGCTGAAGTACTTCAGTCCAATTCTATAGAGCCTGTTCCGTCGGGTAGAATCTTACCGTCCCCCGGCTGGTCAAGTAAGTCCCTACGTTAGATGGAAAGGAAGGCATATCATAATGTTTACAGGAGAACGTCACGGATCCCATCCTGTGCTAGTTAAGACCAGTCCAAAATCTGACAGCCCGTATCGTGAAGATGCAGTGTCACATAATTCTCCCAGCTACACCTGAGTCTATCGAAAACTTGTTACTTTGCACTCGGACCCTTTCGCTTGACAGATAGCAGGGCAGCGGTCTCAGCTGCTATTGCGTTTCCTCGCTGAAAAAAAGGCATGTGATCTTTCGTATTGGGACACGTGTTCAGAAATGGGGCCAGAGTATGTGTTAACATATTGGTGTGAATTTATGGCCTAAAGACTATGTATTATCTATTAGTCGCAGTAGTACTCACGACGCATCATACACGAACTTATTATCACGTTATGACATTCGACGGATTAACGTGGCATTTTAGGCAGACCACTGTTTATTATCCAGGGAGTTCGCCTATCCACTAAGATGAACCTAAGCTTTATCGTCAAGCAGAAAGGGTGTGGGGTCGATTTCTCCAGCATTCATCGCCTGAAGTTACCCGTTCACAAAATTCAGTCCTGTTTCCCAGTCTGCTGCGTAGGGCGCGTCTACGATTGTCATATATATATATATATGACAATCGTCATATATATATATGTCATATATATACATATATATACATGCAGCAGTTTTGTTGTAAATCGTGCTGACGACGCAGTCACGTCCGTTTGTTGTGCAACTTGCACCAGTGATTTTATTCCAGTTTTTCCTCGTTTAGCACGTGTCTTCTGCGTTTAATTGCCCGGTCTAAAAGTGAATCGGTTGCAATAAAACATTTTATTTATTTGTACGAGTATTTTTGTTTCCTACATGCAATTGCGGATCCGGAATTTTGTGTGAATTTAAGACGACAGTTCTTGTAGCAGATGCCTGCAGATAGTACAGCATACATAAATTAGCAAAGCGACTGCAGATGAATCACAGGGACGTCACAAACACTTCCACAAGCAGTGCAGTAACTACTGAACAACTTCGAATCCCGCTGAGGGCATGGATGATCGTCTCTTGTGTTTGTTGTGTGTTGTGTGGGTAGCGGCCACTGTGACGGGCTGATCACTCGTTCAGAGGAGTCCTACCGGGTGTGGTGTGTCTAATTTTGTGTGATATAGAAACGGCAACATTGAGGCGGCCTAGGCCCGACTTGGGCTGTGGAGCCACAGAAAAAAAAAGTATGTGTTTCTTATTGTTGCAAAATTAACACCTTATAGAACACTGAACAGTTTTTTTTTGGAGTGTACCTGTAGGTGCAGAGTGCTGACTGAGACGTAGAATCACCTCAGTTTTTTCCATGTTAGGTAAAATTTGTATTCGAGGTATTAACCAACGCAGTAAGCAATACTATATGTACCCCATGGAACACGTAAATTTTCCAAACGTGTCCTCCTTTGTATTTTGCATACACAGTAATGCTTGACATTAATATGCAACATATATACATGTACTGTTTTAAATCTGACCGCGCTACGTACATATGTCGCATTACGCAGACGTACAGCGTGTCCTTCGGTATTTGGCCCTGCCACACTGGGGCCTGCCTGGCCTCCTATCCGAAAGGTGGCTGGCAGGCGCCTCTGCGTTAAACGTACAGTTCTGTCTATTTGAGTAAGCAACACTCCATAAAGGCATATGGGAGAGTGGAGGCTCCTCTAGGGATAAAGCCGCAGACCCATGAAGCAGCCCATGAGTGCGCAAGTTCAGAATGCTTGGAGGCAAACCTCCACCACTCCACTTTCTTTCATGGTGTTGTGCTTAACCTTTTAAAGCCTAGCGGTAACTTTACATATCACCAGGTTTAACATTAAAAAACTCTACGTGGTGCCCACATTGCGTTTATGTGTTTTGTACGGATCTCAGAACAAACAGCAACTTTTGCCTTATAAAACATTAAGAGACTGGTTTTTATAACCGAAGTGGAGAGTGTTTACAGCGCGGTACGCACTGAGTCCTTATATAAAACAGATACACTTCGTCTTTAAAGGGTTAATGAAGTACTAGAGGACAACTTTACCTTTATATTTTTACACTGTTGATAAGTGTTATATCAAATATAAAAGTGTATGGCTTGGTGAATTTTATGGTGTCTTTCGTGTAACATGTCGTAGGATGTAACAATCCCACAAGTCCACATTCCCTCAGATCTTCACTATCCTTCTTTATGCAGTCACTCAGAATGTCATTCATCGAACCAGCAACCCATACACATTTTATTCCAACTTTTACTCAACTATCAACTAACCATCCGTCCAAATATCCATCCCATCTTTCCATACATCCAACCATTCTTGTATAGTTACCGACGTTGCGAACGTACTACACTCCTTCGGAACGTCGGTAACTAGTTACCAGTCGAGACGGCATAACGTTCCAGAAGGCTTGAATTTTCAGCAACACCGTTGTGAGGACTTCAGATCAGGCATTTGTGTATAATTCCACCAGTGAAACGGTCTTCAACTCTCTGTCCGTGTATTCATGCAACCTTCGAGGGATGATAACAGTCCTGTTTCCGTGTGTAACCACCTATCGCCAATCATCATAATGAGCTCAAATTTAAATTCTTGAAGGTGGGAAAATAATGATGATGTTTTATCTTAAAAGAGGCCGACCTTAGCGGCACGTGTAGGCTGCGTGTCTGCTCTGTATGTCGGTGAGAGATAAGTACAATCTACCAGGTCACTTAGCCACTGAAGCAAGATTCCGGAATACTATCTTAAAATAGGCCACGAATACTCATTTTAGAGGCCGTACCAGTAATTTTAATCTATCGTTCCTTGCAAAAAGGGAAGTCCTATTGTCAGCCCAACAAAGTTTTCATGTTTTGATATGCGATCGTAGTATTAGAAGCCGGATATGCTGTTAGCGGTTGTGGGGGGGGGGGGACTCGCTTATGAACGTTCCAAGGCTGACCACACACTTTCAGAACCGTTACAGGTCTAACAACCCAACACATATGAGATCGCAACTTCCTGTCAACACGGACTGGTCAGAACGATCACTGAAACGTTCAGTTTTTTCCACCACAGCAAGCCAACCCTAGCAAAGAACATTTCAAAGATAAACACATACTACAAGGTGAATAGCTCTTGACCGCAATCCGATGCCTTCCTAACGTCTGTCAGCCTCAGAGGCGCAGAGGCGGCTCTGGAAACTGACGTGGTGTTGTGCAATGCTGAAAGTTCAAAGGGCTAATTCAACATTGCTTAACCAACCTTTCTGATGATATTCTGTTCTTTTGTTTCGTTTTCATGTCCGGATAGCATGATGACAAGCAGCAGGACGGGACGGCCTCCCCAACCCTCTCGAGTCGTCCATAGATTTCTCTGTTACTTTCAGTAACCCTCCACAAGTGTGACTGTCGAGAAAGTTAGTGTCTATTCCTGTAGGACGAGAATTAAGTTTGGGAATTTGCTGCTGTACACACAGCTTCTAGAATGCACGGTTTCTGTGTCACAGGTACAGTCATTACCTGACGTTGTAGCAATATCTTTTTCAGTGCCCATTGAACTTTGTTTTTTAATAACCTAATGAAATTTTAAGTTGCAAAATGTGTGGTATAAGTTCCTGTACATCAGAGCAGTGTCCAGGTTTGTACATTTATTGAAATGCAAAGAAATGTAATTTTTCGTAAATGGTAAAGTTAATTTTCTCCAAACTTTCTAGAACGCGGTTAGTAACTTTCCTTTGAGATCAGTGTTATAGGCACCCTTTTGAAGAAATGTTCGTAACAGTTTTTAAGACATTCTACAGTTCTCAGGTTAACTCCTTAAAGAGCAGTGGTCAGTATATGTACCACCAGTTTTAGCACTACAAACTCTGAATTTTTCCGACACACTTCTTTTTGTGTTCCTGTGACTCACAATGAACAGTGCTTACATCCTTATAGAATATTCACTTTTTGCTAATACCGTAATTGTAATAAGCTTTATATGTAATTGTAACAGGCTTAACGTACAGGTCAGCTTAGTATGTCTATTCTTCTTTTTAACATGGCCGCTAAAAATACTAATTATGGATATTACAGTTCCATTAATTAAATGTAACCACTCGCCCCACACTGAGGCTAGGACGCTTAGTTCTAGTACCAGCAATGCACTGTATTCCAGCAGGTACTCTTCACTTCAAAAATTAATCTATTTTCTTACTGGCATGGTCAACGTAGTCTGTATACAGTACTCAGGTCGATTTTTACGTACCGCTTCGCGAGTTTTTCCGTAAAATTCGTTTTGTGTATTTCTTAATATTCTGAGGCGCAAAGTAGCCAACTCACTTTCCAGTTGCTGTGGACAACTAGAATTTACAGTAGTTTACTTCAGTTGGCTTCAGTACATTTCAGTTTCTTTTTCAAGAACGTTTTTTTTTTCTCTCTGATGTCCACATAGATGGCTTGTTAGAAATTCGTCAAGAAATCCCAGTCTGCAAATCTCGAGGGAAGTGTTTGTCCAGGCATAAAAGGGAGACTGAAACTCAGATGACCCCATAACAAGTGGACGGCCGGTTTTATATTGGCCTAGGGTAAGGTGTATTGGCCAGCGTGTAGGAGTATAATGATGGACCTTCATTTTCCGTAAAAAGAAAGAAATACGTTGAGAGTGGAGCAACTATAAAGAGTTACATTTAGGACTCTGCTCCACGCAGTTAGTTGATTGTTTAGTGAGTGGGCTAAATTGTTCACTAGTCAGTGGGAATTGACGTATGTTTAGGTCTGCACGTAACAACAAATGCTATATAAAATAGAAATCAGAAGAAAGTGGAACAATAATCCAGACACTTTTCCTGAGAAGTATCACACAGGATGCTGGTATCGGTACCTAGATGGTCTAGATTCCCAGGTAATACGTAATTTGTTTATGTAAGTGTGTAAAGAATTTCTGTGGAGAAACAAACTTGTCGGTGTGATACTTCCTCTGAGGTCCGGAAGTGCTGAATTCTGTTTTCACTAATCTTGTAATTAGTTACCTACGCCTACGATAGTATCAGGCAAATAACAACTTCTTAAAAGCATGTACTCTCTTACACAGTTATTTTAAAATTTATGCGTAGTCCACTTACAATGTGGTTAATGCTAATATATTTTATGTTTTACTGGCATAATATCGAAGGCGGTTTCATACTTTACAAAGCATTTACGAAGAAGTAGTAAACACCTTCTTGAAATTAACATAAGGAAATTTATTCTTTAGAACTACCACATTAAAATGTCTTTCATGTCTGTGTACAAATTTTTCAAGTATTGCAGTCAAATAATGAGTCACTGAACACAATGACTCGAGTCCAAACTAAAATATCAGGCAGTTTATTACCACGTTATAAAATTACAATCCCAGCTGCCGCCCCTGATTACCCCGTTAGCTTCAGAACTTTAATTTCAGAAGAGTTCGCCTATGTTATCGTGAACGTCCTTATCGGCAAGACTAAATTCAACTACCAGCCTTCGCTCATGGTACATTGTGTCCGCGTGTGCTTCTCGCCCTTAAAGTGTAGAAGAAGAAATAGACGAATTTTTACGAAACAAAAAATGGAAGTCATACCATAACTTCCTGCCGTCAAATGTGTGGGGTCAGTATTTTATCTGACCCATGCAGTTGGTTACTACCTTCCGTTATTCCAACGCGCTTGTGGGCGTGTGCCACGTAACGGCTGTGCGAAAGTGTGAGGAGGAGGAGACTCCACCGCAAACTAGAGGCGAACCCTGAAGTGTTGCGTGGAAATATATCTTCTAAATATAGATAAATTTTTAGAAGTCAATAGCCTATTTAGATTCCGGTTAGCTAATGAACATCTGCACATAAGAATTGGTAATTGTGTATGTTTTGGCTTATATAGCTTGTGTTGCAGACAAGCATGCAGTGATTTCCCATGTGAGGGGGGGGGGGGTGTATATATTAACGAGCCCAACAAAATGCACGTATCGGTAGTTTTGATATTGTACTATTATATACTATTATAATCCTCGACATGTTGCCGTCCTTCCTGGACCACCATCAGGGAGACATATAAGCGATGTATAAACCGTTTGTATGTATCGTCATTGGACAATGTAGCTTGTGTGTAGCTAAACATGTGCAGTAGCTTTAAATATTGCTAAAAACTTGGAGAATTAAAATTGACAACAGTTTATTCAATATTTACATATAAAATTTCCATAAAATATAAAATTTTTGCATTCAAAACAGCAACAACGTGATATTGTACTGCAATTTTATCAGTAAATATTGAATACAATTTTATTAATTTTAATTCTTAAATTTTTTACTAATACTTATACGTACGTGTTTAGCGTGCTTCTGTGTTTGCCACCTCGATCCGTCAGGCAGCAGCCATCTTGACAAACAACTTGAAACACTAAATTAGGCTTCAGTTGTGGGACACGCTACGTGTATGAACATGCTTATTGAAACAGCCGTGAGTTTAGGTTTTATCGCGTCACAGTGAAGATTCTGACACAGTCTTTGTGGTACTATGTTAAATCTTTTATGAGTACTTCAGTATACCTCTTCAGTTCCTGCGACGGACCTCACCAGCTAGCACGTCATAGTAGCCCACGTCGTTAGTTTTGACTTCCTCACTGATTTTCTGTACTTGACTGTGTTCGAAACGAAAGGTGGTAACTTCACAGTGTAATGCGAAGCTCAGCTGTGTCATACTGCGTCCTGTAATGAGTTGAGAGTCGACAGACATGGGGTCTGTGGCGTCAAGTTGTTCAGAATAATGTGTCGACCTCAGGTCACGAGGAAGTAACACAGAGGTCGAGAAACTGCATAACGAGGAGCTTGGTAACTTGTATATTTCACTAGGAATTGTTAGGATGATCAGATTATGGGAAACTAGATGGGGAGGAAATGTAGGTCCTGTGGGATATGTGGTAATGTCATACATATTGTTTGGGAAATTTGAAGGGACAATTAACTCTTTGGGCACTTAGATGTAGGTGGGAGGATATAAAGGTGAATCGTAAACAAATCTTCATCATTACCAAGCCTGTATTATGAGAGGTCCGTAGCCTCCTCCAAAGAGATTCTCCAGACAGTGCGATCTAGTGCTTCCTCTTTCAGTTTCAAGTGTCTTCTCGTTTCCTTAAGGTCATCCAGTAGCTGCTTACGTTTTCTTCCTCGTCTTCTCTTCCCTTCTGTGCTTCCCTTCATAATTTCTTTTGAAAGGCACGTCCTACGCAAAATGTGACCAATCTAGTTAGCCTTCCTTCGTTTTATTTTATGTAGGATGTTCCTTTCTTCCTTGGCTTCTTTATTACTTTTTCATTTTTCGCACGATCGGTCCAGCTGATCTTCTCCATCCTTCTCCAGACCACATTTCAAAAACTTGAAGGTATTCTGATCTACTTTCTGTTTGTGGGATGCGATAATTTTGACGGAATTCAACAGGCTCAGTATATGTTGCATTGATGAATTTGTTAAAGCATTCACTGTAGTACACACAAAATCTTGTAGACAGCAGAAGCGTTACAGTAGTAGGCCCTAATACTAAACAAAGTTTCTCTTTTCACGCACAAGTAACGAAAGTGTGCACAAGGTGGTTGCGTTATCTTAGTTTTTTCACCGCATACGCAGAGTGGCATGGAGGGAGGGGGGGGGGGGGAGAGAGAGCAAGAGAGAGCACATGGTGAACATGCTCGTAGTTGCAGTAACTCGTTGCTTAAACGTTCTGAATTGAATGTTTTACGTAATGTACGACAGATTGCGACTGTACAAGGCCCCTTGGAATTACTCAGTCACATATAATAAAATTAAGATTACATATTCTCACACACCACTGACCTTTCAGTATTACAGAGGCTATTTTAAAGTTTCGTGCATGAGCAAATTTATGCACGAATTATTCTGTATAGTAGTGTTAGTCGTGTACGTAGAAATATATTGTAATTGTTACATCACGTTACTGAAGGTTTCTGTGAGCACGACAGCCCAGATTAAATCCTGTTCACAAAGGAAGAATGGTGAAGCATTTACAGATAGTTTCTTGTTAATCAGATTGACCACTAACCGTCAGTCTTCCTTCATCAAGTTGGAACTTTTCGATAACACTGTGAAGAAAACTGCTTTTACATGTTACGAAATTACTCATCCTGTTTTACAAAGAATAACAAATGTTCAGTCCTTTGAATCCGGAATGCAATTGAAATAAGTCTAAAAATTTCAATTCGTACCTCACAGAGAACATTAATTTTACATTACAAAGACCAGATGCCGTTCATGTGAATATTTGTTGTTTATTCTGAGAGTCATATGAAACATGTAAGCACGCACGGTGGACCCAATATAGAGATCCCAGATTTTAGAGCAAGTGCAGCCGATGGTTGGCACTGTGATTCAGAGGCACTAGATAGTACCAGAACAGAACAGTACCCACGCGCAAGCGCGCAAGCGCGCAAGCGCTCACACACGCACACTGTAAGTAGTCCGTTCCATTTGTGTGTCTGCTAAATGCTACTTGGGAGAAGGAAAACATAAGGGGTAGCATAATGCTTACTTAGCCCATAACTGACTCTTTAGGAACATTATTGACGTTTATACAAATCTTAAATGACGCCTAAAAATATGAATCACGCACTTTGTCATGCTTTTATTCACAGAAGATCTTAAAAAGAAAAAGATGAACAAAATGGTTTTTGCGTATTTTAGCTGGACGGAGCTTTTTGTGTAACATTTCCACACCAGAATAACGAAAAATCATTACATGCATAACACTGCAGTCAGTCTGTCTCAAACTTATACAAATAGTGTGTCGAATTTAAAATTTATCGTAGAATGAAAACATCGTATTAGGGTACAGACTGACTGTATATAAGAGCGATTTGCTTGAAACACCTCTTCAAAATGTCCAAATTTTAAGGAATGCAAATTTCTTTACTATGTTCACAGGAAACACCCATTAGATCTGCACATAACCAATGTAACTCGTTCCACCACTTCACACGCCCTATGTCTAAAATCCATTTTAATATTTCTCTGCTGTTTAAGCTAACAGACTCGAAGTGTCCAAATTTGTTTACTAGTATTTCATATGCATTTAATATTTTCCGCTTGTGCTGTCTGCCCCAGCCATCTCGTGCTTCTTCATTTACTCGCCCGAACTATATTCAGATAGAGCAAAAACTACTATGCTCCTCTTTCTTATAAGTTTATCCAGTATTATATTACTGCCTAACTTCTGAGTCTAAGTATTTTTATCGGAACTTTGTCCAAACACTTGAAATTTGTGTTCGTCATTAAGGCTGGAAAAAGAATACTCACCTCCACCGAAAAAATAAAAACGGAGGTGTATGTTTCGGTGTGTTTTGATCCTTTAACACTGGTAGTTCAAGATTTTTTGACTGAACTGAATCATAGCTTTCAAATTTAGCCAGTTCTTTTCATTGCGAATGTTGGTTTTCGTTTGGAAGCATTTGCACTTGAAATTATCACATTTTTAGTGGATTTATTAGTCATTCTTATGCAGATATTATGCCTGGTATATTCTGCAAGTACGAACATGATACATAAAACTTCTGAGAACTGGGCTTCAGATGTGGTTTTCACTGTGTCACTATATTTGGAGTATCACAGAAGCAACTGCCAGTAAGCAAGCTGCGACAAGCGAGGGAAGGCAGACAGAACTGCTGCAAAGACAACCAACTGCAGAACCAGTTACGGAGTTTGATGAACTGTAGCAGTGGGAAGACGAAACACGCTTCCTCGCTTCACCCACACGCAAAAATGTGATTAGAAGCTACAGATTCCACACACTTATCATCACCAGTAATATAATCACCATTACTGCCATTACCATCATATTATCAACTGTTGTCTATCAACACCGGTAAAAATCATAGTTATCTTCGTCTGCAAGAGGGTCATCATTGTAGTCGCATTAATTACATGATCTGCAAGAGCACTGTATCATTACAATTATCAGCATTATACTACCATCAGCGGCAACTTCAACAATCATCATTTGCATAACCACAACTACCTACTGCCTTCTAAAACACGTTACTGGAAGGAGGAGGAAAGGACAGAAGTGACATGAAGACGAGGAAGAAGATGTAGGCAGCTACTGCATGACCTTGAGGAATAGAGAGGATACTGGAAATTGAAAGAGGAAGCACTAGATCGCACTTTGGAGAACTCGCTTTGGAGGAGGCTGTGGACCTGTTGTAAGACAGACTACTGAACGAATGAACCGTCTTCCTGTCTCTACTGGTCGACTGAAACGTTGGTCTTCTTTGTTGCAATTATGTGGTGAAGATGGCCTCATCCCCGAATACGTTAAGATGGCGTATAAAAGGAGTGAAGGTAAAACTCGCTGCATTGTTGGCCGTTACGTTAAATACAGTTGTATGGAGCGCGTCGTGTTTTGGCCCTTTACCCGCAGGGAGGTCCCTGTTTTTGATTTTGTCTAAGTGTGCTGTGAAAAAAGATCGACGGCAGAGGGTTGCGTCAGATGTCCCATAAGATTTTGGGAGTTCCGGTTCCGATCTTCGGCCCGTACACAAGCTATCCTGACTGAAAAATTTTGTGGCTTTTCGCATTCATTCGACGTAAATGCTGAGGTGTTGCCCTGACAGGGCCTACAAACGATAATTTCCACATTCATTCTGAATGATGACGTTCATTCATTCTACCGTTTGATATGTTAGCCCACTATCCTGATTTATTTAAATAAAGACTGGCGGTTTGTTCTTGTCATGTCTGTGTGCTTTTCATTGTCACCGGCTCGAAGCAAGACTTTCACATCTTGTTAGGTGCGTGTGCCTGTCGTGGCTGATTATTTTTAAACGAGTTTATGACATTTAATTGAAATGGAACATGAAGCCATTGGAGGCTAACGCGTCCGTGTAATTTCAATTTCTTATCATCAGTAGTATCAGCACATAGGTCGTGCTAACTCTCGAAGTGTCAGTGACCCTGGTGCTGCTGCAATAGTGAATCCTTAGAATACTGAATATTTTGGGATTGAAGTGTTCGAATAATGTATAACTTCTGTTAAAGTAATTTGTTTACCGACCATCACACATTATGGCGCTCAAGCGAAACCTCTCTTTAGCCGAAAAGTTTTACAGTCCTAAGGATCCAAACTTCGAGTACTTGTATTAAACTGAACTTTCCTGCGATGTGAAAAATGTCGGTTTCTTGCCTTTCCGTTATACGCAGGTTTCACTGTATTTAGCAGTCGTTTTGGTGACGATAAGTAACGGTTATTTTAGTGTCTCGACGACGGGGTGGATGATCGAAGTTCGATTTCCGGTAGAAGCAAGAATTTCCTGTCTGTCGCCGATTCTAGACCAGCTCTGTGACCCACTAAACTTAGTGTCTGACAGGCACCGAGTGTCCGGACCGTGAATATGTCCGTAAATTCCGTCTAGGGCCGTACTCATCCATCCCTGATACGCCTTACATGTTTTGTTCTGAAAGGAAGCACAGGGACAACTTGACGTTTTTAATTTGGCTGTAACATTTGTATTAAGCATGTGGAATTTGGAACAGGGATAGCTGATATACGTGTTCTGTGTTTGATAACAGCTGAAGTCAACATCCACCTTTCAGCTGTATTGCGTCATTTTGAGATACGGTTGTGAAAATATAACGTAGACGGAATCTGTATCAGATTAGTGGAAATGATGCGCAGAAATGCGTCATTGAATTGTATAGTTACGGTAAAACTTCAGCAAAAGCCGTTTTTAAAAAGGCGTTTGAGAGAAACTGAAAATTTAATTTCTTCTCTGATCTTTGTGTGTACCGGGAGAAGGCGGTAAAAATTATAAAAAAAATGTGAACACGAGAAATGTGTAGATTCTAGAAGTATCCTGTCTTTCACCTCGTACACACTCCAAGTAACAAAATAAGCTTTTCGTGTAATATACCTCATGTACTTATTGATACCTTATTGAGGAAGGAAGGCATTAGTCATAACACAGTGTTATTATTAGTAAAACTGTGTTGTCGTTTGTGAAACCGATTCATTAATTCTCTATACTTGCTTCAGACTAAATTTGACGTAAAATGTCCCTCAAGGTTTCCGACCCTGTCAACTGAAAACAGGAAGCGCCATCCTTTTTGTTTTTTAAATATATTCTCACCAGCATCAGTTCACATCACACGCACATACAAAGTTGCGCAAAATTCACTGAGCAGTGGAAGCAACATGTATTTTTGTCCCCTGCAGTACCTCTGTGCGAAGTGAGATTGTCACGGATGAGTATGAAGGATCCTGTTTTCTGGGACGTGAAGCCGCACACTCTGGTAAACTCTTGCCAAGGTTTCTCCGTGGCACTGGAAAATACTTGCCGAGGGCAGGAGTTACTCTTCTGCCCTCGGCAAGTGCGCGTTCACTCACAACTGAGTGTGAAGTCAGCTGCACATATTGAAGTTTAATTATACATTAGCAGTTTTATATGTAAATAACGGCTGTCCCTGAAGATGACCCGGGGGGGGGTTGAAACATGTAGGTGGAAGTAATATTAATAATGAATATAATAATACGCATTGGACATTTAGTTGGTGGTTTGTTACTTGTATATCCTCTCCACCGTGTCTGTGATTAGACCTTCTGACGTAACAGTATTTCGTAGGCGAGGTGTATGTTGGTATAACCCAGCTCCGTACCAAACTTCATACGCCGTAGCTTCAAGGGTCCGTTACTTGTCGCCACCAAACCAAACACCATACAAATTTTCTTACCGCCATCATATTTTTATCGTATATTATACAAGACAATTACATGAATAAAGGTTTGCTTATGTTCCATTTCAGTACTTAATTTCCGGGACCAAATTCATTAGTGCTAATGTCGCTCCCAACCTCAGATGTTCGCGCGGCCGACATGTTGTACGAGTACTACTGTCTTATTTTTGGGTGGCGTTAAAAGATAAGAGGTTCATAACAAGTTTTGTGGACTCGAACAACTTAAAGCTGAATTGTGACCCACATGTACGCGCGTGCCCACACGTTCATATGCGCGCGGACGGACAGTACAGAGATATTGTAAGCGTGCTTTTCTTGAGAAAGCAAAGTGGATAAAGATGGAAGAAGCTTGTGAAAATGGTTGGTAGTTACTAAGACGCATGTTCAGGCTTGTTACAATCGGCATATGTACTAATTTCGATATACATATGATTAACATTCTTCGCAACAAAAGAAAAGGATATAATTATTTTATAATTTCTTGTAACGTGTCTCAGGCAAGCGTTCGTGCGTTAGAAAAGAGACACCCACCCGCAGTGCCGTGAGTCCATCCTGCATTTACGCTTCAGTTGAGCTGAAGAAGAACGTGATAGTTAGCGATTCGCTTTTTTATTTCCTCTTCTGAGAAAGTCGACCAGTCTTTATACAGATTGCAGAAAAACGTTGCTTAACCCTTCAAAGACGAAAATAAATAAACTTTTAACATGCAGATTCACTCCGTACCTTACAGAGAACACAGTACGTTTCGATTAGAACGGCCACTCTGATGATGACGTTTAGGGATGCAGTCGTTGTTAACTTTGAGAATAATATGAAACCGTACATACACTCTGTGGGCAGAATTCAAAGTTTCCTAACGTTTCTTTAAGCCATACATATACTTAACCGCTATGCTTAAAACGGTTCATTAAACGAAGGTTTAGGTGCCATCCATACCCATGTTGTGTATAAAGCTTTGTCTCCACATTAAGGGAAGAACGTGGGTGGACGTATTGAGGAGAGGATATTGAGGTGATTAATTGAAACTAAAAGTCAACAGATGCGTTTTCATAAATAGGACATTCACAATTCTTATACTTCACTGAATATCATAACAGACAATAAATAAAGGAAATGCAATAGGAAAGGTATGTAACCACGCTTGGGGAGATTAGAATTATGTGCAGAATTTCAGTGAGGAAAAAGGGAAAAGATCATTTGGAAGACATATAGGTAGATGGAAGAATAATATTAAAATTTATGTTACAGAAATGGGACGGGAGGGTGTGGACTGGGTTCGTCTGGCTCATAATCGTACCTAGTGGGGGGCTTGTCTGAACGCATTAGAACCAGAACTTCGGATAAAATGAAAGAAGGACAATTTTTTGAATAGCCGAGTCACAATCGGCCGCTCAGCTAGCAACTCGGCTTCATAGAGTTGTTTAATTTATAATTGATGTTATCACTTGTTTGACAGGTCTCAAAAGAAGCATCGTTAGTTGTCAAAATAACATTTCTTCGTACTGATTTGTTTCCTGAGTCACAGTCGTGTGCCCTGCTTTATAGGCACTGGATCTGAACACCTGATCGTTATGTAACAAACAACCATGTCCACGCCTCTGAAGAGGCAGCACGATCGCGAACACCTCGTCCTACGCTACAGACCGATCGTTGTCACAATCACGCAGTCGCTTTATGCAGACATTAGTGTGACGAAGGCTGCTGCATGTTCTGGCAGCGTCAACCGGTCCGCGTTCCCTACCGCGCGTGCCAAGTTCTCACCTGTCCAAACCAGTAATCGCAGAACCAAAATAATGGGGTAAATTTGAATCAAATCATTGCAATGACAACTTATTTATCACTTGGTCTTCTAGGTTCTGACATCGTGTAGTCTGGTATGTGTTTACAAAATTTCGCCGAATGTAAGGTGGATGTGAATGCAGTGTGTTTGTTCGAAACGTTGGTGAGCACTTACCGTCGTGACACCGGCATCTAAAATGCGAGTCTGCGCCGCAATGGGAACCTCAGATCCAAACAATTTAAAATTACCCTGTAGTAATGGTAACTGATGGCCCTGCCATGGCTCAGGCGGTTAGCCGCCGGTCTCCCACCGCGGAGGCCCGGGTTCGATCCCGGGTCAGTCCATGTGGGATTTGTGGTGGGCAAAGTGGCACTGGGACAGGTTTTTCCCCGAGTTCTTCGGTTTTCCCCTGTCAGTTTCATTCCACTGGTGCTCCATTACCAGGAAAAGGACAAATAATAATAATAATCATCTTCATCATAGGGTGCGTCCGTAGCGTCTGCTGCGGGACCCTTCACCGCTAACAAAAATGGTAACTGATAGTTGTATTAATAAATGGATAAATAAAAACTTTCCGTAAACAGAGTTCTGGTGGCAGAACTGGAATTCAAATAATGTCAGTAATCAAGCTCTTCTATTGACACGATCTTGGGGCAGTCACATCTGTCACATTCCCAAAAATCCAGCTCAATATTATCCTCCTTTATATTTGTCTGTCTTCAAAGTGATCGTACTTCACTTGTTTCGGACAGTATAATATTAAAAAAAATTCAAAGGTTTCAGTGTAGCGGCATGTGAATATCGGCCGTTACAAATGAGAATTAAATTTTCTCAGCGTCTAGTGTAGACCGTAATAACATCACCAAATTTTATGTAAACGCCTATACAGTCGTATCTGCTATAATAAGATGTTTGCTTTCTTGTGAGACATTGCGTTGGAGAAAATCGCGTAATAAATATAATGGGACTTATGGAAGGAATAGGAGACATCTGTGGCTGAAATCGCGCAATACCGAACACGTGTATGCTAAAGTTCGCGTTATACAAACAGCCTTCACTCATCAATCGCCTTATAGCCACTTCGCGTTAACGAAACACACGTGATAGCAGAACTGACTGTATTGGGATCTGCGACCTGCTGGGATATTACGTATCACCATGTTGTAATTCTGTGCCGACGTTTCGGGACAACCTATCGGTCACATCTTGGACTTCTTGGTATTTAAAGGTGGGACCGATAGGTTGTCCCGAAACGTCGGCACAGAATTACCACTCAACGCTGCGTAACATCTCAGGACAGCGCAGATCTCGCCTATATCGCGATGGAAGCCTGAATTCACGGTTAACTATAGTGGTTTAACAGACGAAACCGACAAAATTACCTTCTGATCATTCTGTTATTTTGTGCCTTTTTTTGGAAAAAAGGCGTAGAAAATCTTCTTCGGCTCAAAACGTGGCGCTGGATGTCGTGTAATGGGGGGTCACTCCGTTGCGTTGCAGCCTGCAGAATGCATTGTCTTTACCTGCGGTTGTGAAACACGTGATAATTCACCACGTTCTTCACAAAGACCTGCCAAGTCAGCTTTAAAAGCTCGCGGTTTGTGATCCAAACCGCAAAGAGAGGTATTCGCACGAGGCTCCCCGCAGTAACGGGAAACAACAGGGATTGTGCCTCGCACAGTACTCGTGTCCGTCCAGGGCACAACAACTAACCGCAGGATATTTATATTAAGAAGGCACTAGTGTCAGATTTCCCCGTCTGAAGCCCACGCTTTGTACTAATTTCGACCGCCAGTGAAACCGTGTTTTAAAACGACGATTTGCGGCTAACTTATGCTGTTATAGGTACTGAAGCGTATTTGTGTGAACAAGTGAACGCAACACCGTATTCTGTTAGATACGATTAAATTAACAGTTCCTTATGAAATTGTTTTTGTCCATTTGTTTTATTAAATATTTCTTGCCATAGATCTGCTTTCTTTTTATTTACATATGACGTCCTTTTATTTCTTCAGCTATTAATTCTGCATTTGTTACAATTTTGGTTCGTATTTTAGTCTTTTGGTTTGTAACGCCATATATCCTTTTTGGTGTTTACCAACTTTTCCTTGAAACCACTTGGCTCTCTCTTCAGAGTACTTTGTTCTTACCCTAAATATTTACCTAGCACCTACCTCACTGTCCATTCAAATTTCAGTTCCGTGATGTGTGTTCTCTTCGCTTATAGAAAGCAGAAACAAGTGCGTATACGCACTGCGACTAAAAGCGGAACCCTGTTCTTGATAAAGATGCATATGCAGAAAATTACCGAATCAGGTACGCGTGTACCTTCGTATGAATCCAGTTAGTAACGAAATAAGGAAAGCAATAAAATATTTTTAAATTAAGGAGGGCGAAATTGGCTAGGCACGTAACACGCTTTGCACAAATGAGGAATGCTTATAGAATTTTTATCGGTAAAAACCTGAAGAGAATATGCGTGCTTCTTGAAACACACAGACAGACGGAGGGTATATTGTATGATGATATTGAAATGTTCCTAAAGGTTGGGCTTATGGCGTTGTACTATCTCTAAAGAAAGAGTCCTGTAGCAGGCTGTTATGAACACGAAATGAAGCTTCGCTTTCGATAAAAGACGGCTTGAACAACTATCAGCTTATAAAAAATTATTATATTTCCTGATCGTAGTTAATATAAATTAATACGGGCAAGGTATAAACGTATAAAAATCAGGACCAATATATGCAGGGGAAAAACGGCAACACGCGACTCACAGACCAATATTGTTAACGGGCGTCACGGATATTGGTAAGGTCGGGGCTGTCGTACTGAACCAAATGTTCTGTCGACAAGAGTAATAAGTTCAGGTCGGTGAGTGAGCTGATTTCTTTACTGTGACCGTGACACTACCACTAATCCACTGCGGCCGGCACACGTTCCCAGTTACTACATTTACGTGCCACCATCGCTCCCAACTTTCACTCACGAAGTACGGACAATAAGTGTGACCTATACCAGACACCAAGGTCTGTCGTAAGGTAACTGCAGCCCACCCCTGTGTGCTGGTGACAAGTGTCGGCTGCAGTGTGAATCAGTCAGGATCTTTACTTAATAACAAACTGTATCAACTGGAGAATTTATATAGCATTTATCAGTAACTGTATCAAACATACTGACTTCACCAGCTTGAACGAATGGGTAAAATCCGAATTGCTAGAAGATTCAGCAACATAGAAAGAACGGTAGGAGAATAGAAATATACCATACAAAACATGGAAGGGCGAAGTCGGAGAGAGTTACACGCTGGAGCAGGAACAATCTAGTAAGAACAAAATTTGCTGCGGATGCTGCCAATTCCTTGACGCAGATTCCTTCATGAGAAGGAGATAGTTGAGAAATTCCCCGCATTTTATGAAATCTGAAGTTTCTTTCCTCCATATTCACCAGTGCGCGCCACTTATCCCTGCCCTGAGCCAGCAAAGTATCTGTCCAGGTCCTAGGCCTTGTTAAACATTCGTTACTGCAGGTGCTAATTATGGTATTTATCATAAAAGGATAAAGCTGTTTGATCGGGGCAAAATGTGTATTGTGTAGTTTGTTTATTTATTTTTGGCTGCATAACGACGTTCTATCGACGGAAGGGATGCATTTATTGAACACCAAAGTTTACAATGTGTGTGGTAAAACGTAGGACGCATTTGTGAAACATTGACACTTGACATATACAGTTAAATAAATTTGGGTCACTTATTGATCTCATAACTACTTGATATTCTGTTAATTTCTAAGCTGTGTTCTTATTTCTCATCCAAGCGTTACTGTACGGTTGTATGGAAACGAAATGGAAGCACTCATATAAGCAGAAATGTAGCGAGCAGTTGCACAATTTTGCTTGTGAAGCTGTTGAATTGATATGCAATTGAAAGGGAAACAGCAGTAGTCTGAAGTGGTCCACAGAGCGACCTTGCGCCCCCCCCCCCCGCCCTACTCCCACACTGTGACCTACATCCCGATCACGCGCGTTCCGCCTCGTAAATGTTGCAACACCTGTCAGTAAACTGGGGGCGGGACTATTCCATTCAGTTTCGGCTCTGCAGCAGTCCACAGATATTTTGGACCGTATTATCCGGAATTAATGCCTATGACGGTCTCTGTCGTCAGAGATGTGAAACCGATAGAAGGTTATCGACGTTCTAGAGGATGCAGATCCGTGTGTGTTGTCAGTTTGCCATTTGGAGAAGGTAGGATCCTCTGGAACTTAGGTGCACTTCGGACATGCTACAGACCTTTACATCCTGCAAGTATGCAGTTCTCACACGAAGTAGAAGTTTATGGCTTTTCACCAGAATTCAGGGCGAAAAGGAACTAACTGCTTCAAGGTCACTGTTTTCTGAAACGTGACGCTGTATATTCTCTTAGACATGTACCGACTTTTCAGAGGAATCTGCTGTCTCCATGACTTCTCTCAGAATGTACGACATTTACACCTGAAGGCCGTTACCGTTGTAAGAATCTCGAATCTCACAACTAATTGCTTGAACGAAGCGAGTAAGTCGCTCAGCTTGACAAGAAATGCCTCGCCTTTTATTTAAAAAAGGTATTAGGTAACGCTTACTCTAGAACAGGCCATGAAGGCCCAGAGGCGGAGTAGAGGTATAGCTCTACTCGTCCTTTAACCTCGATGCTAGATGGGGGTGGGTGTTAAAGCCACGCCCCGGTCGCTTTGTATAGGAGGGTGGTTGAACCTCAGGGCTGTTCTGAACGGGTGCGGAAAATCTCGCCGCGAACGGGATTCGATCACCGTCCGCCCAGCCCATAGCGAGTCGCCATACCGACCTTTTATAAGAAGGAAATCATAATCGTCATGTTCACTGCTGTCCGTCACAGATCTGTCTTGAGGCAGTTCAATTTTCTCCACTGCCTCGCAGTTCTATTTCTTTAAACTCCATCTGTTGCTTAGTCTTCAAAGTGGCTTTTTCCTTTCCAGTTTTCCAGTAAATATCTGTATGCATTTGTCATTTTTTCCACGCGTAGAGAGTGCCCCCTCCAGTATGTCCTGCTTTATTTTTTGAGTCTTTATTAGTATTACAAATCAGTGTTATGCCCTGAAGTTGCAGGTAGCAGCTTTGTCAGAAACGTTTGTAAAGATTTGCTAGAACACACGACATCACCTCTCAAAAGACATTAATCTAAAAAAATCCTCTTAACGTATAAACTATAATGTATTTACGTAGTAATTTTTGAATATAATAAAACAAGTACTGACGTATTAGGAGTTTTTGGAAATAACATTGAATTTTTTATGGTTTTTGAGCATGCATCAATGTGAAGTGAAAGAAAGAGTGCTGTTCTTTTAATACGAATAGTCGTGCAGGCGCATTTACACACGACTTGAATTTAATATCCGCCTTGATCCCAGGGGGGGTAGAGAAAGCCATAGTTCGGGGTCGCTTGATTATACTCGTCCACCTATTGTTGTATTGATTCAGTGAATGTCTATCGAGTTGTCTGTGACAGCCACAGTGTGTTTTATCCGTGCCTGGTTCGACTCCAGGCCGGGGACCAACAGTTTCTGATTCACTGGTTTAGAACTTCCAGTCGTGGATCTCACCATTATTTGAAATTAGAACACGAGCGGCATATCACAGCCATCGCGTCACAAGTTACTCGACGTTGAACAATCTCTGAACTTCATGCCGCATAGACAATAGTGGAATAAACGTCACACAAAACTGTATCGAGCGAATTGACTCAAACGGTCACGCTTCTGGCTTGTATTCGGGGACTTACTTTTACAAATTTGGCCCCGAAAACCGTATGTCCTGAGGCTTTCATGGTATTACTGTGTCGAAGAAAATGCCAACTAGATCAGAGTAAATCATTTTCGCTTCTTTCTTTGTTCTTTCTAATTTGGTTTTTATGAACCGTCTTCACATTCGAGGCTGTACAATTCAGTTACTATCAACATCGTTATATAAACTGAAAATAAAGAAATGGATACACGTAATTGAGATGAAGAAGATACAACTCAATACGACATTCCCGAACATAGGCAGTAGTTGCGATCCGGAAGTCCTGAGCCACTCCTGAGTGTACATATGATCAAGTATGCAGAATATGAAAGGGGGTCCAGCTGAAATCCAAACTCCAACACACTGGAACATGATCCGCTGTAGCATAACCGCCCGGCCGTCTGTGTTATCGCCCAGGAGTATTCTTCTGCCAGTTTCGTCTTATTGCGCTTTCATTCCCACAAAAAAAAAATACGACGCGCACTTTACAAAAGTTATTTAAATTTCGTTATCTTTCTTAAATTACGTACGTCTTAAAAACTGCATAACTTGAAACTGCGTAAGTCGGGGAGTGTCTGTAGAAGAATAAGATAGTCAGGAACAAGAATATTCTTGAAAGAAGGAGAGGAAGAGTAAAAAAGACTGTAATAAGAAAGCAGTTTAAATAAGATCATTAACTACCTGCTCGGGATGAAGAGACGGACTGCGTTGCCCAGTTTTTGTTATGCCAGCCAGTTGTAACAGTTTCCACTTCTCATGAAGCTAGACGTTGTTAATTATGCAGTTTCGTGACGTGTTTCACCAAATATTTTTAAAGTAATAAGATAAAGGGGGGAATGTGGCACGTATGGGTGAGAAGAGAAATTTGTACAGGGTTTTGGTGAGTGAGTCTGAACGCGAAGGCCTAGTCGTAAGTGGGAGGATAATATTAAAATGGGTCTTGAAGAAATAGAAAGGGAGGACGTGTACTGGGTTCTTCTGGCTCAGGATAGGGACATATGACGGGCTGTTGTGAACACGGTAATGAACTGTTATATTTCACAAATACTGGCTGTATCTTGTGTCAGTAATGAGGGATCCTGCTCCATGAAGCCATTTAGTTAGTGAAAATTTTTCTTTCGGTGGCGCTCTTAGTTAGGGAGTCTTATATAAATTACAGAATATCTCTTCTCCTTTCCATATTAGTGACGTGTCGTTTTTTTTTTGGTAGGTAATTTGATTAGCCTGACATGTTAAGTAGGTCTGCACGTCGTATTATTCTGCAGTCTTGCCATATGTGAAGTGGGGATACAGTGTGTTTGTAATACTCTTCTTTTCACGAAATCGTCGTGAACAACGCACGCCAACTCGCAGCGTCTAGACCTAGTGCACGTAGGGTCGAAGATTGGCGTATTACGGTACTGATTCTGTACTAAGCTTCTATTCACACGACAACGGAACAAAGAATAACGCTCCCACGCTTGGTGTTGGAATAACTTTTGTTTCTTAAGGTATCGTGTTCCTTTTAATTAAAGCATTGCTGAAGGAATCCTTCGAAGGGATTGTTTCGGTTTTAAAGGTACCGCATCGCCATTGGTATCATCTTGAGTTTATCTTCGTCTTCTCCTTGCATCATTTTCTTTTAATGGCTGCACTCGGATCGCATAAACCGATGTCGTTGTAACCTGGTTCGGCTGTATTTGCATATTACAGCTATTACGCATTTAAATGTGGGACGAGCAGATGACGCCTCTGACTTAGTTGTGGTAAGCGTTCATTGGCTTATTTTGGGATACTGTCTCAATATGGTCCTTGGAAGCAGTGGAAGACAAACAAGCTGCCGTCGCTAAGTGTGCATTCTTCGTAATGCTTAGGACCGTAGTTACACCTTTTGATTGTAATCGAAACTATGCAATTACCGTCAGGCTGGTAAATGAAGTACAAATTGTACGCAGGGCCATTTATCAGTAGGGGCGTGTGCGTAACTACACAGCTGTTGTATCTCGATGCAGGTGCCTCTGAGTGCTGTATTTAAGTTCTTCAGAATGTCTGTTTCTCCTCCAGCAATGGCGCCAAACAATTAAGGACACATTTATGTATAAATAAGTACCTTGAGGTGTCCGTTAGTCATTAGTAATGTATATGCCCTTTATTAAAACTGTGGCACGTTTTCTCTTGTAACGAATCTTGTCTCTGGTGGCCTACTGACCGCATGGGTTTCTGCTACAAGCCAAAGGAATTTATTTAGAACTGAAACTTAACACCCAAGATACATAGTGTCTGTTTAGAAATTTGTAGTTATCCCATGATTTTATAGAACACAAATCGTAATTACCGTTTTGGTAAAACATTGTCAATTCACTGTCTTCTACACTACTTGAATCCAGTCCACATTCTCGAACACGATTTCTGTAAGGTGACCTACCCTAACGATGGAGGCAGGAAGTTAATCGGCACGTTTCTGTAAGACTATACGACGTCACATCCGTAGACCGTAATTTTCAGAAAAATTGGTGTTTACTGCTCATATTGTCACTTGTATATCCCTGAGTAAGCGTACCGAAATCTGAAAGAAGACAGGCCAACTGCTGTCAGCATTTCTGGTCGTCCCATTCAATCTGTGATCCACTTTATATGACACATTTTACTCGACGAAACTCGCAGATGTCTTCGCCGTTTTAGAGTAACTCAGAAGTAACATGACTGTGATTCTAGTCTCACAGTTCCCAGGTTGCTGGTCTGTGTATTTATGTGTCTACTTTGATCAGCTTGTAACTAACCACCTAATCGGGAAACTTCTTGTAGCGCGATTTTTAGGTTCTGCAGTGCAGAACCTAACAATCGCGCTACAGCACTATAGAGTTTACGCTGCTTTCATGCTATATCGCCAGTGGATTCTACGGTAAGCATATCCAATGTAATTAATATCCATTTGAGTATTTTCCTCCATCTGTTCTGAGGTATGTCAAAGTATTTTCGCGATGCCTCCTACATAACCTGTTTCGCCTGCTTATGAGACTTGACTTGGTGGCGGTGGTGGTGATGGCGGCGGCGACGGCCGCGGTGGTGGTGGTGGTGGTGGTGGTGGTGGCGGTGACGGCGACGGTGGTGGTGGCGGTGACGGCGACGGTGGTGGTGGCGGCGACAGTGGTGGTGGCAGCGGCCGTGGCGGCGGCGGTGGTGGTGGCGGCGGCGGCAGTGTCGGTGGCGGTGGCGGCAGTAGTGGTAGTTTATCTCTGTAAGTTTCTCCATTCCCTTATGAATGGAATTCTCTAAAAGTCTAAACAATCTTCTCACCTCATGTTAAAAATCTCTCTCTCTTTCATTCTTTGGAGCAAGACAGGTGAAGAATTCCACGTGAATTTGTTCTCAGTGTTGCTTTTGAAATAATCCACACCTTTGTGTGTTCGCAGTTTGCCTTACCATTCTGCCTAAATGCATTTGCAAGTTTCGCTTACAAAATAAAGCAGCGAATGTGCTGGAAGTTTTCCTAACCAATTATTATGAGGGGATGTATCAACAGTATTTCTTCTTCGTTGCCGGCAAAAGTCATAACTTATTACTGTTATGAGGCAGTATGTTACAAACTGCTGATTCCACTACCATTGTTAGGCAAATCAAGTGATGATAATGCGTACGTGTAGAGAGAGGAGGTGGTTTCCCTTAGGCTGGTTCTGGGTGATAGTGCTCTCGTTTCCTGTGTGTTGTGTAACCTTGTACACGGTCTCACTCGTTTGCAGCAAAACACAGTTCCGCAGTTAACCCAGATATTTTAATTTGCCTGTATAAATAAGTATGAATGTGCCTTTACTTGAAAAGAACAAGAATCTTAGCTTTATTTTTCATGTTTTCACTTTCTACAACTGTAATGTAACAAAGCAGCTTTGCTATTTCGCGTCCCATTAGTCTGCCATTATTTACGGCCCTTTCTGAAAGCCTTAGGTAACATAGAATGGAAGTGGTATATGGTTACAATGGTGTGTAAAGGTTCTGAGGGAGATGGTCGGTCCTGCGCCTGCGCCGCAGCTACTTGCTGTAGACTGGTGACGATTACGAAAATCCTCAGTCGAGATACCCTTTGGAGATTTGAACCGGGGTCTCTAAAGTACAAATGTAGCTCTGTATTACTACAGCAAGGATAAACTGAACACATATCTGTCGCTCAATAACTCTGTGCCACGGGGGTCATAAACTGAGTAGTTATTTAATCTGGAATGGGCATCTAGCTATATGGCAGCTGGGATAGCGTAGTCGGTTTAGCGACTGGCTACAGGTTGGAAGGTTCAGGCTTCGAACTCCGGTGGCGGCGGGATTTCCCGGACCCTTCCAGAAGGGCCCCGAGGCCCACTCAGCCTCCTCTACAATTGATCCTGGTCTCTTTCCCAGTGGTAAAGCGGCAGGAGTGTGGTGTTGACAACCCGCCTCCATTTAGCGCCGAGGTTACATAAAGGGGAGAGCTATAACTCTATCCCACCCCGTGCCTTCATGGCAAGTTACTGGGTGAACTGTACTTAGCTATATGTAGAGTGAGCAATTTAATTTTGCAGTATTGGTACTCTACACCAATGAAACCGGGACAATAGATTTCAAATATAAACCCAGATTAAACAGCTGCTGCTGCGATGTTAATGATAACCGAAAAACTGTTCAAGATATGGTGTTTTTATTTGTACTGGGGAAGTGCCGGATTCGAATGTGGGCGGGAACACCGACTATGCTGAGACCTTTCATGGTCTTCCGCAGTCTCTCCACGTGAATACAGGAGCAATATCCAAGGCCACGCCCGCTTCCTTTCACGCAGTTTTCAGTTTAATGTTTACCACGATCCAACTTTTCGGCGATATACATTCTGAGCTACCGACACTGCCGTTGAGTAAATTCTAATATACTACACTAATACATAATTTAATATTCATTTAACAGCCTTTCGACTATTAACAGTACAAACCTGTTTGAATAGCTTAAAGCTGACATCTCCGTCATTTGAATAATGTATTGTATGTAAAGTCTTTTACTAATATATATTTTTAGCCTGCACCTGATAACGTCTTCTGAAAAAGCCGAAACATGTGGCACCCTCGACAAGAAAATACGTTGTCCAAATGTAGTTGTGATTGACCCTACATTTCTTCATCTGTTTACTTGCACATCGCAACGTGATGTCTTATCATAAACAGGCTATTTGTGACTAACAACAGGCCGCTTTTGTGGGTTAAAATTATGTACTACAGGACTGAATGGATTCCCCACATTAATGGATGGCACAAACACAGATGTTTAAGTTAATATTGATATGTTAACCGACTGGGATAAGGAATCAAAAGTATCCGACTTCAGACCTCTTTGGCTGTTCGGAGAGGCGCGGAATACCAAACATTCCCACTTAACGACACTTAGCACTGCTGGTGATAAGGGACTGCTTGTAGTTCACTAGCCTTATGACTAAATATCCATGTATTTTGTTGCTTAGATTATTGGAAGTTATCAATATAGTGCCTGAATTCTTAGATCTGCACTCGAAATGTCAGCCGATACTCCGTGGTGGCGCCACCGACCTCGACAGTGCACGTGTTTCTCAGACATCCTGCCTTTTGCGTTCAGAGACCCATTGCATGCAGTTGAACATCATGACGTTAGTATCCGTTGACCTCTGGAAAGTAATTACATACGTGCATACACATTGCAATATCCCTCATTTAACGCAAGGTTACCACAAAAGGAAACGTCAGTAACCTGCATGCCAGAAAGTTTGAAAGTTTAATCACCTTGAGGTCTTCGCTCTTCTAGATTGTTACGCGGCGTTGGTTGACAGATGGCTGCCAGCGTTTCGGAACCTATATGTTTTCCCAAAACGTCGATGATCAGTTGCCAATATACGCCACGTGACGTCGCAGAAGAGAGAAGGTCCCAAATATGGCGCGGTGAAAGCCTGAAACCTCGTTAGGCGTCTTAGTGTAATAATATTTAGCACTCAGAACGACCGCCATTTTAGTGTTGGTTTATACGGTGTTCCTACAAGTAATGTGATGTGTTCTGTACAAGCTGCAGTGCACAGACACTCTGGTTCACATTGTGACGTAACTTTTTTATGGTCACGGGACTTGTGAAGTGCTAACAGTGAACATTATAAGCTTTTTAAGCAGGATGTTGTGCAGGTAGCTGCCACTGTGACTGTAGTCAGGCGTCTGGTTTAGTCATTACGCATTTATATAGCAGGTGCCTCGCGGTGATGTTGTCATATTACCCTTCATTTGTTTGGCGTTGTAGATCTTACGCACATGTATTTAGAAGCCAGTGGCAGGCACTGTGAATGTATCGAATCAGAACAGCTTGACTACATTTCTTGTGTATTAGTTTTGTTTGCTGTTGTAGTTTTCTACTATTAACTTTTTATAAATAAAGAACAGACGCACATCCAATGACAACCCTATTGGTGAGCAACCATATACGTGTGTGTGTGTGTGTGTGTGTGGTGGGGTACGTCTGTTTGTTGCTTCCGCTCCAGCTTTGTCTCTTTGCACAGACTGAGTACCGTGTCGAAGTGCATACGTCTGTAATTTATTACGACCTACGAGGAACCGCAAATTTGGGATTTGCATGAAATGAATCTGGACTATTGGTACAATTTTTTTCCTAATACAGGTGATTTCATGTCTTAAAAATTGCTTTTACTGTATTATTAAATGTCCATTAAATGTCCGTTATGTAAACTGGAACTTCGATTTTTGCTGTCTCATGTTAGAAAGCAGAGGACGGTTGATGCAGTGCCTTTTGCCTCTTTGCATGTATGGAATTTGTACTATAGTTACAGTACGGTATAAATACTAGCACTTCGTTGGTTTGCCTCAGCCGTGGAACAGTTTAATTGACTTGATTGGGAACGTAAAATGTGAGACCGTGTCATTTAACGACGCTGTACTGCGTGCTGAATTTTTACATTGTATAATAATATATGTAAGGCCCCTTCACGTTAACCGTTTCGTGAGAGAGAAGGTAATGTAATGGTCCGTAACTGACAGCCTGTTGGTCGAAACTTGTAAGCCCTGTAACTTGATCTGGTAAAACACTAACAAACATTTGTGTTGATGGTGATTAAGTACTGCTTTGTAACATTATGTAACATAACGGAATGTCCAACGTAAAAAGAAAGAATCATCTTGGAAGTAATGAATGCGGTCTTGTCTGATGGTCTTTAAGTGTTGTGTTTAACCCTGCCTGCACGGGCACTTTACATTACGTTAGGCCACAAACCGCGCTTACAGTTTTAGCTGTGGTTGTATCCGAGTGGCAACGTGAAATGAAAAACATCTCAGTTTCTGTTTTACATTCGGCAGATCTCGGAGGCAACCATTCTGACTAAGATTTCCGTGGTGTTTAGACGCGTTCGCGCGTTTGAAAAGCGTCTGTTAGCTTCGTCGTGTCCGTCCGTCCATCCGTCTGTTGTCTCATGCTGCCTATCTCGTAATTCGACGCCATATAGTCAAAGCTACTGACATTACTTCCACGTAAACCATAAGTACACCATAAGTACACCATAAGTCGATGTTATATTGTGTAACGAATGCAGTTTAGAGAGCGTCATTGAGTAAATGAAGGCACGAACAGGAGATTTAAAAATATTGCTACGATATTTGGCTTGAATTCGGTCGTAATACGTGGGGTGCAACAAATAAATTTATTAGTTTAATGTTTGTGACAGTTGTCAACAATGCATATAGACTTGAATTGGTATCGTTAGTCACCACCGAGTGTAACACAGCGCCTGGCCAACTGCATGACTCATGGTATGAATGGGGCACCGCCATCCATCATTTTCACAGCAAACGGTACTGGCAAACAACACTTTGGCTGCCTGTCAGTGAGGGCTGTTGTTTCCTGTCTTTATGCAAACGCATCAGAGTAGCGGGAGTCACGATATATATATATATATGTGTGTGTGTGTGTGTGTGTATATATATGGCCTACGGCCAATCACGATGTATCGTTCTTCATCCAGATATTGAAGTGATGAAAGCTAAGCCCTTAACACAAGACAGTGCCTCAACATCCTCCACTTATCTTTCCACCGCATACTAAAACGAGTATGACCACTCGGTCTTCATGATATAATGTATTTTAATTCTCTTATTCTTCATTTGGAATGTATCGAGAATACCGAAGTTGAACCCGTTAGTTTTAGGCAAGTTTTTGTTTTGATTCCGGTACCCACTGGATGGGGACAGCGAAGTTCCATTTTAGGTGAGGGCTGGATTTTTCTCTTCGCCACACCACCCGAAATTATCAGCTCCTATCCAGTGGATGCTGCATGGTCGTACGGCCGTATAAGACGGTGTGAGCCATTCACGTTTAAAGGCATGCCATTCACTTCCGTAACAGTATCCAGGTTAAGAATGCACAATATTTTATCGCTGTCCCTCCTGTCGCTTCCTTACTTGGTGACAAAGGACTTTATGCGTAAAATAAACTTTGCATATGCCTATCCTTTTAGGCGATGCTGGACGCCTCACCAAAACTCTTCTACTTTCCAAGGAAATTAAAAATATATAGGGCTGAAGCCTTTAAAATTAGTAGTAACCTACACGTACCTCTAACCACATGTACCATCTACTGTTAACATTTATTAAGTGTCCTGCATTTTAGACATAGATTCTCACACTGAAAGCAGATTACTTCCATAAATAACATTACTTGTCTCTTCTTTTTGATGGAGACAGGGTTTGTTGTCTCTGAGGTAAGAATTGATTCTTGTACGTAACTTGAAAGCAGTTCAGTCTTAAAAGTGTTGAACTGATGAATTATAGTGGTACGTGTTTGCATTTTAGCGACAGATTTATGACGTCATGGGCCATATTAGCAGGATCGCATGAATCTGTATTACTTAAATTTATACTTGTATCTCCTTAACCTGATAATAGTAGGCAGTAAATGCAAAGTGTATGTCACTTTCGCCAGTTGGATATAGTGACACTAAATTCAAAGATACAGTGATAACTAAGCACATCGCGCGCGCCAAAACGCACTTAAATTCTTGCTTTGCGGACCTGTGTACTGTCTATTAATGATTAACACGTGTTTTGAGTTTTTATGTCTCTTTTTATAGCTTTCAGTTTGAAATATATGGTGAATATTTTGTTGAAGGTTAAGTCTTTTCTATTTCCATTCGTGACTGCAAATCTTTCCGACACAAGTTCCAGGAATTGCTGTAAGAAACGCAGCATATTCAAACACTGTCTTCTGTTTGTTGCTTATATTGCGTTTTCGTTCTCTCATTACAGACCTTCTGTTTAGTACAGGAAACAATGGCTACATTAGCTTTAAAACTATAGAGATGTTATATTTTGTCTCTCGGAACTATCGAATCCTTCTGCTTTAAAAGCTTCCGTAAATTGACGATGCCATTAGAGACAGTTCTCGTGGTTTTATACAAAGTTACTCTTAACAGGTCCATGCCGGTGGCCGCACGGTCTGAGGCGTGGGCCTGCGGCCGCTCGCTTGCTGGGATGCCGGGTTCGAATTCCACCGGGAGCTATGAATGTTTGTCTTTAGTGAGTGTTGTGTGTTGTCAGGTAGAGGTCTCTGCGGCGGACCGATCGCTTGGCCAGAGCAGTCCTACCGAGTGTGTGTTGTTGAGTGTGATCAAGGGCAACAATAACCTCTACACCCACAGTGAATAGGCAGACAAAGGTGAAGGCTAAGAAAGAAAGAAAGAAAGAAAGAAAGAAAGAAAGAAAGAAAGAAAGAAAGAACTCGGCATTTTTTAACATAATCACCGAAAGGGCTAAGAACGTTAAGTGTTGTTATCACGTCTGCTCTGGTCTTATGCCACTGATGCAGTAAAGGAACGCCACTATGAGCGGGTGTTGGGTGTGGCAGAGTCCTTTCATTACCAGCTAGATCGTGCCGACGTTTCCCAACCACCTTCATAACCTGTAATTCAGTTACCTGCCGAAGGGCGTAACGCTAAATGAAGCCATATTCTCCCTGCCACTGATACTGCTACGAAATAAGCTTTCTCCCCCAGCTGTCATGACGTATTTAAAACTGGGTTACGTGAGGTGACCAAGGCGACTGTGCTCTTGACCTGTAAGGTCATTTATTGCTCCAGACTGGCTCCAACAAGCGAGGACAGCTGTTCCATATGTACCTTTCTGCTGCACGCGTGATTTGCAGTCAGTTCTCTTTCCCTACTGTTATTTTGCCTCAGGCGGTCAATTTTTAACACACATTAACATCTTAAAGCCGGAAATCTGTCTGCATGATAATTAAAACTTGAGATCCTGTCCCTGTCTCTATTAAATAATCCCGTCGCTTAATGCTGTTTAGGAGACTTATCTTTCCTTTGTTCTGAAAATTTTACGATATGCATGAATACAGGGTGGTTGTAATGCCGAAATTTTTGATGTTACAGTAGGAGATACTAAATATTCTGTTTTAAAGATCTGAGGCACATATTTTCCGAATTTTTTTTCTGTGGCGCCACAACCATTTGGGGACTAGACCGCCTTATTGTTGAGATTCCTAGATCACAAGAAATTAACACAGACTCCCGGTAGGACTCCTCTGAACGAGTGATCAGCTCGTCACAGTGGCCGCTGCCTACACAACACACAACAAATACAAGAGACGAACTTCCATGCCCTCAGCGGGATTCGAAGCCGCAATTCCAGCAATAAAGCCGCCACAGGCCTAAGTCTTAGACCGCACGGTCACTGGGATTGGCTCTGCATGTCGTGTATTTGCTGTTTTCGCACATGGATTGAGACACCGCAGAAGGTCAATGCGTTTAGTGACCGAAGTTTCTTCGTGTCACGTGCTTGGTGTGCCCTTTCTGTGCCCAGGTGCTTTATTATGCATTACTTCCACGACGTTTATTAAGACTAACGCATTGTGGGAATGTCTGCGTACTCATCTCCAAGTAGACTAATAAGGCTGGGTACTGGTGTTTGTAGTTTGTTATTTATCCCCAAATATGTTGTGTCGAAACATTATAAATCTTCTGAAATGCAGCTAACCTGGAACTTAATACCGTGTCTTAACCCTTGGAAACCAAAATTCACCTGAATTGTATTTAAATACCAAGCTGGTACCGCGCAGTAAACTCATTCTGTCTGTTATATATGCTACTCAATTAATGCTGTACAGGGAAAGATTCGCCGTTTGTTCTGAGATCCATACAAAACACACAAATGCACTGTGTGGGCAGAATGTGGAATTTGTGAATGTTCAACTTGGCGGCACACAAAGTAACCACTGGGCCTTAAAGGGTTACAGACGGTTTGTCTCGTAAAGTTTGAAAGTGTCGTTATATAGAATATCCCCTTTTCTGTCTCCTGTTTCGGTGAATGTGTGTTTAACCATGAGCATACATTCCAATGGACTTAGACGTAGAACGCCTAAATGGAAGCCCACTCAACCTAATTACGCCACTGTGACAAAAAAAAATAAAAATAGTTTGAAAACGAAATACATAATGTGAGAGATGTTCGCACCCCTGGCCGAACAGAAATCTGTGATCGAAATTCTGTTTGCATGAAAGTCACTTCTTGAGGTATCAATTCTTCTGGGATGTGGCGCCGCGTCAGTAGGTAATTGTGACCCGATTTTGAGACAACTTAGTGGTCTCGAAACGTCGGGAAACCATTGCCCAGTGATGCGGCACGACGTCCCAGAAGAATGGGTACCTCAAATACACCTCTGTGAAAGCCTAAAAATTCCAACGTTTTTTCATGTTTTGTTTGTTAGTTACCCTTTGCAAAAAATTACGTGGGAAACATTTTTTTCTGTAACCGGATTCGAATAACAGACCTTCAGAAACCAGTAGACATATACCACCTGAGAGGGCAAGGTCAGCTAATGGTAGAGCGGTCCCTGCTTCCGGCTGGGCTAATCGTTGAACAGACGAATGCTTCTTACTGTCTTATTGCTCACACTTTCGTGGTAAATGTTACAGTACAGTGAAACAGTGCAGGCTAAATTAAATGCGTTTCTCTTGAAGGACAGATTATATTGAGCTATAACTGATTATAGGGCGTTTGTGCCTTTACGCCACTTATTCATAAAGTTATTTCATGGCCATCCAGGGCACACGATCAGGCACTCCAATAAAGTTGTAATTAAGTTTACACTTCCTTTACTTGTATAAAGGAACGTTGAAAAGTCCTTACTTTGTCATCCTTAATTGCTCCGAAGGACGAGTTTGCTTGAACTACGACATATTTAGGCCGAGCCACCGTGGTGAGGGTTTATGTCTTTTAACGCATTGAAATCACTGAAGCAAAGGGAGAAGGCGCTGGGAACACGCCTGAAACAAGGAACGGACAGACAGTATGGTTTAGTAATGGTATGGAAGGACATTAAAAAGCATAAAGCATGTGCGTGCATATGCGCGCGCTCGTGTGTGTGTGTGTGTGTGTGTGTGTGTGTGTGTGTGTGTGTGTGTGCCAGTGCATTGTACTGTTTTGTAAACTTCACTTTGGATAAATCTGATCTTTTCGCTCGCTCAATTATTATAAATAAACTAGGTTCACTCTAATATGCGAGATATTTTCAGTTTGAATTGAACTTTGACAGATCTTATGAAACGATTGTATCAAATATCACGAGATGGCGTAAATCTCGTTATCTTAGAAAAGTCTATTTGAAACGTTTTTAGATAGATCTTAGTTCTTTGCATACCGATGTGTTCTTTACGGTCCTATTTCCTTGCTAACTTTTACGTTCAGTTTGGGTGTTTCAAATGATTTTTGCGGAATTCCAGGTCAGGTTTATTTTGATTATGCCACACACACCGAATTTTACACAGAAGTATGGTCTGTCTTTATCACAGCGTGGAAAGTGTTCATATTTAAACAGCTACAGGAAGTTCTTTGTATCCATTATTGATTGGTTCAGCCAACAATCATCCTGCGTATCTGCAGCCAACGAACAAGAAGACCAACGGTTGTCTGCAAGGAATAGAATTAGTACCGGCAAGCTAATATTGTCCCAGCTGGTGGCGAATTGCCCAGCCTTTTATGCTATCCGAAACCTGCTGGACGCAGAAAAGTCGGAGGCCTGAACCCGATTCCATACCCGTCCATGTCTGATTTATGGTGAACAAAGTGACATTCGGACACGCTTTTTCTCCCTGTTCTTTTATTGTCCCATGTCAGCATCATTCCCTCGAGGCTCCATGCTTTTTTATTTATCTGTCTCCTATGCTATATAACTTCAGTAATCAACAACTTCAGTAAAAACACACCTGCGCGTTTAGAAAGGTTGGACGCTAACGAACAAGACGGACGGACGATTTAAGAGCATTCGCATATGTTCCGAACGGGCTGTGAGGCCTGCCTTGATGTTTATGACGATGAAGATTCATTACCTCTTTCAAGACAGCCCGCCATTATGTTCTGTCCTTGTCAAATCCACCCAAAAACTCAAGTCCCGCATCTTGAAAGTGCATTTTAACAATATTCTGTTCCGTTCGGTTTTCCATAACTTACTTGTCTTTCACGATTAGTAAAATTCTGTACACATTTCTCATATATTTTATGCGTGCTACATATCCTACCCGTCTAAGCGTCTCTGTTTTTTATCTTTATAATATTTAACCCTTTGAGGGCTGAATGTAACCAGAATTGTATTTTAATATTAATTCCTTACCCCGCAGTAAACACATTCCGTATTCATTACAAAAATCAGTCAATCAAGTCCGTGCAGGAAAAAATTGGACTTCGTTTTGAGTATCATATGAAACACATAAATAAATTCTGCAGCCAGAATGTGGAATTTATGAACATTACACTTGCTGATACGTAAAGTAACCACTGGGTCTTAAAGGGTTAACTTAGTAAAGAACTCAGGTACGGATCTCTTTATTGTGCAGTCTTTTCCAGCGTCATTTTAATTCTTGTCTCTTAGGTCATGTTGTTCTCCTCTGCAGCCTCTTCTCAAGTGTCTTCTGTTTTTTGTGTCGTACAACAGCCCAGGCCGATCCCAGTTGCCGCGCGGTCTGAGGCGTAGGTCTGCGGCCGAGCGCTTGCTGGGATCGTGGGTTCGAATCCCACCGGGGGCATGTATGTTTGTCTCTTGTGAGTGTTTGTGTTGTCAGGTAGAGGTCTCTGCGACGGGCCCATCCCTCGTCCAGAGGAGTCCTACCGACTGTGGTGTGTGTCTGAGTGTGATCAAGTGAAAATAAACAACCTCGACACCTGCTGTGGGTAAGAAGAAGAGGTGAGGACTACGAAACGAAACAACAGCCCAGGCATCACTTCCATATAAACAGTTCTAATTACAGTTACGCGTCTCTTCGTTATTTATGTTTTTAGAAAAGGTACGAGTGCATAAAATCCTCGGGCTTGGTCTGATTCATTGAAGAAAAATTGTGTGTGTGTGTGTGTGTGTGTGTGTGTGTGTGTGTGTGTGTGTGTAAAATCTCGAAGTCCCTGTTTGGAAAATCCGTGTTTATTGTTCTGCCTGTTCGAGAACACCTTTGCGCTCGTCAGATCTGGTTTCAATATGTAAAGGTTAAGCTCCCCCACATGCAACCGCTAATTCAAGGTGATATTTGTGTGAAGGTGGTGCACAGTGTAGCAGCTAACTGGAACATTCCGCTCAAGACATTTCGATAATATAAAGCTCATAATATCCATTCTATTGTCAGCCTCCTGTTATATTTAAAGTACCTGATTTTCGCCTTTAGTTTTACAGTAAGACTTTGTACACGTGTTTCTCTTGTCTTGTTAACGACATTTGGAAGTATATAGTTGAAAATTTCTTGTAGGTATTGCAAATGAAGAAAGATATATAAAGTGAAACAGAAAGCAAACAGTGCTGTTCGAGTATAACGTAGCTCATTCTAATAATATTTTGTGGCTATGCCAGTTACTTGTCCGTAGGGTTTGGTCTCGGGCTGGTCAGTTCTGTTGCGGGTTTTACATGCCACAGAAAATAATGCAGAAAGGCAATTTTTATATCAATGCAAGCTGAGGTTAACGTCTACGCGTGTTTCCTGATAAATTTGTAATTAGTTTGGCAGAAGGTTGTGAATTCTGATAGCAGCTAATCACCTATTTTTAATTATTCAAATGTGTTGCAGCCAGACCCTTGGCGAGTTGTGTGAGTCGCGGGGGGGAAGACAGAAATGCTTGTAGAGTTGTGCTGGAGAAACCTGGAGGACATTTGGAAGACAGGCCTAGAAGGGAGGATGATATTAAAGTGGTTGTTAAAGAAACAGGTCTGGAGAGTATGCAGTGCATTGATATGGCTCAGAATAGGGACAATTGGCGGGCTGTTGTGAACATGGTAATGAAACTTCGGTTCCAATGAAATGTGGGGAGTTTTTTGACTATCCGTTAAGGTTATAAGTACTGTGCCCCATGGAGCTAGCTATTTTGGGAGACCTGATCGTTTATGGAGCTAGGAGTCTGTTGACATCTGGTGTGTGTGTGTGTGTGTGTGTGTGTGTGTGTGTGTGTGTGTGTGTGTGTGTGTGTGTGTGTGTGTGTGTGTGTTAGGTGTAGGGACTGTGTGTGTGTGTGTGTGTGAGAGTGTGTGAGTGTGAGTTAGTGAGGGGGACTGTGTGGGAGTGTGTGGGAGTGAGGGGGTGGGGGGGGGTGGGTNTTGTGTGTGTGTGTGTGTGTGTGTGTGTGTGTGTGTGTGTGTATATATCACGAGTGTTACAGTTAGGCCTATATTTACTGAACTACGAGATACACCTAACACCTGTCGGAGCCACCAAAATATTTACTGTTTCCTCTACGTTTTATTCTGGCCCATCCTCCTTACTGTCCTTTAAAATCGTGTATGTGTATTATTTGTGGTGTTTATGTTACTCCTACTAGTTGAGCGTTGTGTTATTTACTGTTTCTGTTGTTTCAAATGGGACTTGGAATACCTTTGTTCTGCCTTCGCCAAGTCACCCTGTTGAGCAAGTGGCATTTCACGTCTTTAACCTATCGACCTGCATTTATTTTCTTACAATGCTAATTACAGTCACGTTTATCCTAGATAGCAGCACCAGTCAGCAGCTGGAAAACCTCGTGGTAATCGTTTGACGAAATTGGAGAATGCAGTTTGACGATGCGATAATTCAGTCTTCTTTTCCCTCCTAGGCAATAACGGTCCGGGATGGCGCAGTCGGTATAGCGACTCGCCATGGGCCGGACGGTCCGGGGGATCGAATCCTGGTGGGGGCGCGATTTTCTGCACCCGTCCAAATCGGGCCTGGGCCTCACCCAGCCTCCTATACAATGGGTACGGGGTCTCTTTCCCGGTGGTTAAGCGGTCGGAGTGTGGCGTTGACCACTCACCCCATCTAGCGCCGAGGTTAAAGAAAGAATACAGCTATACGTATATTTCCCTTCTAGTCCTTCATGGGCGGTTGTAGGGTGAACTTTATGGCAAGCAGTATCATTGTTTATAAATTTATAAAACTGCTTGGCGTCATTTAGTGTCAAAATAATATCTTATTTCTGCAAACGAATCTTTAATCATCTTCTGTACCGAGACAGTAAAACGGTGGTCCGGTGATTGGACTAGTGGTGACGGCATCCGGGCTCAACTCTTCTCCATTCGATACCTTTTCAGTATCGCAGGAATGCCGAATCACGTGAGAAGGCAAAAATTAATTTACATATATATATATATACACACACACACACACACACACACACACACACACACACACACACACACACACACACACACAAACACAAACACAGTAATGGCACTAACAAATGCACATTGTATACCAAAATTGTATTATACATACAGTAGACTCCTACATGTTTCGACCAACTATGTGGACATCATCAGGGTTCTAGAATAGAAAGGTTAGGTACATTGATAGTATAGAATATCCACAACACAACAGTTTCTCTCAGATGGCGAATTGATTACTGAAACAGACAAGTTTTATTCCCACCAACTGCACAAAGCCAGTTTTTACGCTCCTACATGTTTCGGCCGCCCATTGTAGCCATCGTCAGGGAGCTGCCATCTTATAGAGACAGAAGCAGTGTATCGTGTGTCAGCAAATAGTAAACATATAGCTATACATTAGCCCCTTGTAACAGTCATTTGATGTATATAATATGCGTAATGTATGTATGTGATACTGTGCACATGTGTATAACATTAAGTGTATGTTAACCGAAACTTCGCCGTACACCATCCTAACAATACCAGCGCATTCTTATCGCAGTACCTCATTCTCATGTACTTTTTAAACAAGTGGCTCTTATGACTGTAATTACACATTTGGATTGGTTCTGATATATTTTACATTTTAATAAATTCTTTTCATACTTTTAATATACGTAACCTTTGTACTTTATATCCCTGATGATGGCCACATAATTGCCCGAAACTTGCAGGAGTCTACTGTGTGCATAATCTAATTTTGGTATACATGTGTGCATTTTTTGGTGCCATTCTGTGTGTGTGTGTGTATGTGTGTATATGTGTGTGTGTGTGTGTGTGTGTGTGTGTGTGTGTGTGTGTGTATATATATATATATATATATATATTCGATTAATGCAGGGATCGTAGAACATATAAAGCAAAAATTCTTATTTTTCTTAAAGGGAGTTTAAATTTTTACGGATATAATTACAATGTATTTCACTAGACTGTCTTGTGTTTCCCTTAATATACTGATTTGGAAGTGTGGAATTCTAGATTCTACCGGTGGGCACTGCGGACATTGCCGCGTTATGGGATGTGACCCCCGCCTCTCCCCGGCCCCTGTAGCCTGATAGAATTGTAGGGCGTTTCAGAGGAACTTGTTGCCCATCTCCAGGAGAAGACGGCAATCTTGATGTAAGTACTTTTCGTGAAAGAAGAATTCAACATTTTCGTTGTTACCTCGTGCGTTGCGTAATATTCTTTTCATAAATTGCAGTAATTTATTCTGTGAGATCTAAACTGCACACTCGCAGTTTTTCAGCCGAAATTACTGTTACAACACATAGGCCTAATGATAATCGCAATTGCAATCGGTAGTCGGAGATGACAGATAAAAAATGTGCGACAAACTACTTCCGCCAGAAATTACGTAATCATATTCAGTACTGTTACACACGTGGCTCACCCACTTTGAGTCTGTGACTCCACACCAAGAGTTACCTTCATCAGCTGACGGATGACCTTGCCAACAAAAAATAAACTATAGACAGTCAGACGGTACACTTGGCGGAACTTGGAGATTAGGCTGACTGACTGACTGACTGACTAACTAACTAACTAACTAACTAACTAACTAACTAACTAACTCCATGGAGCAGACCGCTTCTTGAGAAGCTAACAGTTTCTCAGCTAGTCAAGAAATTCCCCGCATTTTATGGAACCCGAAGGTTCGTTACCGCATTCACAAGAGCCCTCCACCTGTCCCTATCCTGAGCCAGCTCAATCCAGTTCATGCACCCCCATCCCACTTCCCGAATATCCATCTTAATATTATCGTCCCATCTACGGTGACTGACTGACTGACTGACTGACTGACTGACTGACTGACTGACTAACTAACTAACTAACTAACTAACTAACTAACTAACTAACTAACTAACTCCATGGAGCAGAGGCCTTCTTGAGAAGCTAACAGTTTCTCAGCTAGTCAAGAAATTCCCCGCATTTTATGGAACCTGGAGGCCCACTACCGCATTCACAAGAGCCCTCCACCTGTCCCTATCCTGAGCCAGCTCAATCCAGTCCATGCCCCCCATCCCACGTCTTGAATATCCATTTTAATATTATCGTCCCATCTACGCCTGTGTCTCCCAAGTGGTCGCCTTCCCTCAGGTCTCCCGACCAAAATCCTGTATGCACCTCTCTTCCCCCTATGTGCTACATGCCCCGCCGATCTCATTCTTCTCGATTTGATTACCCGAATAATATTTGGTGATGAGTGCAGGTCGCTAAGTTCCTCGTTATGTAGTCTTCTCCACCCGCCTGTCGCCTCGTCCCTCTTATGCCCAAATATCCTCCTCAGCACCCTATTCTCGAACACCCTCAGTCCTTGTTCCTCCCTCAGTGTGAGAGATCAAGTTTCACACCCATACAAAACAACAGGTAAAACTACAGTTCTGTATACCCTAATCTTTGTGTTTTTGGATAGCAACCTGGAAGACAACAGATGGAGATTAGGCTGCTTGCTGAAAGTAATGCAGAGGTTCTGCACGCAGACTTCTGGCCCGAGCAATTGCAATGCAATGCAGTTTGAAACTGTCGTTACAAAATAACAGTGCGTACTGCAAAAGAACCATTTAACACAAGTGTGAACAATTCTGTTGCGTATTATTTCATACTATTAGAATAATTAATAGCAAGTCTGTTTCTTACTATTTCAACAGGCAGTTAGCAGTCCTACTTTTTGCTAATTCAAAAATCGGAGCTTTTAACAAGCGGTCTGTAGTCTTGCATCGTACTATTTCTACGAGTACGAGCAGTTACCAGTCCTACTTTTTACTGTTTCAACAAGCAGTTTGTGATCTTGCTTTGTACTGGTTCGATCAGCAGTTTTCAATCCTGCTTCTGAACGTTTCAACAGGGGAATGCCTTATCTGCTGCTTAACCCCTTTCATTCCCCTTACCAAGGTCTCTCGTTTGCCGGTTTCTCATCCAAGGTCGAATAGGATTTTCCTTCCAAGGCCTGTGGTAGTCTAGCGTGTGAGAGGGCTGTATGCTATGAATGGATTATTATAGAGTCCTGATCGCTATTATCGAACCTCAAGTTTATGCCCGTCTGTCTGCCTACCGCTTGGTAAAACTGTTCACAAACCCCTCTAAATTAAATACGCGACTCGTACACACAAATGCGAATACATTTTGTACGGTGGCGCCTAATATCTCTGTGTCCTCAGGATGGACCTTGATTAATGTCAACCTTCTAGCGCCCAGAAGTTTGAGATAGCTCCTAGATTTTTGGAAAACGTATGCACCCCTGCTCACAACCATCCCCATAGTCACATCTCCCTGAAGTCAATTTTAACCGCCTTGTTGTGATCCACATTGGACGTTTATAAAGTTTTGACCGAAAACATTCTGTACACCTTGTGTATCTGCCTCACGCAATGCATATGCGCAGGATGTCGTAGCCTTCTAAATTATATTATCGTAGCAATATCCGAAGACACACGTACTTTACGTACTTTGTCGCTGTGAAATACCGTGTGTTAACATCATGCGAGTAGTTACTAATCCAGTGTTTCTTACGTCCAGATAATTTCCCGAGCACTTCGTCTTTAAAAGACGTGTGATTTATGCTGGTACTTCCTTTTAGTTTCGCACAAAAATAGTGGAAGAATTATTACATTTTATGTCATACTCTTTAAAGTGTTGGACAATTAGGTTTTACTTTCAGACTGAATATTAACAGGCACTTTCAAAATGTACGTATTATTCTGATAATATGACAATTTTTCTTTGTTTACTTCATTCCAAGAAAAGTGACGTTTCTAAGTAGACTGTATTCAAATGATTCTTTACGTACAATAACATTACAAAGTAATTACGTGGGAAGTACACATTCCAGAGAGAACAGAATTTATGGCACAACATGGATGAAATTTTAGGAGCTGTAACAGAATTCTAAACAGGGTTTTTAAATATTAACCATGTTGAAGGGTGTTTGGAAGGGCTTTTGGAAGGATGGAAGTGTAATTTGTTGTAAAATCTGTAACAGTTTTCAGTAGGCCAAATTATTGCGATGATGACGATGATGATGATGATGATGATGATGATGATGAGTTTTTTTAAAGACTTTGTTGCCTAGTTTGGTTTTGCGTCATTCAGGTGTGGTGTGAAAATGTGAAGGTGCCAATCGCAGCAAGCACTAAAAGCCGTTAATTGTAATTAGAGCATTGTGCATATTATAAACTTCGCTCTCGCTTCCCACAGAGCTTTTGTAATAACGACTAACACTTGAATAGTGCCTCAGAAAGAAAAGGCAATAATAAAAAAAAAAGACTGGAATCAGGAAGGCCCTTGGCATTTCTTGTCGAGGTACTGGACCATAGCTTCGATAAAATCAAGTTACATTATTGAAATGATACAAAGAAATGAGATCGTGATCAAGCCGGTCATAGCCTGTCCTGCCTGGACACGAGGACCGGTAACATGAGTTCTATTCGCGAGTCAGAAAGAAAGTATCTTACAAAAGATTGTTATCAAACGGGGGGAGGAGAGAACAGCCTTGCGATCAGTGAAGTGAAAGTTGTCCGATAATGAGCGATTAGCCGACGGACAATATTGGTCCATGTCTGGGCCAGATTATGAATAAGACCTCCGATACACAAGGCAGCAGACGGTGTTCATTACTTGACTTTGTTGTTTGCACCGTGCATTTCTATTCAGTTACTGACTAGAAAGTTACCAACAATAATACACCGTTTAATGCTTAACAAAAGTTGTTACAAGATCATTCGATACGTTGAGATTTTACTGGGGATCGACCGCCGTGTAGAATAAAACTTGTTACTGATGTCTGACACTGTGCGTAAACTTTCGGACTGCGAAGGAAAATTGAGAAAGAGGAGAAGCTAGAGTTGAGAGAGAATAATGCTCATTCGATACGTTGAGATTTTACTGGGGATCGACCGCCGTGTAGAATAAAATTTGTTACTGATGTCTGACACTGTGCGTAAACTTTCGGACTGCGAAGGAAAATTGAGAAAGAGGAGAAGCTAGAGTTGAGAGAGAATAATGCTCAGGAAAAAGAGGGTGACAGTTATGATGATAAGGAGGAAAGCAAGGAAGGAGGGGGGGGGGGAGAGAGAGAGAGAGAAGGAAAGTAGGAACAGTCGGGAGAGAGTAGAAGAGGAAAGAGACTACAGAAGGACAAAATGGCAATAGAAAAGAAGCATGGTGAAAATGAAGAGGAAGAAGATTGCGAAGACAGAGAGAGCAAGAAAGGAAACAAAGTTCATGAAAATACGATGAAGGTAAAGTGCAAAGTAAACTGTCCCATGCTACGCCATGAAGACACAAGGTGGAGTGGAGATATAAGTGCGCTGGATAGAGGTTGTCAGCTTTACGTACCAACCGTTTTACCCCCACGGAAACAGGTCTCAATTACCCGTTGGACAGGAGGGTGGGTGGACCCCAGATCCGGCCTGGAAGCTATGGAGAAGGAACAGCTCTTAATCTTGTCGGGAATCGAACAGCGATTCCTGCATTATCCAGAAGACAAGGAAACAAAAAAAGCGTCTTTTCGTATCGTCCTTACAACTGTAATGTTTAGAGAAGCACCACATCCTAGTACCGAACTTCAATTACGGCCACCCGTTTGGGTCTGAAGCGGACATCTGGACTAATGGTTTATAGCACGCCTTTGAAGACCGCTTCCATTTACATTTACATTTTTCCGTCGCGTTATATTTAGGACACGAGTTTCGCATAAGTCTTTACTAATCCTGCGAACAAGTCTTGCTAATGTGGCCTTGTTATAACTTGTTTTCCCTGGAACAGACATATATCTGTATGATTGTATTCATTTCCTTTCGTATTTAGCGTTTGGAATAGCCAGGAGGAAATCTGTGGATATGCGCGTAACGCGCCACATCTCTCAGTTTATTCTTTAGGTTTCGCACAGATGGCAGAACACGTCATACCCAGTGTCCTGCAATCTACTGGGAAACCTTGGTACGTTGTGATGTCGGCAGACGCAGTCGTCATGTGGCGATTCAGTCAAGACCACGTGTGTGTGTGTGTGTGTGTGTGTTTGTGTCTGTGTGTGTGTGTTTTGTGTGTTTGTGATTTGTGTGTGTGTGTGTGTTTGTGTCTGTGTGTGTGTGTTTTGTGTGTTTGTAATTTGTGTGCATGTTTGTATGTGCGCGTGTGTGTGTGTGTGTGTGTGTGTGGAATTATAGCTGGCATGGGAATATCACAGTGTCGGGAGCAGACCTGTCTCCGTGCCACCTTGTCTATCACAAATGCTCTATGGACTGGCTTGGGATCAAACCCGGCCCTCTGCGGTGAGAGGCCTCGTAGAATAACCAACCGTAAATTGGCTTTTACGTTGAGTATATGTTCCAATGGCCATGGCCGGTCTGCAAGAAAAAGTGATTGAACATTTTCGTCATTGTAGTTACCTGAACGTACTTAGCCTTTTAGTTATATTCGAATTTTTATTTATCTTTAGGAAGTCTATCTTTATAGAAGTATTTTAGTTATGTACGCGAAATTTCATGAATTTCTGTTAATAGTCGCAGTGAAGTTATAAAATCGGACAGCTTTTGATTGTTCTGTACCAGGTTTAAGTAAAGTTCGTTTCCAAAGTTACCTGGAGAGAGTGTGCATTCCAGCAAATGGGCACCAGTTATGAACAATATCACTAGAGTATGAAGATTAAAATTAAAATATAAAAGACTACAACAAAGACAAAAGTAGTCGTAACAAATATTGAACTATATAATTGATATTACTATTTATAAATATACGTACAGGCACGAATGTTGTTTATTAATGTAGGTACAGACAACAATAGCTAATATATAATGAAGTGGTTTCATAAGGGCTGGGAGTGTGACATCTTAATTTTACAATTTTTGCATTTGTTTACACAGTCAACAATTCTGAAGAGAGGGGCCCATTATGTAAATATATTTGGTGTTGTCAGAACTGGTATCTTAACATAATGATTCTATAGTCTCCCTTCTTATGAGAAAGAGAAGTACTCCCGCTTGGCATGCATGTGTCCATTCATTACAGTGGATAACCCTATTAACATATTGAATTTATAATATTATCAAATTCTTCGTCACCAAAATCACATTTCCAATTTGTAATGCAGCGTGAAGAGTGCCGCACGGGAATATATTGGGCCCTGCTAATACACGTCATATCGGTAGATGTCAGTGTGTGCACAGCACGCAATGGTGTGCCATCTACACGCGAATCTGAGAACGAAAAGGAACATGCAAGATGGCGAGGGCGTATAACCTACGTGGAGATTTTAAATTTGTTATACAGGTTTTATTTGCTACGTATAATATGAGCGAATGCATCCGACCCTACTACAGCACGGATTGTATAAAGACTGTTTTGTCGCATGACCCTTTGTATGCATGTACCAAACGTGCTGCTGTTTAAAAGAAAGTGATGGTACGCCTATTCAAAGGAGAGAATGGGGATAATTGTTGAAGGTGACAAGAAATGCGTTCTAAAATGTCGAAGTGTATGGCGTGTTAAGGAAATTGTACTTAATGAATCGTTTAATGGAAAAATAACATATCTTTCCACTTTTGAGTTTAGAGAAAAGAAATTGAAACGTAAACTTCGTTCCTATCCGTGTCATAAAGGTAGATCTGGGCGCTGTGGGCAAGAGTAGAATCCCTTGACTCTACCAGCAGTCGAACCACGACTCTTTGGATGTCCTGCCCGTAGCGTGGTCATATACAACGAAAATACCGCACCTCCCGCTTACCAGGAGGACGAAGTGAATAAACGCAATGAAGAACGCCAAAACTTGTGCGCGTTACCGAATGCGGGGTAGTAATACGAAGTCAGGGCTAAGAGGAGTGGGACATATTGGTTTGCTGCTATAAAAAGAAAAACGTTCAAAATTCTAACCCAAAACGTGAAGGGGTGAATCAACTTGGGAATCTTAATGCTAGATTGAAGGATAATATTAATATGGATCGTAAAGGAATATTATGCGGAGTTGTAAACTACATGTAACTCCCTGAGAATTGGGTCTAATGGCAGACTTGTGAACGCAACATCTCTACAACAGACGGTTAATTTCTTGACTAAATGAGAGACTGTCAGTATGATAGGACGTATTCTGCTTTATGACCTCAGTTATGCAGCACAAACAGTCCCGTACTTTGGATGTTGTTACTTGCGGATGGTCACAGAAACAGCACGTACACTAAGGAACCAACGTGGGTTTTCGTATGTTTAATATACAGTATATGTACACAGTTATAGGCCACATAACGCGCCCAGCTGCGAACGTTCCCCTGCACACTCACGGCTCCTACTGGCGAAGTTGTGAATAAAGTTCTTTGACTCGAGCATAGGAATGGAAGAGTTCGCGCATGCGCTATGAGAGCATTTCAACTTTTCTTTTTCGCCTTATTCACTGTCAGTCTGATCGGCAGGAAACGAACCGCAGCACTGCAGGCAGTGCGTGCTGTTGGCTGTAGGTGTGTGTCGGTGTGTCTGCATCAGTACTCGTGGCGCACATGTCTAGTTCATCAACAGGTGGCTTCTTCATGAGTTTGGGGCGGGGCGAAATTTCTTGCTTTGTATTTGGTGAAATTAAGGGGGGTAGCCCTTGATAGTTTGTGACGTTTTGGGTCACGTGGATCCTTTCCCCACCTCCACTTTGGAGTATCACCCATGTATTATGCATGTGGATATGCATGATATGTGTATATAAGACAGACGGACTGACATCCCAAAAGATCACTGCACTTCCCGGTTCTGCAAAGCACGTGTTGGAGTCTTTGAACGTGACCATCAGAAAACATGAGCGCTGCTGAGTGGGGTTACAACGAGAGCAATGGTGAGTGTCATTTTGCCGGCCCCAGGAACATCAGTTTTATATGAATTGACAAATATTAATTTTTAAGACTGATCTGTCATTGAACAAGACATTGTCTTTTCTCCAAAACACAGAGATCAGCTCTGGGGCCCACTCAACCTCCTATTTAATGGGTAATGTGTGTTCTTTGCCGTGGGGTCAAACCTGCCGGGGCGTGAAGTTTACCACTCATGTCCATGTATTGCAGAGTTTAAGAATGAGTGGAGCTATGCTTCCGTTCCCCCTCTATACCTTTTGTGGCCCGCACAGGAACAGCTTTATCTTTACCTTCATTTCTGCCATTAAATCTCAGTTTCTTTCATTACAGGCCTACTAAATTTGAACGTATTCCGACCCTTAGCGTGCTGCGAATTGTGATTGTAATTTACGGTTATTCTGATAAAAGCAGGCATTGCCAATGATGCGCACGTTAGCTAGTGGTCGTATAACTAAAGATACTATGTAGGATTAAATGAGACGACTGAATGAGTTGCGCATTTGAATTGAGCGCGTTTTCTGTGCAAAGTATTATCTTTGAGTTTACCTGACAAGCCTCAGTCCAATCATATCGAGTGCATGCGGTATTAACCGGTAACTCGACTTAAATTCAAACCCATTTTTTCCGAATATACATGGTCCTCACAAAAGAAGTAAACGCTTCCACAAATGTATATTTTTGAATGACTGTTGTAAAGTACAACGATATATACCTTATTTGGTAGAGGAACTCTGGAAGTGTCCTCCAGGAATACGGGGCATCTCCCCATTTTCATAGATCCGTACGTGCACACGTAAATGAGCGTCTGCCAAACCTCTGGGTTGTTCGGGCCGGACAAGTTCCAGTTCTGAGGAGCTCGTGGTGCAGTTTTTTCAACATGTTTTTCAAGGCCAAATGAGCACCCCATTAACCTCTCCGCATAGCTTAACCCTGTAAAGTGCACTGATCAGTACGTCCACCGCCGGGTTTAACACTTAAAAAACTCTGCATTTTGTCCACGTTGTGTATATATGTGCACTGGGTTTCGGTGGGGGAAACCTGAAGGAAAGAGACAACGTGGAAAACCTAGGCGGAGATGGGAGGACAGTATCAAAACGGTTCTTCAAGGAATAGGATGGGTGGTGTGGACTGGGTTGATCTGGCTCAGGTTAGGGGATAAGTGGCGTGCTGTTGTGAACGCGGTGCTGAACATTCATGTTCCATGAAATGCGGGGAATTTCGTGACTAGTTGAGAAGTGATTAGCTTCTCAAGAAGGGCTCTGCCACATGGAGTTAGCTAGTTCGTTAGTGTATTTATGTGTTCCATATGGTTTTCAAGCAACCATTATTTCCCTATACAGCATTTACCCATTGCTCTTGGTAATGGAAACACCCTGTGGTCTCCATGCCGTACTCACTGACACTTTTTATACAACATAGACAAATTTTAGTCTTCAAAGTTTTCAAATCGTTCTGAAAATATAACTTCACGTAGGTTTAATTCTCTCCATGATTATAAATTATGGCGAGGAAGGGTTTTGGAGTATTCACTTAGAGTACTACAAGGCCTACGTGTCTGAACTGTACCAAGCCACTGATGACCCTTGACGCTGAAACGTGTACGCAGCGGTCCCTCGTCCAGTGAAGTGGTTAACTTTTATCCTGCTAATGTGGAATATATGGTGAGCTGCTAATAATGCCAGCACCACTAATGTGTAATATTTGGTGACCTACATTTGGCAACGCTGAAAGGAGCCTCTTAAGGGCCTGGTTGGTAGCCGAGTAAGTGTGTGCACACAGATATGACATAAGACGTCTTTCACGATTGATTCAGTGTTGAGACATTGTGCAGAGAGAGAGAGAGAGAGAGAGAGGGACGAAGAGGCTCCTTTCAGCGTTGCCAAATGTAGGTCACCAAATATTACGCATTAGTGATGCTGGCATTATTAGCAGCTCACCATATATTCCATATTAGCAGGATAAAGGTTAATAGGAGTGCTGACGGCGTGTTGGGCCAAACCGCATTGCACAAACTAGGGTTACATTAATGCGGACGTATATTAACCCCCCTCCAATTCCGTAGCATACACATATTGTTGGACATTAGACATATACACAGTGCTTGGGTAGCTCATGCTGCCAGCTTCCGCGGCTGCAGACACAGTAACCGCCCGCGTTGATCCGCGTCCATTTCAATTCTTCAGCGTTAGGCAGTTTTTTCCTCTATATGTTTAATTTTTTCAACCGCGTATAGTCAAAACCGCGTTAGGCAAGGGCTTCTTCTTTTCTTTCTTTCTTCTTCTTCAGTGACGCGACAGCCCGTATCGGGCCCTGGCCGCTGCAGTAGTTCGCCTCCATGTCTTCCTGTCCCCTGCTAGTGTCATCCATCCTTTTATATTCAGCAGCAACGAGAAGTCCCTCCTGATGTCGTTCCATCTCAGTCGTAATCTTCCCACAGGTCTTCTTCCATGCAATTTTCCACCCACTTCTTTTTTCGATATTCTGGAATTATCCATTCGGACTATATGACCAGCCCATTGCATTATTTTGAATTTAATATATTTCACTGTATCAGGTTACTGCCTTGTTATAACAGTACAATATTGCTTTATATGTATATGGTTTGGTGAGATGGAACTTTGTAGGCCGCCTCAGTTATACGTTCGCTTTCGAGTCCACTCCACATTTAAAATCCCCAAGCGGCTTGTCGATAGCATATTCTGAAATATTCATTAAATAAGCCGTCTGCCTCAGGATGGCTTATTTAAGCCGAAACATTTAGGAGAGTGTATAGCATCAGGCAAAATATGTTTAACTGTAAATGCATGTAGTTGGAGGTGGAATTATGTGAAAGATAAGTCTAACACAGTATTAGTACCATCAATCAGCCCAGCCATTGTGACAAACATTTACAGAATCACATGCTCCAATTTATATCTTTCCACAAAACAAACAATATAACGTGCTCTACTCTTACGATAAGGGGACACGCGGTGGCGCAGTTGGTTGAGGCACTGCGCTACAAACCGGAAGGTTGCGGGTTCGATTCCCGATGGTGTTATTGGAATTTTTCATTGACATAATCCTTTCGGTTGCACTATGGCCCTGGGGTCGACTCAGCCTCTAACAGAAATGAGTACCAGGAATATTTCCTGGGGGGTAAAGGCGGCCGGCGCGTAGGGCTGACAGCCTTACCACCTTCATGTGCCGACTGTCTAAAAGTCTGGGAGCCTCGACCTCCTGGAACCCTGTGGGCCTGTCCAGGCCTGTAATGGGACTGCTTAACCTTACGACAAGACAGGAGATATCTTTGTTACATGCTTTGTAAACAGGTACGTTAGGCTATTTTTCCGACTATGGAAAAACTATCATAATTGCCCAATGTGTTGTAACCTGCATTTGATGGGGTATTTGTATCGGTGAAAATCAAAAATGCTTTCTGATTAAAAAATATTTCTACACGAAGCGCGTAATGGGCTCGCGTGTTTCAGTTTTGAATCTGCTTAACTGATTTTCTATTAAGTTTGGCACTGCGGTCGGTCTATCATCAACTGTTAGCTGCTGAATTTAATGTGAGAGACGCAGCTAGCGCCTTATTATAAACTGCTGTATATTGGTGTATCGTGCATTGTGTTTATTGGATTTGTGTGTACATAGTTTTTATATTTCTTACTTAAATTTTATGGGAACATAAAGCTTATTATCTTCATCACAGAAGCTCGTTTTTCGACCCTATTATTATTATTATTAGTGATGTGAGTTCAATTAAAGCCAACACGCCATATGTTATAAGATCTATTTTAATATTATCCTCTTCTTTACGACTGAATATCTCAAGTGATCTGTTCCCTTAAAGTTTCGCACCCAAAGGCATCGTATACATTTCTCATTGCTCTGTGTACGCTGTAAGTTCTTTTCATCTTATTATCCGTCAGGTCATTGCCCAGTTATTTTTGAAGTATACAAATTACGAAATTCTTCATAACAGAAAGTCCACCTTCGCCCTGTTTCTTCCTGCTCATTGTGTTCAGTGTTTTATCTTCGCTGCTATGCTAAACACTGTCAGGAATATTGTCGTACTTGACGCTGGGGTTTAAATTACAACTACTGCCAAGGACGGGGGGGTTCAATTTGTAATAATTTGAAATGCTCACGCGACTAAATGGGACACCGAGGCCAACAGCATGTTGAGGATTGGAGGTTCGTGCAGTCCTTCGACTCCGGCATTGGAGGGTTAATGTTTGAAACACTATTAATGAGTGGTGTGGATTTCTCTAATGTTTGTCCTGTGAATTAGTTACTGACATCAGTGTTAAGCCCATTACTTGACCCACTTCAAGACGGTTTGAGGTGTTAACAGGTCTCGGTGTAATTCACTATTGGACCTCGAAGTTTTGTATTATGACGGATCTTTTGAAATCTAATTGAATTTAGTTTCCATGAAAAGTGACAGTTATCATGAATCATTGTCAAGTTTTTATAGTGACATAATAAATCTGACCTTAAATACTAAAGAACTCAACCTTCGGAATTCCAACAACAAGTGCTTTTAACCCTTTAACAGGAGAAGCTCACTTTAATAGTAACAGGTCCTGTCTCACAGAGAACACGTCACGTATTTTTATGAATTTAATCCAGCTAAAAATGCGCGATTGCAGGCTTCGGCCGCGGTGTAAATGAGATATTCGCTCTTCTGCAATGTTACGCGGCTAGAGTGAAAGTGTTCGGGATTGCTTGATCCTTGAAGATGGGATCGATAGGCTGCCCCGAAACGGCGGTAAATAACTTCCAATCTACGCTGTATAACATTCCAGAAGAGCGAAGATCTCAGCTAAAGATGTTCAGAAGAGTTGTCATTATTTATTATTTAATATTATATTATATATTATATATTATATATTATAATATTTAATATTATATTATATATATAATTATATTTAATAAACATACTGTGTTTCTGGGAGAGATGTTTACTGCCATAAGGATAAACCAGGCGGCGAATGTGACTGCGGCGGTCTGTTGCAGGTGAACATTTGTTGACTTCAGTTGGTTTGCCCTGAAAATTTATCTTTCTTACTGGAACTTTCTATCAACTTTTCTTTTAGGCAGGTTGTATTTAAATCAGAGACGCCGGATGTAACATATCGACCATCAGTTTCCCGACCGTTTCTGAAAGTAGCAAAAGTGTGTAAAGTGTACTTTTCAATTTGCTTGTATCATAAACGTTTGATAACTGTCGGCCACGTAGTTCTTTACAGTAACTGCCTCATTTTAGGTACTGTCCTAACATTTGCTTGGAGGAACTGAGAAAAATCACCTGGACATGCCGAATACCGAAGCACTAACCACTTTGTTTAGCAACAGATTTGACGGTTCTCACACGTCAGTTATTACTGCAGACACAGAAACTTAAACATTCAGTCTTACTGCAAAATTTATCTCCGCGCAGAATTTAAGCCCTCCTATGGCTCATATTTGTAAAGCTGACGCGGATATAACGTCACTGTTATCACAGAATGAAAGTTACGTGGGTCTTTAGTGGCACGGTGTTCGTGCCAACTTTAATAGAGATCTGTAAAATGGTTCCAGTGTTGCTGAGGAGTGACAGCAGACATGCAAAGGACACGTTGATAGTAGAAACCCACATGTTGTTACGGGAAGAAGAAGGTACTCATAGGAATGAAGATGCAGCCGGCAGTCTGATTACGTAACGCGTCGAAACATGCACTTAATCTACATAATATTTAAAAATTCGTTTCCTGCTTCACGTAAGAGGTTGGATGTAGTTACAAAAACCAGTTGGTTGATAAGGAAATAATTGCTATTTATTCCGAGAATCACACGAAACACAAAAATGCTTTGTGTGGAGAAAATGCAGAGTTTTGTAAACGTGAAGCCGGTCTTACATGTAGCATTCACCGTAACCTAAAAGTTTAATACCCAAAATGCAGTTTTTTTTGTTGGGGGGGGGGGGGGGCGGCAGGACAGTCCTCGCCAGTTATGAACCCACGGACCCATCCAATACTTGTAAGATCACGGGTGTTGGTTTTCACCCGCAACACATCACGTGTATTGCGTCGATGATGGCGGATGAATCCCATTTTTACGGTTTGTGAGGCTACCATGTCGTGCTTTGTGAAGGGCAGAGTTAATCGGCGAAATGCGCGAATGATGGCGTTCGAATGTCGGACACGGCCCGTTTACGTAAACGACTGCTGTCACTTGCTGATCTAAGTTTACCAATGCATAAATCTCAAACAGTACGAACTGGATTCCTCACCGACAAATGATAGAATTAGCACAGTTGAGATGATTTGGGCACGTTGTAAGAATGGGGGATGAGAGATATCCCAAAATGGCCTGGAAAGCTAGAACACAGGGGAAAAGACCCGACAGGCTTGGGAAGAAGGGACATAGAAGACTTTGAAGGAAAGAGGAATTGATTGAAAAGGAGGAAGAGCTAAAGCTCGAGACCGTGAGAGATGGAAAACTCTTTCCAAACCCTCTACACCTGCTGGTATAAGAGGTTCGATTAAGTGAAGTGAAGTGAAGTGAAGTGAAGTGAAGTGAAGTGAAGTGAGGGAGTGCATAGATATATACCGAAAGTCTTTCTTAGATTTTAGAGTTCCAAACTGATCTGCTTCTGCAGCAAGTTACAACAAAATGTTCCAACACAGCAGCGTTCACAAACAATTTATACCGTCTTTGCACTCACAGCGTATAGCAAGCGTACGTATGTTACTGAGGTCGTGACTAGCTGTCTGTGCTGACTGTTCTAGTCTCCGGAAAGTCAACTTCTCTTTTAGGAACTTTCGCAAAGCGAATAGCGACTACTAGCCTCGCCGTGTCTGTCCAGCTGTTGACATGCTACGACGCGACCTCCACCAGATGTATTTTGGTGAATTTTCTTATTTTGTGTTTTTATTAAAAATTTTCAAGGAATTCCGATTTTGGTTAATATTGGACAAAAATAAGACAGTTGGCGTGAGGACCTGCCTACATCTATGTGATTCATCTTTATATAATGGTCGCATTATTCTCTGTGACATGCAAACTGAAGCCTCAGAAGCAACTGATAATTCAAAGCTCTCGCCTTTCAGGAGACAAGTACAGGAAATGGGATATCTCGCCGTTTACCAGATAAGTACAGGAAACTCGATATCTCCCCTTTAGGAAATCGGTACAAGCAATAGAACATATTTATGAGAGAAGTGCAACGCGTTAACTGGTGGGTTGCAGTATGTCGTAGCTAACTTCATTGTGTGCGGCAAATTGTCTGCCGCATAACAAATCAAGTATTGTCTTTTATTGCTGAATACAAATAAGAAAGGTACAGATTATATCCTATTTCGTGTGTATACTAATCAGTTTTTACGATTAATCTGGACAGTTTCTCTTGTGTTTTAGTAATTTCGGCATGTGTTTGATTGTTAGGCCTGTAACGACACTACATCACCTGTAGACAGGTCCGGCTGGAGACACGTGGGCGCCCCGGGCGGGCCAGCAACTTGGCACTACTTGTAACCGATATTCTTGAGAAGTTTTCGGCCTAAGACACGGCTGGTGAAACTTTTTGAGGTCTTGTGCTACAACTGCTGATAATTTTCGGAGAAAATGTTCCGTGTATGGAAACCTGAGTTTACTAACGCCATATTTCCGATTATTCCAGTGATGTCTTAGCGCCCCTTATGGGTTGGCGCCCCGGGCAGCTACCCGGCTGGCCCGTCCCTGCTTGCGGCACTGACTGCGTTACCTAAATAGCTGGCGTCGTACTTATGAACGGCGATAGTAGTAGTGTTGGGCGAGGCAGTAGGGTTTCGTGGAGCGGAGAGACAGAACACGGCCATCGCCTGTGAATTCCTGCCATGTGTGAAACAGGACAAATAATCGTAGAACATAAACATCTTGCAAATAATAATAATAATAATAATAATAATAATAATAATAATAATAATAATAATAATTTCTCTATAGNAATAATAATAATAATAATAATAATAATAATAATAATAATAATAATAATTTCTCTATAGTGGTTGCGAGATGTAAGGAACGTAGTCTCGTGCTGTTCAAACAGAGACTGTGGTTCGAATCCTACTCGTGACATGGGTGTTTTCGGGTTTTCCTGTGTCGTCTTTCGTAGGTGGAGGTCTGGGGACGGTCCAGCTCTCCTTCAGAGGAGTTCTGCATGGGGCTTAACAGGCCCATGATTTCAGAATGAATTAGGGCCCGTATTATTGTTATTCTGTTATGGGTAATATGTTCAGAAACAAGAACTGAATTTATTATTATCATTATTTGTTGCTGTTTTCGTTGTTGTTATTATTGTTGTTCTTGTTCTTGTTGTTGCTGCTGGTGCTGCGCTGGTGATGATGGTTGTGGCGGTGGCAGTGTGGTCACAATTTTTTTTTTTGCTTTCGCTTTAAATGTACAGAATGTTTTTGCAAGACTTGGCATGTAAGTCAAGGATATTATTTCGAAAATGTAGTTCTAGTTGTGCTGAATTTTCCCAGAGAAACGGCAGGGTAAAGAGAAGATGTAAATGAAATATTAAAGACTTAATTATAAATGGTCAAACAGATTCAGAGGATGAATAGAATTTCTGTTTGCTCAGAGCTTCACAAAACAAAGTAAGTACGCTAAACGATCGTTTTCGCTTTATGCACGGTAAATCTGTCGTGCCATGTCAGTTTTGAATCATTTCCAAGGAAAAACTCAGAACAAGAAACTTTTTTAAGTTTAACTGAAACGTAAGCATGGTTTTCGTCTTGAATCTTATGCCGGTTTTCACATGAATTTCAGACGCTTTAGAAATTACAATACATTTTCCATCCATGATTAAATAATGCGCTCCATCATGTGATTTAAATAGGTAAATATGTCATTAGTTAATCATCTTTCCTGGTAAGTATTGATATGAAGTTGGGCTTGTGTTTAAGAATTCGCTTAGAAAATGTTTGCGTCCTGCATACTGGAAGGCATTTACTTAAAAACAATTTCAACATTGCTGATTCTAGCAATTTAAGGGCTGTTTATGAAAACCAAAACAAAGAAGAGAATATAAAATCAGGGACATTTACTAATGTCAGGGATTCTCAGTTCAGGTTCTTTATATGAGATTTCAGTCGTGAGATACCTAGTCTGTAGTTTGTCATCCTTCTACATTGGCTTCTTGTAAAAACAATTCTACTCATAAACATGTTAGCATGATCTTTCATTGAATTTTGTCATAGACCAAGGTTTTTGTGACAAAGTGCCGCCCTTATTCTCCCTTTTAATAAGCTTCATCCACGTAGAGACACAGATTTTAAGAAAACTACTTAATATTTCTCAATAAGTACAAATATAATGCCTCCTCTTGTACATCAGGTAATGATTTTTTGTCGTTGTTCTATTAAGTGCATTATGGGGGATTCACCCAAACATTAGTTTTAACAGAATTACAAAAGCTATCACATCTGCCCCTTAGGTGCGGAAGGGACTTTTGCGAACTACGGGAAATTGAAGTGGGTCTCTGAGCTTTAAAGGTGTGTGGCTTTATATGATTTATGTACTGTTATGTTCTGTAGGATAGTTGTTTCCGTTCCTCTGAAAATCCGTGTATTTTATCCACGAGACCACCTGATCATGGTGAGTTCTTTATTCTTCTCTGCAAGAACAATGTCGTGTCAGTTCCGTTTGGTGGTGCTCCTGAGTTGTGTACTGTACAAGGCATTATTGGTTCTGACATCCATCATCACGCAAATACCGGAATAATACATCAAATCAGGTTATTACCTCCATCTTCTACCGATGTTTCCCAACTTTTTTTATGAAGGCACCCCTGAAATACTTGTTCATATCCCGAGGAACCCCAACCTATGAAGACGTGTGCAAGCTATAAAAAATATGAGCAAGGTAGAGAGCGCAATTCAGTTACTGCTAAATTATTGTCAAGAAACTTTGTTTATAAAGAGCTGACATATATATCAGCGTATATTGCGAGAAAAACGTCGAAACATTTTTCCTGTCTTTTTTTGTCTTATCTTTAAATATAGAAGTATCAAATCTCAGAGATTACTCCAGTACTGGCAATTGCTGGACACAAATTCCCGCGATATTTCGAGGGATATTTGGAATTGTTCTTGGAATTTCGAAATTTTATTTATTTATTCCACGATTTCTTGCGCGGCCCCTGACGTTCTGCGGAACCTGGTTGGGAGACACTGCTTCCACATTCTTGCTAATTCATTTTTCAGTATTCATACTGCCACTGAACGCCGTATATTCTGAGTCTCAGAATCTGAGGAGTATCCAGGCAAATGCCGGTATACTACCATAAATTAGGGCACTACCGCTTGTTTTCACATTCCTTGCAATTCGTCTTTCACTGCCATCGATTCGTACGATGCTACGTAGTCAGACGTACTGTGAGTGTCGTCAAATGAACCACAATAACAGATACAAATAAGGAGGATTTGTAAAATGTTGTGGATTTCTGGTGAAATTCACAAAGGGACGGTTCCTTTGTTGAATAAATCACAGTATTTTCCCCTGTTGAGAAGAGGGAAGACCACTGAACATTTGCGTGCTGTGAATGTTTTATCTAGTCACTTGTCTTTAAACTCCTCGCTGGAGGCCACATTAATTTTGAAAAGTTGTATGAGAGTCGTATTTATTCAGTTTGAAGTTTCCGCTGTGGTGCTGAAATAAAATTGCTTGGGAAACTATGTAGAACTGTCAGTGATTTCGGTCTTTTTTCTTTGAATCCATTCATTTCTTTGGCCTCACGCATTGTTTAAAATATCGAATTTCGTTACGTAGGAGTTGATAGTGGCGTCCGGGGTAGCGTATTAGTTGTAGCGACTTGTTGTGGGTTGGATAGTCTGGAGTTCGAGGCCCCATGTGGGCACGATTTTTCGGACCCTTCCAAACCGACCCCTAGGCCCATTGAGCCTCCTGTACAATGGGTACTAAGGTCTCTTTTCGGGGACAAAGCGGCCGGAACTTGCCGCTGACCACCCACTTCCTTCTAGTGCCGAGGTCGAGTATGGGCAGAGCCATACCTCTGCCTCCCCTTTGTGCCTGCTTGGCATATGACGGGACAGCCTTGTCTTTAATAGTTAACCATCACCATTAGCTACTGGGAGAAAATCTACACCACACATAGTGCTCAGCGATTTAACCTGGGCCTCCGCTGTTAGAGGCCGGCGACTGACTACCTGTGTCATGGCACGGACTAAAGAATTTTGTATAAGTAAACGCCATAGTCACAAGGACCATATCCATCCGTAAACACTTTTTTGAAGCTTTTTGGTGTGTCGAATATTACAACGTGAAACTTTCAGTAAGTGAATAGGCATACTGGCAGAAATGATGAAGAAAGGCACGTGACAATGTCGTGTGCTTACTAATTTATGACGGCTTACTAATTTATGACGGCTTCTGTATCTGTGTAGAAACATTTAAGAATTAATTCATAGGGTAGCCACAAGGTACGTCGTTTGGAACCAAAGAATTCTTTGATGGCGATATAGCTGCGTTTTGCTGCCATTCCTCATTTTACAGTATAATTGAAAACAGCACGCGAATACGAATAAAAAATTGCATTCTTTATGCGGCTGCTTTCATTATAGTAAAAGACATGTCCACAGAAATACTGTGTAGACCTTACTTCACCAATTTGATATTTTAGACAAATCTCTTTCTTTTACCTGTGTTTTATTATGCAAATATATGTCGCATTATTGTACTACTAGGAATACATTATTTGAAAATTAAACAAAATTCGTTTTTCAAACCCACAAAAAGTGAAGTTTACATTTACCCCCATACCTTCACAATTTCCCTAGCTGTATTAAATCTCACCGTTCCTTAAATCGAAAACTGGGGGGAACGTAGCTATTTACGTTCTCCCAGCCAGGGTAGCCACGTAAGTTTCAAAACAGCTTCGTCTGCTGTCATGTTTATGTTTCCCTTAAATTGCTCTTGTTATGGCCTCAAACCAACAACGTCTTCTGAAGACAGCTTTATTGGAAACGAAAAATGTAGTAATTTTTATTAACTGGCCAACATCGTTACAAATTAAACAAAACGTATTAGCAGATCAAATTTCAGTATTTCACACACTTTCTGTCAGAAAGAAAAGGTACAGTAGAATCGGTTATGTTGGCCTCCCTTGTAAGTCGAGAACTTACGGAACCAACAAATTCCCATGATATTATACGTGATCATTACTCCATAGCCTTGTCACCTGATCGTCTTGAATCTTAATCACAGTTTCTCATTTACTGCTGTGCTTTCTATATGCATTGAACCTCCCTATGCCTGCTGACTGAAGAATTGTACAGTTTTTGTGTCATACTGTATGTGGACCGAAACCGTAGTTAGTTAGCAGAGCTACGTGTTCTCCACCCAGCCTCCATCCTGTCTTCACAAGTAGGTACATCGTTTCGTTTCGTAGTCTTTACCTCTTCTACCTATTCACAGTAGGTGTCGAAGTTTTTGTTTTTCACTTGAACACACGGAAACACACAACAGTCGGTATGACTCCTCTGGACGAGGGATCGGCTCGTCGCAGAGACCTGTACCTCACATCAAAAACACTGACAAGAGACAAACATCCATTCCCCCGGTGGGATTCGAACCCACGATCCCAGCAAGCGCTCGGCCCCAGACCTACGCCTTAGACCGCGCGGCCGCTGGGATCGGCAAGTAGGTACACTCTGTGAAACAAAAGCCAGGCGACCTGAAATTGTCTAAGTCCCGCTCCGGGAGCGAGGTAACGTACAGTTGCCATCATAATTCGAGTAGTTCGTAGTTTCTCCATATTTGTGCTCGCATGGCGTTTCTGTGTCTTCCATTCATTCCAATCATTCACGCCGGATGTGTATTAACCAAAGACACAAACACGTCTGCTTAATTTCAACTTAAATATGAATTAACGTTCATTAACATTCTGAGGCGTGTGGCTAGCTACAGCTCGTACGAAGTTGGATATAGTATACACGGCAGACGCTTACTTGTGTTCGCTGATAGCCAAGCACGTACAGGGACGATTCCACTGTGCTTTGCATGCAGTGTTTTGGTTCGAGTCCCGGTATCGGCATATATTTTTTTTATTTTTGCGCAAGTCATATTCGCACAAACGCTAAACTAATCTCAACAGTTACACGTAAGTTACTTAATTATATCATTCATAAGTTATCTTTGCTACACTTGCAACGTTAGAATTGCGAGTGGAGCATGTATTTGTGTTATCTTTCCGTAATTTGTTGTTTACTGGCATTCTAATTTAAAGAGTCGGTGTTCGAATGTGACTGTAGACCAGGCATGTCAAATCTGTTGGTGCTTCGGACCGTACTGAGCCAAGAGATCTGAAGTTGGGAAGCACGATTTTAAAAATATATAGAAACGAACTGTTGAGGGTATGACAGGTGTACTTGCGAAGAACCTGGTTCGAGGCTCGTTCTATTCTCGCTATCCTGCCTGCGGAGCCAGATTCGGTTTGGTGGGGGAGTGAAGTACTGTTAAGAACCGGTTTAGGTCTGATTTCAGCTTGCCGCATAAGCTTGTATTTCATTGTTATGTGTGTCTTTCTGGTAACCAATAAAACATCTTAAAATTATGAATTTTTTGAAAAATATGCATTTTTATAAGGTTTCTACTGGGTACACTGATGATGGTTGTTATGAAAACCGAAACGCGAATATAATAATAATAATAATAATAATAAAGGTGATGAAGGGCTATTTTGGTTATTTTAAACTACATATTGCCGCACAAGATCGACTAAATGTCTTCTCGTAACTTGGCCGAGAGTTAAGGATGTGAGCACTGATGGTTGTGTGATGTAAAACTTATTTCTTAAAAACAGTCCGCTTTCAAATACGACAAAATACGCTGGGCAAATAAATTTGACATTACACAATCATCTATGCTCATTTCTTTGTCTCTCTGACGAGGAAAGACTCCGCCATAAAATTACACTAAGACATCAAGATTCTCCCAATGATCTGATAATACGTTTTACAAGGTTACCTAATCGAATGTTTCTATTTACAAATTGTAGTGTTCGAGCCGTATTCGCGGTTTGTTTCGCAAAGTTTCTTGGGCCACCAAAAGATTTCAAATGGGCTGAATACGGCCCGCGTGCCGCCACTTTGACACGCGTGCTGTAGACAAATTATTTGCAAACAATGCAGGACTTGCAGGTACTTTGTTGCTTGAAGGATATCGCTTACTTACGCCAAATGGGAATTAATATGTTAGCCCTTGAAAGGGCTGTTTTCATGAACTGGTCTCCTTAATATGAAGTCCAAAACCCCTTTGCTTCGACTACTGAATTCATTCGTCTCGGCATCGAATCAATTAATGACAGAACGTAACGCTGAGGCATTATTTCCCATTTGGCACAAATATATGCTCCACTCGCAATTCCAACCTTGCAAGTGTAGCAAAGATAACTTATGAATGATATAATTAAGTAATTTACGTATAACTGCTGAGATTAATTTAGCGTTTGTGCGAATATGACTTGCGCAAAAATAAAAAAAAATATATGTCGATACCGGGACTCGAACCAAAACACTGCACGCAAAGCACAGTGGAACCATGCCTCTACGTGCTTGGCTATCAGCGAACACAAGTAAGCGCCTGCCGTGTATACTATATCCAACTTTGTACGAGTGGTAGCTAGCCACGCCTCGGAATATTAATGAACGTTAATTCGTATTTAAGTTGAAATTAAGCAGACGTGTTTGTGTCTTTGGCTAATACACATCCGGCGTGAATGAGTGGAATGAATGGAAGACACAGAAACGCCATGCGAGCACAAATATGGAGAAACTACGAACGACTCGAATTATGATGGCAACTGTACGTTACGTCGCTCCCGGAGCGGGACATACAAAATCACAGGCCGCTTGGCTTTTGTTTCACAGAGTGTACATACGTTGGAATTTTTTACCGGCAACTGATTACGGTGTTTGCAGTCCCTATTCAGTGGCAGGGTTATGTACCTGCTTTTCCACTCTACCACCTATTCATGCTCTGTGAACTGTACATTTGCACAAGTGATAGTGCACGTTTTAGTTTTCATAGTGTCAAGCAGTTTCCGTTAAGTTGGTCACCTGTTGTAAGATGGGCGTCTCTGAATAGAACCAAAGATGGCCTATATAGACGGGTTTCACTGTATTTTTTTCTGAAATCATTTAACGTTTCATAAACTGCAACACTATCTTTCTGCCTTCAGAGAATCCTGCTGTCTTCATCTTCAAGGTCTGAGTGGCCCAAGAAAAGTGACTTCGACCCCTCGAACCATGAAGATGGAGGCAGCAAACTCTTTCGAAACCAGTCGACACGGCGTCGTATCCCAGTAAACTTATGTATTCTTCATCATTGCTACAAGAACTTCAAATGTCGCATGTCGCACGTAATTTGCATTCTGTCTTTGAATTTAGCCGATTGGTGTACGGGTCTGTCGCAATCTACATATTCTTACGTCAGTGCGTGTACTTGTGTGCCACATCGGTAACGTCTGCCATGTGCTTGTTTCTTTCTTTGTTTCAGTAGTAACTGTATTCACCTATTCGTTGCTTTTCTTTCAGCACTTATCAAGGTGAAATAACCCTTTAGTTATCATGACGTAAGCAGTGCATGTGTTTGACTGCCGTAGGTTGTGTTCGTGTCATTCATAGACTGAAGACATACGCTAATTAAAATGTGTACAGTTGTTTCACACTTGTCAGGCTTGAAGCGTACAAATTTCTCGGCAAAGAACGTAATTGATTTTGAAGAATACCTTTGTTTGTGCCATCATTCTGAGTGACGTCATGTACTTTATGTAATTATTTGACCCTAAACAACGATGCAATTACCTTTTTGTATCTAATGACACTGTTTCCTCTGTACAAATCATGAAATGTAGGACGTTAATGCAGTTTAGGAAGAAGTGACCACTTTAAATTACTATTTCAGTATTCTCCTGAAAGATCTAAAAAGGGACCTTGGCCCCGAAATTTCCAGATAAAAGTTGAAGTGATTTTAAAATTGACAAGATACAGGATGACTATGCGCAGACTCAACACGCCAGTCGTGTGCGCATAAGTGTAGACAGACTAGTACTCAGTGTCTTCTGTACACACCATGTAGCTTGTCACACAGGAACACGGTCAGCATTAGATAGCACGGGGCTGTAGCAGGTGTTTGAGTATATAGTGCCACAACTCGGGCAGAGTCTTGTCTCTAATTGTATTTTACAGATTTTAAATGTTTTAAGTTTAAATGTATTATAATTCCACGTGTGTTTATAATGTATTAGAACACTGACATGTTTTATCGACATACTAACTAGTATTAGTAGCCAAATATACTGAAGGTTATAAAGTTCATAGATGTAATCCAGTTAATTATAAATCGTTTGAAGCTTGGTACGTACTCCCTGAAGATGACCTTGTTATGCCGAAACATGTCAAGATGAAGTGAATATCATGTCAAAGACTTCTTGACCTTTGAAGATGGCACCGATAGGTTGTCCCGAAACGTCGGTACAGAGATACAACTCAGCGCTGCGTAATATCCCGACAGAGAGCAGGTCTCACCTGCGGTAGTACCGGTCTCAGCAATCAGTGCGAAAACCTAAGCCTTTTTGGTGACTGGAACGTCTGCATGGAATGCCTCTCTTGTTTCTCGCCCTTATGCCAAGGAAGGGTTAATTCCTAGAAAAGCCGCACCGGAAGGTAAATTGTCGAGAACTCAACCAATTTGTAGGCGATTACCTGCTTCTATAGCGAGGGAAGAGATTTAACCCTTTTAAGGGAAGGAGGACCGATCCAGGGTCTCGCGCGGTCTAAGGCGTGGGTCTGCGGCTGGTTGCTTGCTGGGATTGCGGGTTTGAATCCCGAATGGGGCATGGATGTCTGTCTCTTGTGAGTGTTGTGCGTTGTCAGGTAGAGGTCTGTCTGACGGGCCGATCACTCGTCCAGAGGAGTCCTACCGAATGTGGTGTGTCTGAGTGTGATCGCGGAACCTCATAGAGGAGGGCTAGGTCCACTACAGCTGTCGAGCCATGGGAAAAAGAAGAAAAGGCGAAGGAAGGGTTGACAGCCCATTACCCATTTTCTACGGCACGTTTTCTGTGGGGAGAGCAGTTAGTGGTTTCAACTTGCATCCCCGTCAGTACTTGTTTCTTTGTTTTTTTAAATTTGTAGTAGTATAAATATAAATTACTTCTGTTTTTGTATAAACCAGATCAATAGCCGAAATATCCAGTTTGTGTTCGCATCTTTCGAAGCTTAGCCCGGGGCTTGAATTACGGACGCTGACATGATACAGAAGTGGAGTTTTGAGACGTCACGATGTCCGTGTGAGTCTGTTGATTTTCTATCAACTTTTGAAAAATTCAACTGGTTTTTCGTAAACCTCGGTATGAATACCACGCTCGAAGGCCATTCCAGGTCATGAGTGCTGGGCGCGTACGTTACGCCAGTAAGAATGCAGTTCTGCACCAGCGTAACCGTGAACTCCGCCTGTGAGAAGCTGCAGGCCACGCTGCGCTTGCTGCCGTTGTTCTTCACTGCCGCATTTTGTCCATGTAACTTTCTTTGAAGACAGACCAAGGTCGCGCGATTTGTTGTTCGACATTTTACGTAACCTCTACGGCCTGTGTAGAATTGAAACGACGGTTCAGTGGCGGCTAGTGTCTTATATGCTACATTATTTCTTTATTTATATGGACACTCTGCGTTGTCTGAGGTGTGTCCCATATATACGACTGCTCTTGTGGGTTAGTGGTTGGCGAATTTCAAATTGACACTAATAATGAAACATCCCGCTGTGGTGTGCTAAAAATATTAAATGTTAAAAGGCAAACGCAACTATTTGTTAACAAGTACCTTTGTCCACTTTGGATACACAGATACATGTTGAAGTTTGATTGTACTAAGCCATCCTCAGGCTGCAGTTACAGATGTAAGTCATAGAATCCTTAAAGTGAAGGTTGAGATTTCAATATTTTAATAATATTTGTGTGGAGAATTTTCTTTATTTAAATATGCTTCAGACGACATTCATTTCAGGTTATTTGTACTAACCTCACACAGTTACAAATTTCACTTATCCCGTCTTTTACACCTGTTTGTTTTACGCCTTTTTGCTGTAGAGTCCATTGCCAGTTTACACCACTTCTTAATTTGCCCTCTCTCATTTTCTGTTTAACCCTTTAAAGACGAAGCGTATCTGTTTTATATAAGGACTCAGTGCGTACCGCGCTGTAAACACTCTCCACTTCGGTTATAAAAACCAGTCTCTTAATGTTTTATAAGGCAAAAGTTGCTGTTTGTTCTGAGATCCGTACAGAACACATAAACGCAATGTGGGCACCACGTAGAATTTTTTAATGTTAAACCTGGTGGTACGTAAAGTTACCGCTAGGCTTTAAAAGGTTAACGCTGTTGGGCTGGCTGCGCACTTGGACGCTGCCGAAGAGTACGAATCTCACGGCACGGAACAAAACTGGGAGGCTGTGGGATCACTGCAAAGTACGTCAGTCACTGTGCATTCACTGTTTAGTTCAGACCACGTGGTTTATTTTCACTTATTTAAGTGTATTTATTCTAGCTACAAACGCCATGATGACAAACCCAGCTGATGAGCAAAGAAGAAAAATTACTGCGCGCTATTGCAGGAGACTGTTCACTGACCCTTTAGACAACGGATGACCCACTCACGGGCTGCACGCTGTACACCAGTCTTACGTCGGCGGCTCGCGAGTGCTGTCGAACGTAATTAACTTGCCCTCCCCATCGGAATGAAGGTCTTTTTTTGTGTGTGTTTTGATAAACTCCACATACATAATTAAGTTCTGTAAACAGTATTTGAGTTGTAACGGGCTTCGTGCTCATTGCATGGGGAAATTCTTTTGGAAACTTTCCAACACTTGAGAGAGGGAGACGTGAAAAACATACGGTGTGGTAAGCTGTACCACCGTCCATGCTTTTTCAGTTAAAACATGTTCTGATAATTGTTACACGTGTTTTACGGTGGTAATTTTATAGAATTGTAGTCTATGTATTGCTTAAAAATAGCTATAAGTAACAGAAGGACGGTAGCAAGCTTCTCATTGATGTTCTTGCGTTTTTAAAAACTTATATAGATCCTAAATGTTAAACTATAATGAAAAGCTATAATCAGTTTTATTAAAAATACTGATAATTATTTAATAACAATTTTAGCCACTCAGTCGCTTAATATAAAATACATTTTCCTTGCGAGATTTCAGCTTTCCGCCGCCGCTGTTCTGGCATGTTACGCGAGACCCATATGCTGTCCCGACACGTCGGGGTAATTAGCTGTAAACCTACGCCACGTAATCCCAGAGGAGCGAAGGTTACATTTACCTTAGCAATATTCGTAAGATTTTTTAAAATTATTTTTAACGATAGGTTTCCAGCCAGCGCAAGGTCTATTGAGAATGAAGGAAGGGTTGCTGTGTATTGCTATAGACAGAGTGGTACTTCATACATCTGCCACCGACGCTGAGTAATATCAGAAACTGTCAGCATCATTAATGAAATTGATCTCTGTCATTGTTTCTCTGTTTAGACCATGTGCAGTATGCTTATAGCCCGAAGGAACACTTCTTTGGGTCGGTGTAACAAGGTATTACCGGCAAATGCCTGCGATAAACGTGTGTGAACAACCACGTGGAAATTAAGCGATACATGCCACCACTGCAATGAGGCACGGTGTCTGCTGACACTTCCAGGATGATCCTGTGTTTTAATGCTTGTATTTTTTTTTTTGCCTTGTTGAATCATGAAGAGAGGTGATTCACTGAGAGAGATGCTTACACGCGGGGTGCATAATTCTCTGGCGTGTACAGAAGGACTTAACAATTACCAGTCTTTAAGCGTCAGGAAAGTTATTCACCTCAAAGAGGATGAGAAGAGCGAGGTATATTGTGCTCTTGGGAGGGAAGAGATACATGTGTAAAGGATTTTGGTTGGAGAGCCTGAAGGAATTTTAGTGCCTAAGTGTAGATGTGAGGATAATATTAGAATGGAACTTTAATATGGCGGAAGAGCGTGGACTGGGCTCAGGTACCTTTAGGATAGGGACCAGTGACGGGGTTTTGAAAACGGTAATGAATCTTTAGGTTTCACAAAAAGCGGAGAATATACAGGGTGGCGCAGAGCAGGCTGACACTTTTTGCCACACTATAATATGAAATGTGTCAGCTGTGCGCCACCTTGTGTGTGTGTGTATTCAACCAGATAAAATAGCTGGGGTAATTCTTATGAAGGATTAAATACAGTCAACACAACTAGTGTACGTTATTATAAATTTATTTTAAGGCAACATGTTCCGACCAACACTGGTCATTGTCAGGACACAAAATGATATAAGGCATAGTATATAATTGCATTACTTAATGTTAATAATTGAGACCTGGACTCGACATGCTGTAAAATACGTGTTGCTCAGTTGCTGCCAGTGATGTCCAATTTAGATCTCAATTAACACGAAGTAATGCAGTTGTATACTATATCTGTTATTATTTTGGTGGCCTCAAGGTGACCAGTGTTGGTCGAAACATGTTGCCTTAAATAAATTTGTAATAACACAAATTAGTTTTGTTGACGCTATTAAATCATTGTATCCTATATAACACAACGGGATGTTTAACATGAAATTTGGGACAATTCTTCTTTTGTATTGTTTACTGTTCCTTTTGTAGCCATGAAACATGACAAACGAAGAGACGCCGCAGTGTCCGTATTGGTTAACGGGACGTAGTCATGGGCGAAATTGTGCATAAGCATCTTGCAATTAAAGCGTGTGGAACTTTGAGACTAGCCCCCACACTTCTTCTGCCTTGGACAAACCTGACAGAGATATCACCTGTCGTCGTCTGTGATTCATTCTCGAGAAGTTCCGGGTTCGATTCCTGACCCATAAACTGGCCACAATGACAGAAGTCTGTTTTTCATTGTCTGCCCTGCCTGTCCAGGTAGATGCTGATGCAGTATTCATCAGACTCGGTCAGCCCCTCAAAGGCTAGGGATAACTATACGTACCTCTAGGATTAACACTGACATTTCTACGTGTTACCCATACACTGCATTTACGTGTTTCATAACCTTATTACAGTAAACATCCCTTGTTTCACTATACGGCATTCACCGATTGGTATTTCTGATGGTTATAGACATTGTTCTCTGTAAGGTGCGAACTGAATCTCTGTGTATACTGTAAAGGGTTATTTGGTTCAATGGGGCCGTGCTATGGCTCAGGCAGTACGTCTTGAGACTGCGACGCATCAATTTTAAACTGGTGCGATATTTCGAGACTGCGACGCATCAATTTTAAACTGGTGCGATACTTCGAGACTGCGACGCATCAATTTTAAACTGGTGCGATACTTCGAGATTGACACACATCAAGAATTTCCGCACCTCCGTATATTGAAACTGGTGATCTTATAAGCCTGCTTTTTCACTGAGGGAAATGGTAGGTTGAAACGATTCTGCATTTCTTGCACTTCACCGTAAAAATGCATAGTTCCGGATATGCCACCTGCGTAACGTATGGCACTAACTATAACAGAGATTCGTGACGCAGTGACGTGGGCTACTGTCAGTAAGACAGTGGAGGGATGCCATATAGCAGCAGTGGACGTCACGGGCTTCCTTATTACATAAGAGTGACAGCGGTCTGCATTGCGCTAAGATGCTGAGGACGGCCAACCTTCCCTGTTCTCGTCCATTGAAGGGAGTGACTATTCGTGGGTCAATTTCTAATTACATCCTGCGATCAATATTAGTAGCGTAAACTTTTTAGTGTAACTAAACTAAAAAAAACTAGTAGTGTAAATCATTTTACGGATTGCAATACATGTAGGAGTCGCATGGATGGAATTATTCCATCTCATTCTGAATTGTCTAGCTGTTGAACGGTACTAATTTGGAGTTTTTTCCTCACTCAGTGAAGAACGTAATTGCATATTTAGAGGTCATATCTGACCGTTCATATGTTTTATACATGAAACTAATCGAATTTTAAGTTTGAAAGCTGTTTGTTGGTATATGGCTCGTGATCTGTTGACCAGAACGCTTGTTTGACTTACATGACGCTATCGTATAATTTAATCGATTTTATTTATACAAACCGAGCATCTTACAAAGTGATTATACACAAAACTAACAGCAAACGGTTCTCTGTGTGATAAAAATTACTTTACTCTATACAGGGCAATAACAACTATACGTTTGTGTCTGCTGCCTGCAGAAATGGCATGTTGGTTTTCACTTGTTTTGTTAGAGTACGTTTCCTTCAAAAAGGAAAAAAAATACTGCCCCCATTTGAAGTTTTGAATCCTTTGACCGGTGTCCACAAAACATGGTATGATCAAAGCTCTATAAAATGGGTAGACATACTTTTTTGCGTCACACTGTTCAGTTCTTAAGTCAACTTCGAAGGTTTTTTAAGATGTTGTAAGGCAATGTGCCTGGCTAATATTTTGAACATTGCCATTGGTATTATTTTGTATTTTTACTACAACGTTTCAGAGACCGGGTTCTTCCCCTCCCCCCTTCCACCTGAATCTACGACAGACGCACAAACATTGTGGTAAAAATAAACAAAAGACGATTCGTACTGTCCGAAACGTTATTCAGACTTTCAACTCTTATTCACCAAATCGTACTCTTTCGTCTGCTTTCTGCATATATAGCAAACATGAATGTGCAAATGGTTGCTGATTATCAATGAAACCAAGTCCTTGTTCCGGATCGCTGTTCTTCGATTGTTTCATTTAAGTCCTGCTCTAGACGTCCCACCGGTCACGGATGACGAGATGCAAGTGCCACTGAATTGCGTTTATAAATACACGGAATTTTTAACTTCCGAGGCTGTGTCTGCGGTCGAAAGTTAATTCACGACCGGGGTTTCTCAAATTCAGTGCAATTGTCCAGAATCATCCCTTGACACCCAGCGGTTACTTTATGTACCACCAGGTCTGACATTCTGAAATTCTACTTTCTCTACACACAGCGCATTTGTGATCTTTACGGACCTCAGAACAAGGAGCGATTATTCCCTTATACACTATTAACGGCTTTGTTTTGTATAACCGAGACGGTGTGTGTGTTTACTGCGCGGTAGGAACTGAATCTTTAAATGCGTGTAATACAAGATAGCACAATCAGGCCATGCCGTGGCTCGGCGGTTATTCGCTGGCCTGTCATAATGGAGGCCCAGGTGGAATATCAGTTCAGTCCATGTGGGATTTGTGGTGGACAAAGTGGCACTGGGACAGGTTTTTATCCGAGTGCTTCGGCTTTTCCCTGTCAATATCATTCCACCAACGCTTCATACTTATTAATTCGTCCATATGTTGCTCTTACCAGAAGGACAAACGGCCGAAGGCTGAGAGGTACCTTCCAAACGCAGCGCCCTTTCGGAAATTGGGGAGGATTTGATAGAAGAGAAATTTCACTGTTTTTAGCAAAACCAGATAGCTGTACTCCTGTAGGTGGACTTAACCTATGGTCTGCTGAGAGATTAACCCTTTAAAGACGAAGCCTATCTGTTTTATATAAGGACTCAGTGCGTACCGCGCTGTAAACACTCTCCACTTCGGTTATAAAAGCCAGTCTCTTAATGCTTTATAAGGAAAAAGTTGCTGTTTGTTCTGAGATCCGTACAAAACACATAAACGCAATGTGGGCACCACGTAGAATTTTTTATTGTTAAACCTGGTGGTACGTAAAGTTACCGCTAGGCTTTAAAATGTTAAATAAACGACCGGTACAAGAAGGCGTGGAATAGCGCGTGAATATTTGTTAATGCCATCATATGACGGGAGCGAGCTCGTGATATTAATATCCATCGACGAGAGAACCTCAACTGTCATTATGCGTATAAGCGTAACCGACCATGTTTGTCATCCATACATTGAAAGGCGGCATGTTTCTATAAGGAACAAAAGCTATGTGTTTCTGTAAATAAAGAGCTCGAGAAAACTATTTGGGTTAATTACATAACGAGGAACTAGGCCCAACTAGCATGCTATCCGTAGTGAAGTCAAGGATGTAACGATGTGTTGGTCATGCAGGCTAACTTCGATAGGGAGAAAAAAAGACTGTACATACAGTTTCAGTGGGGGGGGGGGGGGGGCCTCTTTGATGGCGGCTGCTTGGAGCACCAAGAATGAGGTGCTGGATTGCATCAGAACGGATCTCAAGAACGGGACGTGGGTATCGGAAGTGAGTGATTTGAGAGTAGAGTACTGAGGTGAATATAGCGGTATGTGGAGAGGAAGTAACAGGAGTATTGAGAGAATTACATAAGGTAGACATTCGTGATTTATTTCTTTTATGACATTCTAAGAGTACCAAATCAGGGTAGAGGAAGGCTGTCTCTTTACCATATCCTGTGATAAGACAGTTGTTTATGGGTAGAGCCATCCTTATAGAACTGAGGTTTTCACGGCTGTGCGTAGGAAGAGTTGGTGTTCTGTGATGTGACGTTTTGTAGGCTGTTCTGTAGGTATCAGCTTTGCGAAGGAACCAGGTGTCTCCGTCCTTAGACTGTTGCTTCTCTTCTGTTCTAAAAAAAAAAATACGTGTTATCAGATATCAGAAGACCACAGTGTCAATATGTGTGTATTCAGGGGTCCAGAATTCCAAAATTCTACGTGCCACCTCAAATTTCTGGCCGCCAGATAGATGATGTGAAAGAACTTCCTTATTGACGACCCAAAAATAGTAGACGCCACCATACAAAATCTCGTCGCCCGGGCGAACTGGCAGCAGGGATTTGTGCACCCCTGCATACATTGCTCTTAACGGCGTGCTATTTCGGGACATTGAGAGTCAAACCTTAAGGTGGACGTGGCATGTAAACATGTAACGTATTTCAAGTTAGTTACACTATACGGCAAATTTTTAACTAATTTTCTGTTTCGGAGGTGAAACATATTCTCATTGATAGCTTTCGGGACGCTGACCACGAAAATGGCCACGAGAAGGCAGGATTTTATGTTTCGTCAGTTTTCTTCACTCAAGTTTATTTGCATTATTAACAAACGTCAATCGGTTACAGGCGGAAATCCCATAGCTGCTTAGATCCTCATACCATTTTACCTTCAGGGAAAATCAGTTCTCATAGAACAGTTTTTGTTATTCATGACAGTCTGGGAGGGCATTACGTCACGTAGTGCTGGTCCGTATCTGCGTACACCGCAGGCTACTTTCACGTTAACCACAATAAAACCACAGTTGAGCCTTGAAAATGCTTCATGCCGTCTTTAATTGCAGTGTTTTGTTGCTGGTGGTTGAATGAGGATGAATTATGTGGTTACTTTTGAACTCGCGACACACATTTTGAGGCTTAAAATCACGTAATATTTTACACTGTATATAGGAAATGCATTTTGAAAATATGTGTACTGCACCGAAATACGTTGCCGTTGTGGGCACTTGGTTCATGTGTGACCGTTATGTATATGTTATACATTTCTGTAACATTCTAACGATGATGTGTCGCATTTCAGATTATTTGCTTCTTGGACGTGTTCATCGGTTGAGGTTCTAAAATTAATAAAAGTAATAAACGATAAATAATAAATACGTACACGTAGCTTTGGACTTACTATTTATTTATTTATTGTTATTTTTATTAATTTTAAAAGACCAGATGGAGAAACTCCAGGAAATAATCTTAAGTTGTGGATGTCATGTCCATGAATGTTACTGATAAGGAATAAAATCAAACTTAATATATAAGTTTCTACAAATATGGAAATAAATTTGTGATGAAATTTTGGTATCTCATATTAAAGGAAACGTAGGAACTACGTGAGAGCAAAGTACTGAGGTGAACGTTAGGGTATAAAAAAGAGAGAAAGTAAGAGGAAGAGTGACAAAATTACACAATATGGAACTTGGCAATTTATATACTTCATCACATGTTACTGGAATGTCAAGTGGGAGGGTGCAAACAGGCACGAAGCATGCATAGAGAGAGAAGACACACACACACACACACACGCGCGCGCGCGCGCGCAATTTTGGTGAAGATACCTGAAGGGACAGTTAACAACGCGATGCTTTGAAGTGACGGATAGTTTTTTAAAGACATCAGTAGAGACACCTCTTGCGAGAGAAATAATAATAAGTAATTTTTGTTGATATGGACCCTCCAATAGTGCGAGCCTCAGCTCACTGAACCTCCAGTAACGTATTGAGAATGCAAGTACGTTACTGGAACTGTGATGAGAGTGTGTACTGTCTTACGTTGACTCAGGATAGTATTTACTGGTGGGTTATTCTCAACGCAGTAATGAAATTTCGGGCTCCTAAAAGGGTGGGAAATTCTTGACCAGTTTAGTGGTTGCTGCCATATCTGGACGGATTGTGCCCCGTGGAGTTTGGCAGAGAACCTTCTTTGTGAGTTCATATCTGAAGCTGAGGGCAGGTTTGGCTAAAATATTTCGTCCAATGCCAAACACTGCACGGGAGTCCTAATTCCTTATCTCTGATCAGTTCTCTGGTAAGGAAGCAAGTTAGCCGTGTCTTCGACCTCCATGTCATAAGACCAAGGGTACCGAGCCCAGCTGCCTTATTAGAAAGTGAGGTGAAATCTTTTGTCTTGACATCTGAGGGCTGAATGGTGAAATTGGCGTACTACGTGTAATCATTGACCAGAAACAGGACGCGGAGGAAAACATTGTGGGGTGGCCTTTAGAGGTTGTTCACTGATGCGAAAAAGTTGAATGGTTTTCAGAGGTCGTTATGACGCGGGCCCAGTACCAAGGACGATGTCAATGAATGGATTTTCCTTTAAATTTTATTCGATAAATATTATATTCGGGAAATTCTGATTTTATACTTTCTTTTCTTATTAAGTACTGTTACTGGATCTTAAAGACTTGCGATGGAGGGAGAGGGGGCGCGATTGGATTGATCTGGCTGAGGATAGGGACAGGTGGCAGGGCTGTTGTGAATGCGGTAATGAACCTTCGGATTCCACAAAAGGCGGTGAATCTATTGACTGAGGACCTGTTGGCTTTTCAAAGACCCAGCTCCATGGAGTTAGTAGTGTGTTTTCGTACATTTGTTTCGTCATTTCTGTGTCCCTTGTAACCCTTTGATTCCCGATGGTGTCCATGGAGTTTTTCAATCCTTCCGGCCGCATTGTGGCCCTGGGGATGACTCAGCCTCTAACAGAAATGAGTACCAGGCGTATCTCGTGGGGGGTAAAGGCGGCCGATGCGTAGGCCTGACAACATTGCCACCTTCATGTGCTGATTGTCTGGAAAGCTGGGGGCCTCAACCTCCTGGAACCCTAAGGGCCTCTCTAGACCTGTACAGAGATTGCTTTACCTTTTACCTTAAGCTTTTAAAAGTCCGATGGTTACTGTATGTACCACACAGCTTAACGTTCTATCTATAAGTACACATTATTCTCAGATTGTATGGCTGTATGTTTGGTACAACTCCAATAAAAACGAGTATTTATTTTCCTAAAGAGAATTAAGCCGTTTCTTTTTATAATTGAGGAGCGTTTTGTGTTTCCTGTAAGACACGAAATGATTTTTACATCTTCTTTATGTAAGTTTGATGCTTCAGAGACTTTAAATTCTTTTTAATATTACCTGGACACTTTGTTGCGTAAAATCTTAATAAGAATGCCAATCGTCATTCAACACGCTTACTGTCGTACATCAGTTCGTCGCTAGGCTCGGGGGCTCGAAATACAGATTGAATTGAATTGAATTGAATTGAGCTGAGTTGAAGTGGAGCAGGATAGGCTCATTTGATTATTCCTTGTCTTTCCTGGTCACGCTGATGATCTTTCAGGTTTCATATCATAAGGTTCTTACTTCACTGAACGACACTCGACTAGCTATCAAATTAAGGCCGTGTATATTAACATAGTCACATAGTCACGTAGTCGATATTATTAAGGCGACAACTCTAATCATTCATAGAGTCGAACTCGGTTACAACGTCATGAAAGGGACTGAATATTTTGTGTCGTTATAACCGAAGGGTGTAATGTTATGATTAACAGTGACGAATTAATTCGTACCCCAGAAAATCCGACCCCATAGGCGAGATGTCTTCTAAGCCGATGTCATTATAACCGGGCTCGACTGTATTTGCACCATTTGTGGCTGTGTGAAGAGAATGTACGATGAATGCGTTGAAGGAGTTGCTAATCGCTTGTTCTGTCTGCAAATTGTTATAGCTGTGGCCCGTTGCATGCTACGAAGGAAGTGACTCTAATGGGCAACATCTTTCTCTCACCATTGAAAATCCCAATTATTTAGCCGCGCCAGTGCAAAGAAACTTTTTGTATCATCTATTGTCAGCTAAGACGAATTACTGGGAGCCTGTCACTTGTGTCTAGGAAATGCGCAAGCTGCTGAACACACATCATTAGCGATGGCAATACATACGTACTCATACGTGTACTTAACGGATGCAAGCGGAGACCGTTTATGACTGCGTAACGTATCTGACTGTGTGTGTGACTTACGGCATTCTCGCGCGCCATTAATTGCTCGTGCCGTAGTTTTGGCAGCTGTGTTTTCGAAAAGTTTCCATCTGAAGGAAAAATGTAAAAATTTAGGATAATTCAGTACTTCCAGGCACAAATTATTAAATGGCTAAAGGAATGAGAAAAAAAAAGGCGGATGGAGCATGAAGATAGGAAATAAAATGTTGCCCCATTGAATTGTAACGGGCGTTTCTATTAGTACTAATTTTCCATCGAAGAGTTTGATTTTAGGTTTGCGTTTATATGTTGGTATGTTAAAGACCTGTAAAGGGCCTGCGATATAATTTCGGAGTGTGAAAACTGCGAGTGGAATTCGCAGAAGCTACGCAAGAGAAGCGAATGCGAGTTGCTTTTGTATCCCTGTCGATAGTACCACGTAATCTACAGATACGGCCTCGTGACACACACCTAATCACTTGTAGACATAATTGCTGACGTGTCATTACACTGTTTCCACTCAACGTTACTGTTGCCACCAAATAGTGGGTTGTATGTTATTTGTAGCAGCACCTGTGTGAGGTCTCGTTACGTAGTTCAGAGCCAGATCGTTTCAGAGCCATTTACTAAGCATGCCTCAGGAATGCGTGTTCAAATTCTGAACCGAAGAACTGGACTGAAAACGTATGAAAGAAATATGTATGTGAAGAATTCAGACTAAAAGATAAAGGACTGAAAACGTATGAAAGAAATATGTATGTGAAGAATTCAGACTAAAAGATAAGGGTAGTTTGTAATGACAGCCACCTTCCCTAATAGTTTTTAATTCAGAACTGATCCACAAAACTTACTTCATAACTGTGAGTTTCCCTGTTACAGACACAGTAAATTCTTTTCCTTGAAGATCGACTGTGAACTTTGAAACATTATTTTATACAAACTAGACACAATAAATTTCCACATTATTGGTAGTTTGTTTGGTTTATTGATTTGTTATAATACAGTTGTTTTGAACTGTTCAGTAGTTGGTCTTGTTTCTACGAACAGGTTTTGTCTTTTTCAGGTAAGTTGGTCTGCTACTGAACATGCCACAAACACCTTACCGCCTTCTGGTTACGCCTTTCAGTCGTGTAAGTACAGTAATGTTTTCATCTCGACGCTCTAGACCAAAGTGTAGAAGGCTACCGGCTTCGATATCGGCCGGAACATCCACTATCTTGACCGAGTTTCCTTCGTGTTTTTTTTTTCAATCCCTGCTGGTCAGTGCCAGGACAGTGTATCAATTACTCCACAACCCCTACCTTCAAAATACTTTCTGATTGATCATTCACCAGTCATTCCACTATTAAAGCTGTGTAGTGTGAGGTATAAAGAGCGTCGTAAAATAAACCGCAAACCACCAGCCACCTGCCGGTGCCGCGGCAATGGATCATTTATTTCATGCTTCGCTAAAACAAGCACATGGCTCTGGTGAAAGGCCACGAGACCTGACTTAACGGCGTGGTGAACCCTTCAGCGTGTGATACAGTGTGTTTCTTTCATCGCTGTCCTGAACACTGCAGATATCATGGGATTCCCGGACGATTGTAAACGTTTTGTGCGATAAAGCTACCGAGCTCGGTGCGACCGTAAAAGGAACACTCTGTAGTATGCTTGTATTGTTTGAGGCATTAAATAAAATAGTGGTTGTGTATTTACCACGGGGGGGGGGGGGAGGGGGTGAGATTACTGGTATAAATTTTTGTTTTGTCAGCATGTAGTAAATAATGCAGTTGGCACCACAATAAGTTGAATAGGGTACTGACTTTTACAACGTAACGTTTTTATACTGAATGTAACGGCGAAAAGGTATAATGAACTTTGATGTTCTGTGTCAGTCGGAAGGACCACTCTCATGTGGAGCAGGCCTACTTTAATTTTCTCTCAATCGTACACAAATTAAATTTTGTAGAGTCTAGTGGAATAGCATGTTGTTTATCTCTGCCGCACTGTTGTTTCATTTCACGATAGCGTTATGGATAAATAACTCCACGTGAAGGATCTCCTTTATACGTGGTAATATTGGTTCTCACACGAAATTATAGAGCGAATATCATTTTGGTTCTAACCAGGACAGCTAAAGTCCCTGTGTCAGGTCGGCTATGCGACCAACTTGTGAAGGATGGTGCCTAATATTTGTGGGTCCTCAGTATGGAACTTGCTTCATGTCACCATTGCGGCGCCTAGAAATTTGAGGTTTCTGCTGGACTTTTTTTTTTTGGAAAATTTATGCACCCCTATTTCGAAATGTTGCTTTGTTACCACGGCACGGGAGATAAAGAGGGTAGCTCCGAATTAAGAGTGTAATCAATCACGGCCAGCCAACACAACGATGTCATCCACCTTCAGAGTTGGGTGTAGGGCTAACAACTTTAAAATTCTCTGTTTTCGGGCATACAAAACTTTTACATTGAATTATAATTTTGTGGAACGAACTTGGAGAAAGATTCAGTCATTTTGGGATCTGGCGCTGTGTCGCTGGTGGTTCCCATGTTTCGATGGAACGTGTCATCTTCGTCTTCAAGTTTTCAGCGTTCCATCCCAGAAGGACGGAATCCTCGATTAGACCAGTAGTTTGCAAGGATACATGATTTGGCACTTGGAGTTTCTGTTGGTAGTTCTGGTATATACTTTATTTCTAGAAGATAGTTTGGTGTAGTTTCCTGATTTTAAGTTATTCTTTCCTTGAGTGTAGACTGGCTGAAGGTTTTAGTATTATAGAATATCTGTAGAGAAAGTTTGTATTTTGTAGGTTAAGAGCTTCTTTTAATGATGAATAATTTTTGAAGAATTCTTGGGTTTATATTAGTGACCTGACTGTGGTTTAGTTTGGAAGATACAGAACGCGTTGCAGTTCAGAAGGTACATGTGGCTGGAATGGAATATGAAGCCGCGTCACTGGGTGATGGGTGTTCGGAGTTTCGAGTGCAGTACGTCGTCTTCAAAAATCGGGAGCGCTTCACCGAGTAACTTGAAGTCATATCGTAGGAAAACAGAGTCTTACATTACCAGTTTATCAGAATTCAGAGTTGATTCGACACAAGTGTATATCAGATCTGTCGCACTTGCGAATAAAAGTGGCGAATTGGTGACCACACTTCTGATTCTGAACACAAGAATGTTCTGTCAGTGCCTTCTTTTTGTAAGTTTATGCAACCCTACTTCACTGGCCCCTTTTTTTTTCTTTCTGCGGATGCGTGTCCATTGTTGCGAAGCTAATGACGCCGCATAATGTCAGATATTTCTTACTGCGTTTAGTTACATACACAGTACACCAAAAATCCTTGTAAGTTATATAAAATACTAAGCCATGCTATTCTGTCATTATTTATGTTAGAAGGTGCGCGGTAATATTTTTGAACAGGAGCAGAAGATGACAGACGTAAACGGCAGTGGGTAATGTTGTTGAGTCCGTCTTACAGTGCCCTTTTTTGCCGAAGAAATTTCACGGTGTATGTCTAGGTGTAGCTATTGGTCCTACATGTGCCCTGCTTTACACTGAATTTTCATCAGTCTATCGATTTTCTCAAAAAGGTGTGATGATACAAGGGCACTGCGCAAAGTTATTGTCCGCATTGAGATGTAGAACGTTTATTTAAACAAACTAGTGTAAAGCCTGTTGGAATTTTACGGGAAATTGTTGCGACGCTTCACTCTTTATACACAGTAGCTTTTGAACAAAGGTTTAAAATTACGATTTCAATCAATATGCGTGCTGTGAATTTCAGAACCTCAGGAACTACGTTTGTATTACATAGAATAGACACATACACAGATCGATGCTCTTGTCTGGGTTGTAGAGTCTTACTAGTTATTGATGGGAACTTTCACTTTTCCGTCTGTCTCTTCGATTTAATTTCACTCCCAAACAAGGAAAACCCGGTGAACTCAACGAACTAAGTAGTACGTAACGAGTAACTTTGCCATTTCTTGGTGATCGGAACCTGGGTTCGATGTTGCATGTTACCGTAAGCGTAAATTGCAGTGGCCGCGGCTACAGAACCTTGCAGATTTGGTATTAAATCAGTGGTAGGACATTTCCTGTTTTCTTCGTCTTGTCCGCTTTAAAGTTAGTTAAGGGGCCAAACCAAACGTGATCCGGATCACACAGGCCAGCTGTATGCTACATGTGTCTGCAAAGTACCTCTGATGTCAGACAGTCGTTTAATGTGCATTGCATGCCTGTCAGGTGGAACAAGTTACGCACTTCCTGCCTTTACAGTGGTTACGTACGGCTCATGTATTACGTAACACCATGCGTTTGTACCCGACTGTGCACGAAGTGCATAAAATAAACCTAAAAAGGGGAAGTCGTGTTCTTCTGTCCTTGTATTTCACTTACGACATTAGTTGAATGAACTTCCTTTAAATTTTTAGTTGGCACCTGCACTGGAATTTGTCACACGAATATAAATAGATTGTTTTTAATACAAGGTAACTCATACGCTTTGAAGCCATTTTGAATATTAGCGTTTTCTTATTTTTTATGGTATCTTATTTGTGTGTGTGTGTGTGTGTGTGTGTGTGTGTGTGTGTGTGTGTGTGTGTGAGTGACGGGAATTTAAAGTACTTTAAAGGCAACTTAAAAATCCTTGAACTGTTCACTTATTTCAGGAAGGAACTATGTCATGGGGATATTGGTTTCTTCAGGTTGGCAGTAGAAGGGCTTCAGTACACATTACTTGGCCCTGTCAGGCGTTATACTGTTCGTGTATTTGATGCAGATGAAAGTGTTATCAAAGTACTTTTTCACGGCTTTATCAATTTGTAACAGCGTGAGGAACAACAGTTCAGTTCATGAACATTTTAAAAACGATAAATGTCTTAGTAGGCTTGCTGTGGTTTATGTGGTTACGGTATCTCATCGCTACGTCACAGATGTATTCCGTTCTAACGCGTGCTGATTTTGGGGAACATGGTTTAGTGTTTTTGCTCTGAAATTTATATTTCTAGACATGTTTTCTTTTCAGACTAATCGACTCAATTTTCGTATCGATCCGAGATAGCTGCTAATTTACATGATTATTGAATCGAAATTCATCGACTTTCTCAGAAATAATTTGTGTTCCAAAGCACTTTACATGACACATGATTTACAGCTTTCATCTGAAAAACTTTTAATGCTGTGAAATTTGAATTAAAATGCAAAAGAATATGGCTGTGCACTGTGGTATGTGTAGTGTGATTGCTGTTCAAACAGCAGGTTTGTCTGCTCAGTATATGTAACATGAATATCAGTGAGGTACTCAACTGGAGTATACCCTTCTTGTGGTGTGAGACTTAAAGTAATGCTGTGCTGAGAAAAAATGTATTGTAGCTAACAACCACGGTGCTTAGCATTTGACAATCTCATGTCTACCTGCGCTCTATTTAGCTTCTTATTTATCCCGTAGATCTTGTTTCGTTTCTTGTGTGATGCTTATGTTCTTGTGCTACCCTCTCTCGCTGTAAAGTGTGGAACATAACGTGACATATTGTCATGCCTTTATTTAAGGAACTAACCCGATGTGGCAGCATGAGGAACCATCGAATGTGAGTAGCTGGTGTCCAGGCCTAGATTTGAACTGGGCAGTCCAATAATACGAACAGGAGTGCTAACCCTAAGCTGGGTGTATGGTGGACAATTAACCCATTAACCCCTCAAAGACGAAAGTTAATCTGAATTATATTTAATAATTCAACTCGTACCGCGCAGTAAGCACACTCCGCCTCGGTTGTAACAACCGATTACTTATTGTTGCATTGATAAAATAATCGATACTTGTTCTGACAGCCATAGAAATCGCAGTAGTACAATCAGTGGCCTGAGTGTAGAATTTTTGACTGTTAAAACTTGGTTGTACATTTAATAACCAGTGGGACTTAAAGAGTTAAAGCACTGTGATTACTGTCTGTACCAATAGCTTTAACATTCAGAAATAGAATACTGCATTCAGAATATTTGTGTCCTATTATCTTCTAACCATTTAGATATGTACGTATATCCTCATATTTAAAACACATTTCGCGCGGTTTTTCCCCTGCACAGATAAAATCCATCCAAAAATGCTACGAATTTTTGAGAAAGCATTTGATTTAAATTTTCAAAAGTCTGCATCAAGTACATTAGCGTTTCTTCGACTGTAGAGTGTAATATGTGACACAGTGAACTTTGTAATGTAATTCCCGTCTTTTTAAGTTCTCTTCCTAAAACCAAGTGAAGTTTGTCTCCAAAGTCTTCTGAAATGAACGCAGCTCACACTTTTCAGCATATTCGAATAGACATGAGACACTTGAATCCAATCCATATCCCTATACACTGTTTCCTTCACGTCCATTAAATATTATATTCGCAATTGTCCGTAAAGTCTTCCAGCGGTGTCGACCCGCGAGGTGTTCCAAAACACTTCATACCAACCAACAAGATGTAATAAGAAATACTTCATATGCATCTCTGCACTCCCCCGACGCATGCAAAATTCCCTTTGGTGTGATCACCTTAATAACAGGCCCATGTTTAATCACACTCTGTCCGGCTCAAATGCAGCATTCAGTGAGACAGAGAAGAAGTCGTATATGTGAGTTCGGTAACGTGCAGATTGAAGTGCTGCACCAAACGCACCGACCAATAACAACACTGCGATGTCCGGAGACATACCCGGCTGTGCCATGACGTCAACAGCGAGCCGAAACTGCCAGTTAAATATAAGTTCGCTTTTGTTTGTGTAGGCTTCGTCCCAGGACCTGACATGGTGATTGACACTTTTAAAAACGTGATAGGCTGCAGATGTGTTAAGCCAGCAAATACTCGTGCTTGTAGTTGATTGCGCCATATCAGAGCACTGCTTCGACCTATTAGGATGTAGCTTATGGCAAAGCGAACTTCACAAGTGTCTTGTTTTTGGTACACCTTTGTAATATTTAATGAAGGGCAGGTTGATTTCGTCATGTTATTGTGTTTGCCTTTTTTGTAATCGGATTTGTAATTGTAGTCGCTCCCTCTTCTACCAACTCACAGTAGGTGTCGAGGTTGTTTATTTTCACTTGATCACACTCAGACACACACCACAGTCGGTAGGACTCCTCTGGACGAGGGATCGACCCGTCGCAGAGACCTCTACCTGACAACACAAACACTCACAAGAGACAAACATCCATGCCCCCGGTAGGATTCGAACCCACGATCCCAGCAAGCGTTCGACCACAGACCTACGCCTTAGACCGCGCGGTCGCTGGAATCAACTAATCAGATTTGAATACGCTTAAAGATTTTCATGCTGTTTCGTGTGTAGATGTTGTACCAGTACAGTCAAAACCACGTACGTACTTTGTTCAACGGTAATAATAACAAAACGGCCACAACACCAACTGCTGAGATGGGAGTGACACTAGGCTCCACTTTGTGTACAGTTATGGAACTGGGTTTAACAATATTCATATACACCTTTCGTTACGGTGAAGTTTTTGTAGACCAAAACATCACACCCGTACAAAATCTCCACGTACCTTTTGAGTTTGTTAACTAAAGAACGATTTGAGCTAAATTTTTTTAACTTTTGTGTAGTGATAACTCATGAGCATTCCTATACTTGTATTTGTATGAAATGTCTTTCAGATTTTAACAATTAAAATACATGGCGATGGGGTAAACGTTTACGTAACATTCGGCAAATTTAACGATGTCTGAACATGTGTATCGGTGAGAAGTGTGAGCATGCGTATGTTGATAAATTATAGGTAGACCTATTGTTTGCTTATGTATAGATAAATTTCTGCCTTCCATGAGTTGGGCAACTTGCCTTTTGTGGCCCTCAGGTTTATTGTAAATTATGGTTTTCTGTGTTCATATTTTTAATGAAACGCAAGTGCCTCCCACCTCTGTGTGTGAATATTGTAGCCCTCGGAATATCTGTCGTGTTTTATTTTGTACCGTGCCCTAGTGCAAGGTAGTTTTGTGGCACTGCAATCCTGCGCTCGCTGGGACAGTCCGTGATAGCTGCCGTGTTCATGGACACGATAAAAAAATACACCCGTTTTATTATATGCTAAATTAACCGTTTAAAGACGAAGCGTATCTGTTTTATGTAAGGACTTAGTGCGTACCGCGCTGTAAACACTCTCCACTTCGGTTATATAAACCGGTCTCTTAATGTTTTATAAGGCAAAAGTTGCTGTTTGTTCTGAGATCCGTACAAAACACATAAACGCAATGTGGGCACCACATAGAATTTTTTCATGTTAAACCTGGTGGTATGTACAGTTACCGCTAGGCTTTAAAAGTTAAACACTTGCTCTATACTCTGTACCTAGCGACTCGGCTTACGAACAGCGCCGCTCTCCTTACTTCTTACATTCCATTTAACATTCATGTTCCACATCCCTATGAAACATCGGACTGGCAATACCTTATGCATTTCCACTTTTCTGCCTTCTGTTCTGTATCGTCCAGAGTGTCCAGCTGAACGCTGAACTCGCTCATAGCGACCGATGGGGCCGAAACCTCTGCCGTACTGAGTCCCGCGATTCCCGCGTTAAGGATGTACTGCGCGCCGTAGAGCGGACGACATCAATTTCTGCACAGCGGCACATGATGGCCCCCGCTCTGCCGTACTCAGTTCCCATTATAAAACACTCTATATAACACAGATATCAAAACTTTGATTTTCTCTTTACAGACACAGTCCTGTGTAACGCTTACCAACAAAAGAAAATAATATACTAGAACTCCAATTATCCGGACTAATTGGGACTGCGAGCCGTCCGGATATGCAGAAAATCCGAATAATTGGATTTTTTTAATGTAGGCTATGTCAGCAGTTTAAAGCGGAAACAATTCTACAAAACTGCTATTTTACGCTACATATTTATTTACGTACAAATAAAACATTAATACACAATTTATTATATGCATTTGACAACTTGGGGGGGGGGATTTAAGCCATAAACAAGGGCGTAGTACAATTACAGTAAGAAAATGTTATTTACCTGAAGGGCCAAGCCGATCCGGATAATTGGTGATCCGGATAACCAGCGTCCGGATAACTGGAGTTATGGTGTATTTGGAAGAGCTCTTATTGCCTCTGTTTTTCTGAAAGTGTAGGGGCTGTAGGCAAGCGATACTGAGGACCTGAGATCGACTGCAATAAAGCTGCCGGTTCATGCAGTAACAGACCGACTCGATTGCACGTATTGAAACCAGTTTTGCTTGTTACGGCCATTCGCGAGTTTTGTTACGAATGCATGTGTGTCTGTGTAAATGTGCTAAAGGTTACTGCCCTGTTCAGAGAAACAATTGGTTCTACGCCTGCTGCCCACAAACGGTCGCCGCCGAAACGCCCACCCGTCCGGATCTACAACTGACAGACAAACATAGTGGACTGAATTACTGTTCATAGCCTCGCAACTTAACACGTTCTGTGTTACGAACGAGCTGTCTCGCTGAGACCAACCGCCGCTTTTACTCTAAGTACGTAAGTAATAACTTCCGCCTTTAACACTGTCCGCGAAAGAATAGTTGTTTCTTTGTCAAATTTTCAAAGTCCAGTGGTAACTATAGCTACCAGATTTTGTGACATTAAGGAACAGTTAACGTCTCCCACACGGTGTATTTATACGTTTTATATGATTCTCATAATATATGCAGGTCATTTTCCTGAACACAATTCGCCGATTATTCTTTTGGACGCGGACTTTGTACTCTGTTCGGTACGGACTGAAGTTTGATTTTAACATAGACTTAATACGGATGAAGTTAAATCATCTGTGAAGTGCTATGTGTGAATTAGTTTAAAAATATTTTTACTAAATGAAATAAAGGAATAACAGGTTCAAGATATACCGAAACAGATACAAGAAAGTGCTGTGACCGAAGGAGTTCGTTACAAGGGAACAGCTGAGTAAAATAGGCATAATTATTTTTGGATGCGGACTGATAATGAATTTAAAATGAGGCGTGTTCGCGGGAACAATTGTTGCCGTGGAAAATCAGTAAGTATTACATATTCTGAGTGTGTGTGTGTGTGTGTGTGTGTGTGTGTGTGTGTGTGTGTGTGTGTGTG
>BLKM01002677.1:851099-869063 GCA_013340265.1 Coptotermes formosanus | reverse complement strand
GTGTGTGTGTGTGTGTGTGTGTGTGTGTGTGTGTGTGTGTGTGTGTGTGTGTGTGTGTGTGTGTGTGTGTGTGTGTGTGTGTGTGTGTGTAGTCTTAGTTATCCAGCATGCTACGTGCATGCGCCGTACTACATTGTCATCTGTGGCCTGTCCGGGTGTACCATGTTTTTCCATATTATCTCGTAAATGGCATGATTTTGGGATAAGATGTATTGAACATGAAACGTGCCCTTTGATTTTCTCTACAAATTTTGTCTGGAACTTTTGTAACTCCTAGAAGAAATAAGCGAGATACTATCGTAAATGTACATACGTTTTCGTATAAAATACCCGTTGTCTTGCCAGGTTTTAGTGAAACTTGAATTCTTCCGACAGATTTTCTACAAATACGTGAATATCAAATTTCATGAAAATCCGTCAAGTGGGAGCCTAGTTGTTCCATACGGACGGACGGACAGCTGGACCTTACGAAGCAAATAATCGCTTTTTACAATTTTGCGAACGCACTTAAAAAAAGTAAAGTTTTGTCTTGTGAATTAGACGTTCCAAGAAGGCGTAATGGAGTGGCGAAATAATGTGACAAGGACTGAAGCCTGTGAAATTGCTGTGGCCGGAATGAAAAATCCCAGATCAGAGGAGCGGTAGACATAACCAGAATTAGTACTGATATATTTTGACGTTATTTATTCTTATATAAGATAATATTTGTATGTATGAAACGTGCATTTGTTGGTGTCATGAATGAACAATTTAGTAGTGACATAGTTTCAAGTTATAAAAGTGAATGTTTGGAACACAGTCGGAAGGATTGAAAAAAATTGTACTTCATAGAAAATTTGAAATTATGGCCGATGATATAAAAACGCAATAAGCACTGCACTTTGTAAAACAGACGGGTGAAATGAAAAGGTAAAAATATTTTCAAATTTGGTATTATTGCAGGGGCATTTGAATTAGGTGGCGTGTTCTGAGTTGCCTTCTAATTGCAGTTTCATTCTTGAGAACCCAGATGTGTTTATAAAATTACTGCCTTCTGGTACTGACGCCGTCTATTTTGACACATTAGTACCAACTTTCTGAGGAAGCTGTTGCCTCCATCTGTAGGCCTTTAGAGGCAGCAAGTTCTTCTATACAAAGTTACACGTCGTCACAGCCAAGAAGACAGTGATGTTGGCAGTTACAGCTTTAAGAACCTCAAATCTCGCACTGTATGTGTTTTGTTGCTGTCAAGCGGATGTATATCATTAAAACAGTTGAATGGCACATCCGTGGCAGAGCGCCCAACTTAGGACGGCGCGAGTTAAAACGTAGTACAATGGTTTCTCCCACAGTGACTGTCTGCGAGGTCACAGGCTTTACTCGCAAGTATGTGGACTGTTTCGGGTAGTTGTGCACGTTGTACGGAACGGTTGTGTGACTCTGTCCTTGAAGACATGATCAGCTTTATTACGTCACTATTTGATTTGCTGAGATCTGTGTTCGTTACAGGGGTCTTCCCCAAAAATAGGCTGCGACGCATAGTTGGAAGCGATGCTTAGAATAAATAAGAACACTAAAAATATTTTTACAAAAAAAAAAAAGATGATGCAATTGAATTAAATTTTTTCGTACGTTACTAGGAAAGTATGTGAGCGTAAAGTCTGTCTAAAACGTAGCCAGGATTATGACTGAACCTTCGTAGTCCTATGAATTTGCAGCGAAGTGTAACTAAAATATCATTGAACGAGTGGAATGGAAAATCATGTGAAAAGTTTGATAGAAAGTAGTCTGTTTCAATATCTAGAATTTTCATATAAATATTTTTTTGCTCTACTGTACTTTCTTGAATTTGTCTCTGAAGGCATATTCGTGTCATTAATATGCCCATGTTTTTTAATGCGTTTCCTGCTATTTAACAGAATGTTCTGCTTGTTTATTGCAAATACAACCCTTGCAGAATTAATCACACCGCTACTACGGTCTACATACTTTTACATGAAGTCTTTGTTTTTTTCTCGTATTTCTTTACGTGTTGAGTCCCGGGATAGCTCAGTCGGTGTAGTGACTAGGCCACGGGATGTCCGTCCATGGAATCCAGGTTCATTCCCAGCAGGGGTAAGATTTTTCTATCTTATCCAAAAGTCCGCAATGGCTCTGCGGCCCACCCCGCCTGCTATTAAACGGGCACGCGGACATCTTTCCGTCGAGATAAAGCGACCGCACTCTGAAGCTGACCACTTACCTCCATCTCGCGGCAAGGTTAATGCGTGTAGATATACCTCAGCTGTCCCATATGCCTTTATGGCTCGCAAAGGAACAGCTTTATCTTTACCTTATTTACGTATGATTTAAATAAAAGTTGCAGTGGCGTGTGTTGAGTGTTATTATCAAGTATACAAGATGATCGTTTGGAGGGTAAAGGAACGAAGTTAGATTCCATCACCTTCTAAATTAGAGGTTGTATTTGGCCTGAACGAGCTAATTTTTAGTTTAATTTTTAATACCAAATTTAATAAAAATCTGTTCATTAGAATTTGAGACAGAATGTGTAAGATTTGTGCCACATTCGTTCCGTACACAGAAGGCAGAGAGGCAAGCAGGCAGCTCCCTTGTATTCTGTCCCATGAATATGGATCAAGTATTCTAATTCCAAACGAAGTCACTCCGCTTCAGCTCTCTTCTTCAGTGTGTCTCAACAAACCTGACGGACAGACCTTGAAGAAGTTTAACGTGCATCCATAACAGCCGATACTTTCTCATGACACAATTTACGAGACTGCATGGAATGTTGAAATCCGTGTTATGTCAGGTATACACTATAGGAGACGAGCCGGGAGGAAATAAGGATGAAACACTGCACGAAATAGTGCCCCCAGTGCATGTACATTAGTGCCCTTTCGAATATGTGTGAAGCGTTTTTAAAGTTTTACCTAATTAATATTGGTATGTTTTATTCAGGCTGATCCCAGTGGCCGCGCGGTCTAAGGCGTAGGTCTGCCGCCGAGCGCTTGCTGGGATCGTGGGTTCGAATCCCACCGGAGGCATGGATGTTTGTATTTTGTGAGTGTTTGTATTGTCCAGTAGAGGTCTCTGCGACGGGCCGATCCCTCGTCCAGAGGAGTCCTACCGACTGTGGTGTGTGTCTGAGTGTGACCAAGTGAAAATAAACAACCTCTGCACCTACTGTGAGTAGGTAGAAGAGACAAGGACTACGAAACAAAAGTGATGTTTTATTCAGAACGTCCTGGGTTTGAACACCTCACCCTGAAGTGTTTACTAAGATTCTTTGTGGTTGTTCCCAATTTCTCCAGACAAATGCTGATGTAGTGTAGTGTAACGTAGTGTAGTGTGTGTGTATTATGAATATATATATATATACTGTAGTGTACTAGACTAGCTTTGCTGTACACTGTGACGCCTTCCTTCCGCATTCCTTCACATTCATCAGTCACAAATCATTCCACGATTTCTCGCCACGTAGAATGTGCAGTTGAATATCCGTCATTAAATTAACAGTAAAGTAAAATAACTAAAACATTTTTTATTTTCTATATTCGCAGTGAAAATAAGATTAGCGCACTTCATAAATTTGCTTACAAGATAATTCTCGGGTTGAGTTTCAAAAGACGGAAATGTGAAGATACAATTTTTGGAACTTAAAACTTATGGGATGAATTTTGTACAAAGATTTGTCGTTAAATGTGTAAACTGCGCACACTCTTCTTTTTTTATGGAATAACCAAGAAAATGCACAATATTGTAGCACATAATTTTACAATTAAAACTTTAAAACTCCGACATATTTCGATTCTTTAAGGATTAGGCCAGTCCTCAGGGAGAAAACATCAGTTGCATAAAACATGACTTACATTGAAATAATCATGTGTGATGTATGTTTCTCCTGCAGTCCACGGTAAGAGCAGAAATGTGAACAAATCTTCCAGAGTAATTGCCATGGTCACTGTAGTATTAATGACTCACATCATAAGGAATATTTATTTACGTTTCTGCTCCTACCGTGGACTCCAGGGTATTTGCATCACATATTATTATTTTATTATATTGTGTTTATGTGATTGATATTTTCTCCCTGGGGATGATCCTTAAAGAATCGAAACATGTCAGAGTTTTGAAGTTTTAATTGTAATATTGTATATTACAGTATTGCGCATTTTGTTGGTTATTGTATCAAATATTGTCATTTAAGGCACGGAAATGAACACCATAAAAAAAGTGCTAACGCTGTATACACTTTCAAAACTACCGGTTGTAAAGACTGTATATGAACTGCAGCTTCACATTGAATGTTAGCATTAAAGAATTAATTATGCTGATTGAAATGTGTTATGTGCTAGTAAACATACAGCGCAAGAAGCAATGGAAACAGAACAGTTCCAAAGAAGCAACTCTTCACACAGATCAGTATCAACCAATTCACGAGGGAGGCGACACATGGTAAAAACATGTCGGTTTTGTTTATCGATGAATAAAATTCGAGTTATTAATTAACAGAACTGTGGTTGCTTTCTTCCTCGTGTGTATTTACAGGGAATGGTACTATTCATTATGTAACTATATCAGTTCCGTATGTTAGGCGTGTATTAGCCCATGCAGCCACAAAAACTTTCCCTGCTATCAGCCTGCGTATCGCCTCGCCCGGAACAACTAGCACTTGTTCTCCGCGAACAAGGAAAGTGTCTTGTGTTTTTGTTCCGCTGACTGTTAACTGCGCAATTTGCACAAGGCCCGCGATTTGTATGAATGTGAAGTCCAATTTCTTGTCGAAGAGGAGAAATCCAAACGGTTTTAGACAAAGTGCCAATGCAAGCGTTTGAGTCTGGGCGACATGATACCTCAACACGGCAGTGACGTGGGTAGCAGTCTTACTTCCTATTCGTGAATTCCCCAGTTCGAACCTCGGTCCAGAGACTGGCTATCGTAACTGAAGGTTTTCGTGGTTTTGAGTTGCTCTGTCAGTATGCCAAGCCATTGTTTCACGCCGTAGTTGTGTCCGTGAAAAGTGGGCGTTAATCAAAAAGGCTAAATTGGAAATGAAGTTTTCATAAACAGTAACTGAGTACATAGGAGTTAGTGTAATAGACCGCAGCCAGCCAAGGCACCTTAAACTGGAAATGAGGGAGCGCAAATTGATAAGTGATGTAAATTGGCAAGGGGCGTTAAAGCAAAAAGGAGTATAACAACTAGGGCATAAAACGAAGACTGTGTGTACAGCGATTAGGCTACGGGCTGGACGACTGGCGAATCAGGGCCACAGATCTATTGTCAGTGAGACCTGTATCGGATATAAGGCATACCAAGACCTTATTTCATGGGTACCGGAGTCTCTTTCTCCGGTGGTCGGTGGTAAAGCGGCCGCGGCGTTTAGCTGAGCACTGACCACGGTCTAGTGCCTAGGCTCAGGCGGTTAGTCGCCTGCTTTTCATCATGGAGGCCCAGGTGCAATATCAGGCCATGTGGGGTTTGTGGTGGACAAAGAGGCACTGGGACAGGTTCTTATCCCGGTGCTTCGGTTTTCCCCTGTCAGTATCATTCCACCAATCCTCCATTCTCACTTTCTGATTAATCACCGACGCTGTACTTAATCGTAGCATTTGATGGTGTCGTTAAATGCCACTCATACTCTTTTGAAAAAAAATGTTGCATTCGTATATTTCACGCGATTATGAGAATTACGGCCATTGTTTCCGTAGACAGCACTGACCAGTTGGTTTTTTAGTGAATCGGAGATGTTTACTGTGCGGTAAGAACTAATTTTTAGGCGCGTTCGCAAAATTTCGAAAAGAAACCATTAGCTGCATCATGTCTGTCCGTCCGCACAGAGCAACTAGGCTCCAACTTCACGGATTTTCATGCAATTTGATATTTTTCGAAAATCGGTCGAGAATTTTCAAGTTTGATTAAAACCTGAGAAGAATAACGGGTACTTTACGTGAAGACCAGTGCACATTTATCATAAGATCTCGCGGAATTCTTAGAATGAGAAATGTTTCAGACAAAAGTTATAGAGAGAATCAAAACAGACGTCGTATATTCATTACATTTTTTCCAGAATCATACCATTTATGAGATAATGGGAAAAATATGGTGGAGTCGGACAGGCCATAGATGGCAACATAATGCGGTGCATACGTTTTGCATGCTGGATAACTAACGCTACAGACAACCGCGCTCAGAATACGTAATACGTCTTACTTTTTCACGGCAGCAATTGTTCCACGGACACGCCTTAGTGTTTGGTTATACGTACGTTGCCTGTGTTGTTTTTAAAAATTCAGAAAGTAATATGTAGAAGAATTTGTGCTTCAAGGCGTTAAGTCTTATTCGATTTCGTTTTAACCATGTTTTCATGTTCTTTCTCGTCTCTTATTGGCTGTACGGAAACCTCTTACGCATTCAAAGATATATTTGTACCTGATCGCCATGTTGTTGTTCTTCCGTTCGATAGGGTCGTCTTCGAGTTATTTTAAGGCTTGTCGTCCTATGTATTCTCTCCAAGCGCCTCTTGCTTCTCATCTTCAGGTGGACTGGTTTCGTACCAAGAAGGAGCTTCAGTGTAGGACTGACATTCTTTTGGCGAAACTCTCCGGCAAAAACCCACTTCAAACCCGAACACTTACGTCGGATGACAGTTCTAGGACGGCAAAGAAACTGCAGATAAACATCACAATATAAAGTTTGGTAGTAAATCCACAGTAAGGTCATGTTGAGCTATTTGGAAACAACAGTAACAGTTTAAAATTACATTCATGAAAAGGTTAAAACGCTTTCAGGCCCAGTGATTACCACCAGGCTTAAACTTCGAAAATTCTACATTCTGCTTATAGAAAGTATTTCTGCACCTTTTATTGATTTCAGAACAAACCGCAATTATTTTCCTGTGCAGCATTAACTGACTGGTTTTCGTAACCGAGACAGTGTGTGTTTACTACGCGGTATGAGATCAGTCTTTAAATAGAGTTCAGTTTAATTTTCATTTTAGATTTGTAGTGGACAGAGTGTCACTGGGACAGTTTTTTCTCCAAGTACTTCAGTTGTTCCCTGTCTGTATCAATCCACCAATGCTCCATAATCATCTTCGCGTGCACGTTGCTCTTACCAGAAGGACAAACGGGTGAACCCAAGGGATCTTCCAAAAAACAATACTCTTCCGAAAATCGGAGAGCATTGTATAGTTAAAAAATTCCACTTTTTTGCCTTTAAGTTATTAAGGATACCTAGATTCGTGGAATTTTTGCTAACATTCATTTTAGAATTTTTGTCTTCCCTTTCCTTGAAGATCAAAGTGGAGTAAAAATTAGGATGCGACATGTAGTTTATATGGGGGTGAAAGGCGGTGCCTTGTCTTGGTATATATAGGGCAGGTGAGGGTTAGTTCTGCACTAAGAAATAAGCCTTCATGATCATAGCTGTGATCACCTGAAATCTCCCGCTTACCTCCTTTGTGAGTGTGATGCAACGTTGCATACGGAAATTACCTACATGGATGTAGGTGAGAAAAAGGCGTTCAAAATATCTGTACCTAAGAGGGTCCGTGTAATATGTGTTCCGATAAAAATTATAGAGTGGCAAGACTTATTATTGGTGTTATTGGACATTTGTTATTAGGGCGAACGAATAAAGAAAGCGGGACATCTATCACGCATGAGGGATGTGGAAATTTGCCTTACGAACCCGATTTTGAATGCTGTCACATTTTTACGTATCTTTCAGACATCCGTTGTGGCGATTCTGCATGCAGCGCATCTGTATGTGAGGAAGTTCATTCTTTTGAAAGATCGTAACAGTGAAGTCTGCTTTCACAGAAGCGTACAGCAAAGGAAATTGTTTTATTCAATTCGCGGAAGTCATTGTCTTTATGACCATATTAGATAACCATTTCCTACGTGGTTGGTGGCAGATTTCAGAAAGTCGGGAAAGTGTTCTCTCCTCGTGCTTTGTTTATTATGGATTTCCTTCCTGTTTACTTGCAGATTGAGTCACTGTTTGTCCGAATCTAAACAAAGGCATTCCAGCCGTCGGGGATGCCTCGTATGCATTTACGTTTTTCGAACACTGCATTGCTTTTGCTTTTAGCTTTCCTACTTCAGGAATGTTGGATGTCTTTTCTTATCACATTGTATATTATTTGTCCTGTGTTGGGCTTTGGAATGAACAAGCGAGTTTTGATTTCTGACTAGGACAAGGATTTTGCTATTTATGTTTATCTCCACGCCTATGCCGCTTTTCGCGCAGTCGTGCTCCTGTGTGAGGGGTACAAGATGATCTTTCCTCGAAGGATAAATCAGCCGGAATGTGATGGTCTGTATGTGGTCCAAATCACTCGTCAGAATGCATGCTAGATCGTACACTGCAGGTTTACACCTAGTGATCAGTACAGAGTTGCAAATTTACTTTTTCGGTTCTTTCCTTTCCATGCTGATTCCGCAAGCTTTATTAACATTACAACATATATATATATGTACATGTATATGTGTAGGCCTGTATGTGTGTGTGAGTGTGTGTGTGTGTGTGAGTGTGAGTGTGTGTGTGTGTTTCTTTTTTTGGTTAGAGCTTTGTGAGATTTGCTTTGGTCACCTGTTGTTTAGGCAGACAGAAAATCACTGAACGCCAGAACATAACTTGTATCTTGTTCGCTGTAGACCTGACCTAACATAACCTAACCTAACCTAAACTTTGCGTCGTTTTGTTATTCAACGACGCATCAGTAGCACGGATTACATATAGTTGAATTATTGTGTGATGGCGAAGAACGAGATGGGTGGGTCGTGTAGCACGTAAGGGGAGAATAGAAGTGCATGTCGGGTTTTAGTGAGAAACTTGAAAGAAAAAAGACCACTTCTAAGACTTAGGCGTACGTGGGAGGATAATATTAGAATAGATCTTAAAGAAATCGGGAGAATGTTAATTGGATTGATGTGGCTGAGAATAAGGGAAATGGGCGGCTCTTATGAACACGGTAATGAGTCTTCGGGTTCCAGAAAAGAGGGGAATTTATTGACTACTCTTGGAAATGTTACCTTCTCAAGAAGGAGTGTGGTGCGTGGAGTTACATGCTTAATGGAGGAACTGAAGGAAGCCAGGAGGAACTTCTGTCAGAACAGGTGTTGTTTCAGTGGAGATTCGAACCCGGCATTCACCGAACATAAGTCAGAAGCGCTGGTGTTTGAGCCAATTTGCTTGGTCTTAAGTTTGTGATATTTCGCTGCTGTAGTTCATTGTCAGTTCATCGGATTCACAAAACAGCTTCATAAATACCAAAAATATCCAGTACAAATAATTAATTGTGGCCTTCGTACGGAGCACAAATGGCCTAGGACCCAGACGGCCGCTTTAAACACTGTGGCGTTACTCTGGAATGCATGTAAGTCCACCTGCAGGCCGTTATATTGTGTACACAGTGCGCCAGAAATAGTGGCAGAGGGCATAAAATGCTTCCACGCTCACTGCTTGCCAGCTCCGATGTACGTAGAACATGTTAATGGGTCATTGTGTTATGTAATGAGCCTCGCATTCGAGCGAACTCAACACCTGCAGCTTCTGCTAGGATAAGAAGGGTGCAGCCACTTTATCTGACAGTTTCTTCTTGAATCAACAGTCCTTCCCTGATAATGTCAGAGCGGTCTTAGAAAAATGTGACTTCTTCATATAATCATAAATTTATCGCCGCATGATCGCCAATTTTCTGTAAAAGTATCGGCCTAGAAGTTGTTAGTTTGTAGGTTTGCATGGCGGGTTTATGGATAGTTTATGATATTTCCTTCGAAAGGCACAGCCACATTGTACACGTACTGAAAAATTACTTATTACTTCGGGACAGAATCATGGCATGTTCTCATTGCGCTGACTTTATGTACGAATATCGTCGCCGCCGTCGTCGTCGTCATGATAGGAATCATCATATTCCACTATACCTACCTGAAGCTACTGGAAGCATCTGGTTGTTTGCACATTTAACCGTTTAAAGACGAAGCGTATCTGTTTTATATAAGGACTCAGTGCGTACCGCGCTGTAAACACTCTCCACTTCGGTTATAAAAAACCATCTCTTAATATTTTATGAGGCAAAAGTTGCTGTTTGTTCTGAGATCCGTACAAAACACATAAACGCAATGTGGGCACCACGTAGAATTTTTTAATGTTAAACCTGGTGGTATGTAAAGTTACCGCTAGGCTTTAAAGGGTTTACAGGCGTTTGCTGTGTTTGCTGTTCTTACTTTGCCTGTAATTTTTATTTCAGGGTGGTCCGGTTAAATCACGGTATTTATGTCGAGCAACAGTTTATTCCTGCCGATCCCGGTGGCTAAGCATTCTAGGGCATCGTGCTGCGGCTGCTTGCTTGCTGGGATTATGTGTTCGAATCCTGCCACGGGCATGGTTATCTGTGTTTCAAAATCAAACTGCTTTCGTCTTCAGATGTAGACGGAAGCAGTTTGATTTTGAAACGTCGTGTCTGTATACTCAGTGACGATGGAGAAAGTTCAAATACACATCAGTGATGTTTGGCTTGGTGTTTTATACTCTGTGCGCCTCCATCAGCACTATAAGAATCGAGAAGTATGAGACGGGCAGGACATGCTGCACGCGTGGAGAGCAGAGGATTGCGTAAGGGACTTAGTTGAAAAGCGTGAAAGAAAGAGGCTGCTTGGAAGACGTAAGCGTAGATGGGAGGATATTATTAAAATTTATCTTGGCGAGAAAGAGTAGGTGTGTGCAGGTTCCATTTGAGTCAGGATAGGAGCTAGTGGTGGGCTGTTGTGAACTCGGTGATGAATTTTAGGGTTCCATAAATGCGGTGAATTTCAGAACTCGCCTAAGGGCCCTATTCCACGAGTGTGTTTGTGGAGCCACAAATAGGAGCGCGACTTAGCGAACCATTGGTTACAATGTGCATGTCTCCACGTAGAAGCGCTACAAACGCTATAGGTCGCTTGTCCCCGCTACCAGGAGCGCCCCAACTCTGATGCGCCACAGCTATCGATACATTGTCGTTTATGATGCCGTTTCCACGAGCGTGTTCAGTCGCGCTACTCCTTCGAACAGATTAATCTGAACCTGCCGCAAGGCTACAGCTAGCCGCTCATCTGGAGGAAAACATCTTCTCATGTTTGTGTCTGATCCCGAAATATCATTGCTGATACGCTGGAGCAGTTCGTCGAAGGATCTGATTGACATACGGAAATAGTTAAAAAATTTAACTTTGATCGTTTCTCAGGTCGTTAAAGACGGTACAAACATGCCACGTTCCTGCCTTGAATTGAGTAGGGGATGTATCCAGAATTTATGCTTCCTATTCATCTTCTTTAATTTCTTGTGCAGTAGCAGCTTCTTCTTCGAACTCCCTTTCAAAACTGGACCTGTACTAGGAAACGGGGGGTTGCTACTGAGATCGCTGAAGCGCCACAGACACGCTCGTACAAAATGGTTCGCTTCAGTCGCGCTCCTACTTGTGGCGCCACAGACACGCTAGTGGAAAAGGGCACTGAGAAATAGGACATTAGATTCTCAAGAAGGAATCTGTCCTATCTCGTTAGTTAGTCAGTCAGTCAGTCAGTCAGTCAGTCGGTCACGAGGCATGTACTTTGAATATATACGACAGAACAGTAGTTACTCCTGACGGGCAACTGCGTCACTTAAGCAGGACTTGCCTTTGCCCACTGCTGCTGCTGCTTATGATACCAGACGACATAGCACGTCGAACAGAATGTCTCGAAACAGCGCGTTGATTGCTTCACATTTGTTTGTTTCCTGTTTATTTTCTCTTCGGTATGTTACCATGGAAACATGTCTGTGTAGACAAGTAAGTGTGGCAAGGACACGCACGCATCTTTACTCCTGCTAATGTAATTGCTACCACGTGTGTGCGGCTACGTTCTTAAGGGTCTTGGTCGTAGGAAAGATGTAGAAGGACAAAACGGTTATGGCCTGGTTTAGGCAGCCCTTGAATTTGCTTGTAGTGACTGAGAAAAACCACGAATGACCACTGTCCTTGCCGGTCTGTGAATAGGACACCATCCGAATATAGAGCCAAATCAGGCGGTCAGTTTGGAGGTGATTAATCCCATTTCTCACTCCGGGGACTGAACTCCGATACTGTTGAACAGGAGACAGGCTAGGTCGCAGAGGCCGTCCGGACCTGGCGAGCAGGGAAAGCTGTGCCTTCTTCAGGATTCATATCTCTGTTACCTAACCTGTAACATGTCTTCTCAGTGATGTAACAATCCTGGACTGCATAATCTGTATAAGGAACTTAGTAATCTGTGGCAAATTTTAGTTTAACACGCCGAATTTCCCGATATCATCAATAGAAGTTAACGGGCAGGACATGAAATTCATATTGGGAAGGGGAATTGGAAGCTGAAGTATAGATGCACTCATTCTTACCCTCGGTACTAGATGGAAGTGACTGGTTAGTTTCACTCCTCTGCCGCCTTACCTCCAAGGGGAAAGATGTCCTGGTTCCTTTCAAACAGCAGACCCCGAAGGTCTCAGAGCCAGTCTGGGTGCTTTAGAGAAGAGACATGTATTTCTCCTGCCGGGAATCGAACCCCGATTCCTCAACTGTTATCAAGACAATCAAGTGTTAGTTTTAAATTACTTTCTGTTTAGGCCTATTTGTTTTTCATTTTAATTTCGAGAAAATACGGACGTATGAATGCATTAGTCTCAAGAACCACATGCGTGCGATTAAATTAAATTAAATTAAATTAAATTAAATTAAACTAAGTTAAACGCAGATAGAAGAAATGGTCATTCCTATGCAGAATGTTTCCTTCTCACAGCCAGCAGGTAAGGAATCTTTTCAGGCTACGGGCGGACACATCCCCGCGGTTTGTTTGGTCGAAGCACTCCGAGAAAAGCAATCTCTTCTCCGTGAAAAATAAAAGCAATGAATTTTTTTTATGGAGAACGTTACATAAGCTGTAGTAAGCAAGAGAAACTGGATGACTCTGTGGCATTCAGATTCTTACAGTCATTACCGTGTGATAAATGTGTTGGGAGCTGCGGGTATAGACAGATATACGAGCGTGTAAATCTGTCAGCAAATGTTGAAGTAGACGTTGTTACGTCATGCACTTCTTTGAGTGAAATTTAATTTTAAAAAAGTTGGACTTTTGTGTAATGTAACACCTCAGTCTAATAAATTCTCTATTTTGTAGCGTTCTGGGAATTGCAGCTTCATAAATTACCTGATTCGTCAGTTCTGGTAATTATCACAACTGACGAAACAGGTACAATGATATGTTATGCAGAATTTTACATTCTTGTCCATACTGTAATTCCATATCAATACGTAACCCTAGTTTATTTTGTGCCTTTCATTCTTCTCTTTTTCTGCAGGTTTGACCTGTGATTTTGCTTCAAAGCTCATACAGGTGTTTCAAAAGATACCCTTATAAATAGAGGTCACGCATTAGAGAATTTTGGCTCATTTGGTGTTAGGTGGAAGGATGATGATGTGAAGATGTGAAATGTAGTGAAGATCAAGTGGCTGTAGGATAGGGCCCAACGACGGTCTTCTAAGTGATGATGATGATGATGATGATGATGATGATGATGATGATGATGATGATGACTGGCGCCAGAAGCGAGGTGCAAGGTGGTGCACTTGCAACACCTTGGAATGACGTTTTGTAGGTTATTAAACCAGACAATGAAAAATCTGCAAAACAAAACTAGAATTCATGCAGTTCCTACAGTTTTCGGCGACTAATTAATTAAGGACTTTAAATAAAGGAACAGGTATGTTTTTATCTTGTCCAGCATTGATTATTAAAAGTCTAGTCACTTTACATGTAGGAGATTGTACCATCTGGCAAAAAAACCCTGCCAGGACGCTTGCTGGTGATGATGATTATGATTCTTTGGATAGTGATGCTGTGTAGTGTAATAAAAGAGAATTTCAGGGCCAGAATTGTAACTCTTGTCTACTGAGCGAAGTTATGACTAGTTATTTGCTGCTGCTGCTTATATACTACTACTACTACTACTACTACTACTACTACTGTTTCTTCGGTACTGTCGCCTAAGGCTTGCCCGAATGTTTATCCACGTGTGATATTTCGTAACACGTAGACGTTACGTAAGGGGCTGTCGTGCCCACGCCCACGCCCAACTCCGAAGTGGAGGGGCCAGTGTTCCTTCGCTCGCTGTCAGCAGCTCTTACGACGGTATATTCACAGCTGCCTTTGTTATCTGTAGGCAGACTCCTTAGTCATCAGCCTGGGGACAGGATGTGATCAGATGAACGTGAAACAGTATTTTTGCTGCGTAATTTAGCTCTCTTCATAAATATTTGATGTCTAGGGGACAAGGCGTTATGCCAGTTGGTACTTAGTTACCGAGGTTTCTGAGGTGCTTGCTGTCTTACATCTTCAGGGCAGAACAAAAATAGTGGGATGTTCGTCGAATTGCCTAACGTGGAGGCGGCAAGATCCTCCGAAAATTCAGTAACGAAATACTATTTGACAAGGCGCCATATGCTGGAAGATATTAACCTTTTAAAGCCTAGCGGTAACTTTACTTACCACCAGGTTTAACATTAAAAAAATTCTACGTGGTGCTCACATTGCGTTTATGTGTTTTGTACGGATCTCAGTACAAACAGCAACTTTTGCCTTATAAAACATTAAGAGACTGGTTTTTATAACCGAAGTGGAGAGTGTTTACAGCGCGGTATGCACTGAGTCCTTATATAAAACAGATACGCTTCGTCTTTAAAGGGTTAGTCTTTTGAATTATTGTTATTATTATCATCATTGTCGTCGTCGTCGTCGTCGTCTTCGTCGTCATCGTTGTTGCTGTTGATGTTGATGTCGTTCCTGTCGTATTGTACTTACGTATTTTGTTGTACCTGCGTGTTTCTGTATGTATGCATTCGTGCTGGCTTTTTAATTGGCTGTGCGCTGTTAACGCTGCACGGTAATGACGTGAATTCGGTTCAATCATGCAGCTAGTAGTAGTGCACAGTAAATGGCCTGTAGGCTTGAGACAGCCCATACTTGGTTCGATTCCAGGATGTGGCACTTCTACACCCGCCACTTTGCCACTGCCTGTGGTATGTCCAGCTGGTTTGCAAGCCTTTTTTCCTTCGCTCCGGACGCGTTGAAAGGCAATAGCGTGAAATTATCTTTCTGCAAGTAATACAAGTATATTTACAGTGGAAGGAAGTTGCAGACACACAGATATTGACGGAAGGGTACACTCTGATTCACGTTGGGGCGACAACTTGTGAGGATTCCGGGAAATAAAATTACGCAAAACGCAGCGTAGTAGATTTGTAGGCAGTGAACTGTCACGTACGAATTGGAAGCGTGCGTTCCCTCTGGTGATATAACCCACGGAGCAGCCACGCTTTTTGCCGCAGATTGAAAGCCCAATTGGACCTGTGCGTGACGTCACACGGTTTGCCAGTGCTTCATCCAGCCCCCCAAAATTAAAAACAACTGGTGTCTATTTTTAAAGAAACTAAAAACGTTTGGACTACCGGAGCTGTTACTGCTGAACAATCTGTGCCGCTGCTGAGCGATATAGGCGGTTCTTGATGTTGGTTTACTGAAGAGACACGTGTCTTACTACGCAGGTAAACGTACAGTGCTGAGAAATTACTTTTCATTGAACGCGTAAAATATGTATCATACAAAAAAAGTTGAAAGTCAAATTTTACTAAGTCAAGTTGCCCAAGCGGTGAAAATTTGTATTCAGGATGTGCCGGGACACTGACTCTCCTGACTCCAGTGTCAGTAATTCAGACACATTCCGGGACATTACCGTAAATTAGGTCACGACCATTTCGCTATACTTCTTTGAAACTTATTATCCACTTGCAGTCATTTGGCGCTATATGGTTTTAGTTACCAACAGTCATAAAACGCAAAAAATAAAAAATAAAGATTTATGCGCATTTGTGGATATTTTTATCGTATATTAGTTGCTATATTTGTGTCGTATACTAATTTTATGTATGGGATAGTTATAAATTACGAAGTGGGGTGTGTTTGTGTAAAGCAGCACTTCTAATGCTGACCCAGTCCGATCCGAAATTAAGTACACTACCTACAACTGTAGTTTCTGCAAGGTCCGAAATCGTTTTATGGCTTTGCATATGAAGTATACGGACGTACACGACCGGTCCAGTGTGCGTTCAGTGTGTTAGTTCTGTGTAAATAATGCTGGATACAGATGCTACATGTATGAGAAATTGATCGGTCATTATTATTTCCATTCTTCTCACTCTCATCCCTCGTTTTACTTTATTAGGCAAACTCGAAGAACAAATTGAAGTCAGAGAAGAAAACGTCTTACGTAGTTGCTTGCAGTACAAGCGGTGCTAATAGATTTCTAAAAATAGAACGATTTATTTTGAATACGTGTTAAGTTAATGAAGAGTTTACCTTGGTCACCCGAGGTTGCAAATGGAATTAAGAAGGGTGTGTTAATCGGTCACGTGATGTGTACCTGTCTTATGTATTCTGTTAAGTTGGTAGTTGCGTAAGAGACTTACTTTTTGAATGGAATTAAGAGGTGTATGTCAAGAAGCGTACTAACAGGGCCGCGTTAGAATTCAGGAAAACGTAGTTGAAATGGTTGGAAGCCAGTAAAGCAATTCCAGTACAGGCCTGGAGAGGCCCTTAGTTCTCCAGGAGGTTAAGGCTCCCAGATTTCTAGATAATCGGCACATGAAGGTGGTAAGGTTGTCAGCTGTACGCACCGGCCGCCTTTAACCCCAGGAAATATTCCTGGTACCCATTTCTGTTAGAGGCTGAGTCGACCATAGTGCGACCGGAAGGATTATGTCAATGAAAAATTCCAACGGGGAATCGAACCCACGACCTTCCAGTTTGTAGCACAGTGCCTCAACCAACTGTGTCACCGGGGCCCCAAATTCTTCAGTAGCCTGTATAAATTACTGAAGTTACGAAGCGTCCAATAAACGGGTGCTTGCTGATAGATACTGGCTTCTTGCCATTAGTACCGTGTTTAGACTGAGGGCAACCCATGTGGAATCTGTGCTGGCCCATAGGACCGCTGCACGGAACTTTACAATACGGTGCTTATCATTTATGATTCATATTCAGAGGGTCCTGGGTTCCATTTTAGACCGGCCATGTCGACAGAGGTTTTTTGTGGTTTTCTGTGGGCCTTTCAAAGAATGCTATAATTTTGCCATGAAAGGTTCTTTCCTAGTTTAAGGGCCCTTAAAAATTAATAACAGTATCAAAAATAAAATGTTTTAATCCAAGAAGGATGAAGCGTCGAATTTATGGTATTTAACAAGGAGCTTAGTGCTTTACAGAGGTCACCTAGACCTGCTATGTGAATGTTAATCATATGGGTGGAACCTCAACGGGTAATACAAGAAATGCATGTTGAATTTCTGTAGGAAGATATCTTGAAACTCGTCTGCGAGAAAAATCGAGAAAGAAATAATATACTGTCATTAAGACTGGTCGGGGGAAACAGGGTTGTGAGAATGGAAGGCAGATACGATTGCCTTAAAAATTGTGTCCAGTAGTAAGCTGTGTTATTAGCGGTAATGATTTTCTGAAGTCTGCTACCTCACTGTTGCTTATCGTGTATTTATTTATTATTCATTCATTTATTCATCTCTGTATACCATGTGCATATAACATACCATTTCCAAATATTATGTCAGAAACGTCACATTTGAGTGGGAAAATACACAAGAATAAGAGAAAATGTGTTGAAACCTTCTGTATAGGACGGTATGGAGCATATAAACTGGTGACGGGTACACAAGCAGGTCCAGCGGATAAGGAAACATAATCTGGGTGGCAGTAATCGGCTTAGTCAGTAGGAATAAAATTAATGATAGTGACGACAACGCTGGTGGTGATAATGCTAATGATCACGGTGATGTTGACAACGAAGATGATCATAATAAACACAATGGTGGTGGTGGTGGTGGTGGTGGTGGTGGTGGTGGTGGTGGTGGTGGTGGTGGTG
>BLKM01002677.1:635496-850712 GCA_013340265.1 Coptotermes formosanus | reverse complement strand
TGGTGGTGGTGGTGCTGGTGGTGGTGGTGGTGGTGGTTGTGGTGGTGGTGGTGGTAGTGGTGGTGGTGGTGGTGGTGGTGGTGGTGGTGATGGTGGTGGTGGTGATGGTGGTGGTGGTGGTGGTGCTGGTGGTGGTAGTGGTGGTGGTGGTGGTGGTGGTGGTGCTGGTGCTGGTGGTGGTAGTGGTGGTGGTGGTGGTGTTAGTGGTGCTGGTGGTGGTGGTGGTGGTGGTGGTGGTGGTGGTGCTGGTGGTGGTGGTTGTGGTGTTGGTGGTGGTAGTGATGGTGGTGGTGATGGTGGTGGTGGTGATGGTGGTGGTGGTGGTGGTGGTGGTGGTGGTGGTGGTGGTGGTGACGACGACGACGACGATAATTGTGCAGTGTAGCGCGCGTACCAGTGAGCATCGCTACGTGAAGGATACATGTAACCCTTGCATCCCTACAGATTTCAGTCAGAAGTTCCCGTTCCATCTCCCAGGTCTGCCAGACTATGACGTCACATCACGGGCGACAGTATTCTTGGTGGTGCCCACCGTGAGAATTTTAAATCTTGCACTGTTAATGGACCTGAGGGAGACAGGCTGTAAGGGTGGGAAGTGGATATTTTGTTCAGGGTGGTATTTGATGTTGGCTAGTTAAGTCTTCATAGCCTGCTACGGTGGTGCAGTTACGTAGTGAGTTACAGTGTCCGTTTGTTAATGTTTAAGTCTTTTGAAGGATAGAATACAGGCTGTGATGACGTACACTCTTACTTTCCATGGTTCAAGCACAGTAAGCTATCTAATTGCAGGTCAGAGGTCGAGGTCGCTGCTAATTAAATTCCGTTACTGCAAAAGAGTTATTTTCTATAATTTAAAACACACGGTTGAATACATGAATATGGGATTTAGAATTTGTACATGCAAATGTCACAAGCTTGCTTGCAAGTAATTTAAAAAGTTTTGTGAAATTTTGTAAACATAGGAAAGAAACAGAAATAAACACCATTTATAGAAACAATATACAGCAGTCACAGTACGTACAGTATGTATAGGTTAACCATTGCGACGCTTCGGAACAGATCTTGTTAAGGAGCAATTGAAATTCTTGTTCTGAATTACTCTTGTATTTCAGAATGTAAGTTAAAATAAAACGTATGTAAATTCCGTTACTCTGTAGTGAATTTTAGTTAAAAATGCGTAAAGGCTAATAATCCCTGTCTTCAAGGTCTGAGAAACAAGACGTAAGGATAATTTTCTGTAAAGAAAAATCCAGAAAGATTGTGGGAGATCTTTTATGCTATCAATGTCAAACTGAACGAAGTGAAGTATATACATTTATAATCTTACTGGCCTAGATCAGAGGTCGCAAGTTAAAGATAATACATGTTTATACGAAATGCCAATATGTAATCTCGTACTGTAATGTCATAAGAAAAACTGAATCTCAAATACTGCATTATTTGCGCGTTGATAGTTGAGCGTGTTGACCTTTAATTTCTATGCTTGCTGTCTCCTTGCCCTGAAGCCAAACGTCGTCGATATTTCAAGACATTCGCGTCATATATATTACTACATTGATTTATATTATTGTGTTACATTATACTATTCGCAGTGGAGACAAATGCTTAGATAATATTAGCGGGGAAAACAATTCGATTTAAACGAGAAGTAAGAAAATAGAGTATTCCGAAATGTGAAGTGATGACAGTCCCCACGCTTTCATATGGATGAGAAACTCGTGTTAACAACGTGCATTTTACATAATGAAGGTAGCGTAAACGAAACTTTGATGAAGCCCCAAGGGATGTACGAGACTTCAAAAGTTAAAATAGAAGATGCAGGGAAATAACCGTCCAGTAAATTGGGCTCGGATAGCTCAGTCGGTATAGCAACTCGCTACGGGCTAGACGGTCCGGAGATCGAATCCCACTGATGGCCAGATTTTGCGCACTCTCCCAGACCGGCCCTAGGGTCCCCCAGACTCTTGTGCAATGGGGTTGCCGGGTGTCTTTCCCGGGGGTAAGGCGACCGGGGCGTGGCGTTCACCACCCACCAACCTCTAGCGCCGAGGTTAAAGAAAGTGTAGAACTATACCTCTACTCCCCCTCTGCGCTTTAATGGCCTGTTCTAGGGTGAACTTCTTAACTTATTCAGTAAATGCAAGATTAGATGATAAGAGAAACAGATTTACTTATTTGGAACCATTCATACTTTCGACTTTGATCATCATCCGATATTTAAACTAAACATTAAAACACCGCGTCTCCGGAACAGGATAGGTCGCATTCTCGGACTAAAAACAAGTTTGATACCTATTCAGGTAGGCCTGAACTCTGTGAAACCCACGTTACTTCAGCTGGTGCCATTTGTACGCCTAATATCTGGTACAAGAATGCGCGTTAATAAAAATTGTTACCGTAAAAATTGTATCATCGCCGCTATTTTGCGGGTTGGGATTTTGGTTTCATTTGTTTTATTTAATTCTACTTTGCTGCCTGCCGTCTGTTACAGGTGTCTATAGCCAAGTCATTGTACTGACAGTATTTTAATTTTTTAATATTAATAGTTGCCGTTGAGGTGGAACCAGAAACCTCTGAATCTTTGGCTAACTTCGCTAACCACCTGAAGATGGAGGAAGTAAATCCAGGTCCTGAGACATCGAGTCGAGTCTGTGTAAAATACAGCTCACGCAGTCACCATTGTCCCATGTCGATATAATGAATCCATTACTGTCACAAAGTCAGGGAATCATCCTATATAGGATATAACCTTTTAAAGCCTAGCGGTAAGTTTACATAAGACCAGGTTTAACATTAAAAAATTCTACGTGGTGCCCACATTGCTTTTATGTGTTTTGTACGGATCTCAGAACAAACAGCAACTTTTGCCTTATAAAACACTAAGAGATTGGTTTTTATAACAGAACTGGAGAGTGTTTACAGCATGGTACGCACTGAGTCCTTATATAAGACAGTTACGCTTCGTCTTTAAAGGGTTGTCACGCTTCCGCCGCGATGTGGATGACATCTGCATCGTAACCACGTGGCGGTGCATAATATCCCAGAAGAGAGCGGATGTTATCCTGTATAGACTGAAATTTAAACATACGTATTGCTTTTGATCGGCTTGCAGATCAGGCGACATAGAGGAAGGAGTAGTTCCCTACTTTCCCGCAAATATTACAGTGGCCAGCTACAGGGTGGATGGATCTGACAGCCACTACCCATACATTACCCAGTGCCATGTTTAATAATAGGCCCTGCTTCCGGGTAAAACCAAGATCCTTTCAGCCTGCAGATGACAACTGTAACGTTTGTCTAACAGTTGGGAACTGTTCATTTCTCTACGCGGACGAAAATAGATCTAATCCATGGCACCAGCCGCGAAATACTGAGGATTATAATCTTTCGTGCTTAATGCATTTGCGTGAGACAATTACCTAACGACCATTACATGTAAAAATTTTTATTCCACTTCAGCGCATTAAGCGATATCTCTTAATAAGTGTAAGTAATTAATTAAGCCGTGTTAAATGCGACCTTTATTATTACAGCACGCTGTCATGCCACCAATGGCAAAGACAGGCTCCAGATATGTAACGTACCTGCGAAAGTTTTTAATAATTAGTTGCTGACAGAGGACTAGTGGAGATCCTTCAGCTTGGGGTTGGGCGTAGGGATTGAAACCCTTCAGCGTAGACTGTTCTGTCATGCGAAATTTGTGCATAGCCCTCAGAGTTTCGCGGATTATATAGAAGAAACAGCCTAAACCTTGTTGAACCTTGGGGCTTTGCTAACAAATTTTTGGTTAGACATGAGAGAGAAGCGGTACTGCTTCCGGATTTGAAAGTCATTACTGTGAACTGTCAACTACGGGCGTCCCAGTCACTGCACACCACTCAGAATCTAGTTTAGGGGCCGTCGGACACGGGTTACGCCGGGTTTCAATCTCGAACCTTGAAAACCTTGAAAACATGTGTTTATTACAATGGTCACAGAAGCCACAACTTTATCCCGTCGTAACCGAGTTAAATCCAGGCCACACCCAAGTGAAATTCCTGCCAACGTTTTCCAAGTTGCGCTTTCCCATGAGGTTTTCAGAATAAACATTTTAGTACACGTTTTTCATCATCTTGCGTGCTACATGTCACGCCATTACCAGTCTCCATTTTATCACCTTAATAATATTTGGAGAGCCCAATCAATTTCATCAAATAAATCGGCTAAAGTAAAGTTAAAGCACGACAAGTTCCTCAGGAATTCTCAGCATGGCTACGGAGCTGAACTTTCCTGCCGTGTCTTGTCACTGCAGCAAAGCATTGCAGCTGCAGTTCATGTGTTTTGGATTCCCCATCCAGTGTGTGCAACCGCATGATTTTCGTGGAACTTGTGAGGAAAACAACGAAAACCCCTTTGTTATAGTAGCCGGCTCTTTCCTTCAGACATGCATATAATAAAGCTAGCAAGAAACATCAGTTAATAATTTCGCAATTTAGTATTTCTTTTGCCTACGTAGTCAGCATTAGTGCAGATTCCGACTGTGTTAAACATCTCCGATATAATCACGAAGTTTCGCTCCACCACCAAGGTTGGAATCGTTAACGTATTGAGTCTGTGGATTTATTTATGATACATAGTCGTACAAATATTTCTTTTCCTCTCTCTCTCTCTGTCTCTCTCTCTCTCTCCAACGGCGCTACAGCCCGGGGTGGGCCTCGGCCTCCTTCAAGAGTTTCCTCCATCCTTCCCGGTTTAGGGCGACTACTCTCCAATTTCTACACCCTAGCTTTGCTGCGTCTTCCTTCACTCCATGTTCCCAGCGTAGCCTGGGTCTCCCTCTAAGGCGCCTTCCTCCTGGCTCACTGAGGAGGACTCTCCTGGATAAATCATCATCATCCTGGCGTATGACATGTCCTGCCCATCTCAGTCTACTCAGCTTACAAAATTTCACAATGTCATTCTCACCACACAATTGATAGAGTTCTTGGTTAGTTCTAATTCGCCATCTTCCCCCATCATGCACTGGGCCATAAATTCTCCGGAGGATTCTGCGCTCAAAAATACCAAGACGATGTTCATTTTGTTTAGATAGTACCCATGTCTCTGCCCCATATGTAAGTACTGGCCTAATTAATATTTTGTAAAGGAGTGTTTTCATATTCCTGGATATGATTCTTGATTTCATATGGTTCTGTAACCCACAATATGCTCTGTTAGCCATTATCAATCGGGCATTCACTTCTACTGATCTGCTGTTCATTTTATTGACCATTGTACCCAGATATTTAAAATTGTCCACTCTCTTAAACGTGCAGTTTCCTATTACAAGATCTTGATATAATGTTGTGTCCTTTCCACTGTGCAAGTATACCGTCTTCTTTTGATTTATTACCAGTCCCATATTTCTTGCAGATTTCTCCAGATTTAAGAAAGCTTCGTTGAGTCCAGGAAATGTACGTGCCATTAAATCAATATCATCTGCATAGGCCAGGATTTTTACAGTCTTAAAGAAAATGGTTCCTCTGGTTTGAATGCCCGAGTCCCGTATGACTTTTTCCAAAGCTATATTAAAGAGGAGGCAGGCAAGTGCATCACCTTGCCTCACTCCGCGCGTGGTAGATATTGGTTCCGACAGATGAGACTGGATCTGGACTGAGCATTGCACATTGGTTATTGTTGTTTTGACCAATCTTATCAGTTTAAATGGAATACCAAATTCCATCATGGCACAAAGGAGTTTCTCTTGGTAGATACTCTCATAGGCTGATTTAAAATCAATGAACAGATGGTGTACTCCAATTTGGTATTCAACTGACTTTTCCACAATTTGACTTAAGGTAAAGATCTGATTGGTTATTGATTTCCCTTTCCGAAAACCATATTGATATTTACTTATAATTCTTTCAGTATATTCTGAGAGACGGACGTATAGAATATAGGAGAGGATTTTATAAGCTATATTAAGGAGTAATATTCCCCTGTAATTACTACAGGCCATTGGATCGCCTTTCTTCAGAATTGGACAAATTATTGCAAAATTCCACTCATAGGGCAGCTCTTCATCCGCCCAAATACGAAGTATTAATTGAAACGTTCGATTTTTAGGTTCTGTTCCACCTTGCTTGAAGAGTTCTGCTGTTATGCCTTCTGCTCCCGGTGCCGTATTGTTTTTAAGCTTCTTAATAGCTTCTTCAGTTCTTCAAACGTGGGGGGATCCATTTCTTCTACAATTAGTCCTTCTATAAACTGCGTATTTACACCTTCTGCAACGATGTCCTGGTTATTATTTTTGTTAAGGAGGTCATCAAAATGTTCATTCCATCGTGCCAGTACTTCATTCTGATCACAGATGATTGATCCGTCCCTAGCCTTACATATATTCACCCTTGGTTTGAATTCTTTCTTAGTTTCCTTGATTTTACTGTAAAGCTTTCTAGCCTCCCTGGTGCAGTATAAATCTTGAAGTTCTTCTAACTGTTTCTTTTCCCATTCTCGCTTTCTTTTCTTATGTATTTTCTTCTCTGCTCTTCTTTTCTCCTGGCGTCTGAGAACTTTATTCCTAGTACCATGTTGTTGTTGCATAATTAAGTAAGCCTCATTTTTCTCTTTAGTTGCCCTTTCACAGTCCTCATCAAACCATTCGTTTCTCTTTCGTGATACCTGCCTTCCCAGAACTTCTTCTGCTACTTGCTGTATGGTGTTTTTACATAGCTCCCATTCTTCTTGTACTGTTTCCCCGCCAATGCAAGGAAATTGTCTCAGGCACTCCTCTAATCTTTCCGCATACATGCTTGCCGTATTCTCATCTTGTAGTTTAGATATACAGAATTTCCTTGTTCTCTCTCCTCTTGTCTTCTTTATATTTGACATTCGAGCTCTCATTCTAGCTATTACTAGGTAATGATCAGAGTCCACATTTCCTCCCCTATATGATCTAACGTCCAGCAGGTCTGACATATGCCTGGCATCTATTACCATATGGTCAACTTGGCTCTCAAATGATCTATCTGGTGCTGTCCATGTAGATTTATGTATATGCTTGTGCTGAAACATTGTGCTACCAATCACCATATTATTTAAAGTTGCAAACTGTATTAGGCGATAGCCATTATCGTTTGTATTCTCGTGTAGACTATGTTTTCCTATTGTTGGACAGTATACTTCTTCCTTTCCTATCTGCGCATTTATATCTCCTATGACAATTTTAACATAATAAGATGGACTGTCTTCATATGTTTTCTGTAGACGATCATAGAAGTTTTCCTTTTCTTCTTCAGTAGATACTTCCGTTGGTGCGTGGACATTTATAATTGTATAATTGAAGAATTTTCCTCTGACTCTCAGGGTACAAATTCTTGTGCTGATTGCCTTGAAGTCCATGACTAAGTGTTTAAAAATTCTTCTTCACAACAAAGCCAACTCCCAACAGATGTTGTTTCTTATCACAGCTGTAAAATACAGTGTGATCTCTTTTTTCTAGGACTCCTTGACCAGTCCAGCGTACCTGCTGTATTGCTATAATACCAGCCTTACATTTGTCAATTTGATCAAGTAGAATTCTAAGTGCTCTTGCTCGATATAAAGATAGAGCATTCCAGGTCCCTAAGTATAATTCATTCCTTCTCCAGTGTCTTCTGTTCCATGTCCTGCTTAGTTGTCGTCCTTCCATAAGTCCGGTTTTCACTCTATTAGTTTTTGCAACAAGAGATTTTTACAAGGTTGAAGAGTCAGTCCAACGTTCAACCCCCAACCTGGAGGACCAGGGCACCTCTCTTAGTCTGACCCCTACCCTTCGACCTGTCCGCCAAGGGTGACCCTACCAGTAGCTACGCTACCGGCGGCATAGCTCTGCGGGTTATTGGGGTACTCAAGCTCCCCTACCACGACAACGTGGCGGCACCGACAGGGGAGATTTCTTTTCCTAAGGACTCTTATTTTTAGAAAGCTGTGATCACCCATACTTGCAGGATCACATCGAGAGTAGTGATACCTGCGTCTCACAAAATCTCACGGCTACCACGTTTGTAATACTAAAATTAGGAAACAGACACCGCTAATTTGGATTGATCTGTAGTAGCATGATGCTCATATGATATGAAAAGTAACGCGGGGGGGGGGCCGCGGGCGCGGCACAGCCGCACTGGATGGATGGCCTGAGAGGCCTGTCTTTCCTTATAAAAGCATGCTTAAATGGTTCCACTGTAATGACAATGACTCACATAAAGATGGCCGATGATTTATTTGTCGAAGGCGGATGTTAGCTTCATTCACTTTGCCTGCATTCGAAATACCAGAAGTTCTCTTCTCCCACGTTTCCTCACCAGCCACCTACAGAAATTTTGTAAGAATACTTAGGCCATGCAGAGCCTTTAGCATAGGCCTGAATGAGGTGTAGTGAATGTAACGTTTCTTTCTTCCCTGGAGAACCATAACATAACGCGTACTGTAATCAAAGCGAACAAGAAACCCAGAGACCAGTTACTTTATTCTAACTTTCCGATAGCCCATGCTGTAACCCCGAAATATGAATCCATGTCCTGCATAGGGAATACAGAGTCTTAGTTTTCGGAAGAACACAGGGTCGTGGTCGTGACGGGGGCTTCTGTCTTCAGGGTTGCAGTGTGCCCCGCCCTGTTGACTTAAACGTTTGAGTCATAATGGCCACAGTTAACAGCTGTTGTTGAGTATTTACTAATGTTTACTAATACCTTTATGCAAATTTATTTAGCACGCGATATTTTTAGATTTTGTTGCATGAACATCGCTTTGCACTCTTCTGTTTAACTGTGGTGAATTCGATTCACATATATTAGCTCATCGGTATGAGTTTGAGTTTATTTTGTACTTTTCCTGTTCTCCACTTCTCATGGAATCAAATTCCATGAACTCTGGCACTGAGAATTCTAACTGAATCCAAATGAGATACGTCACGTTCATTCTAGATTAAGAACTTGAAGGGGAGATGTAAGCCTGGACGAGAGTGTAATATTCAATGAATCTTAAGCCGCGTTCAATGGCCGCGCGGTCTAAGGCAACTTATTTTCTTCTGCAGCTCAGAGATTGAGAGTTGCATAAAACGCGGGGCGTCGACGTGTGTCCGCATTATTTCTGCGTCTGTGTTGTGTGTAGGTGCAGGGTCTTGCGACGGACCGTTCCCCCGTCCAAGGAGTCCTACCAGGCGTCTTAATTATGTATAATTTGAACAGCTATTCTGAACTGGAATAAGCCACAGTCTTATAGGCCGTTTTCCAACCTTCCGTCCACGGAGGAACCCCTAAAATAATTTTTCATATCCTAAGGAGACCTCACCGACATGAAAACGAGATCAAACAACGAGGCAGTTCGTAGGTCACGGAGATTACTTCAGTATTGGCAATCTGTCGACAAATTTCCCGCGATATTTCGAGACATATTTGTAATTTTTTTGTGGAGTTTCAAAATTCGTTTATTTATTCCACGATTCCTTGTGGAACCTACAATGATTTTCTGCAGAACCTTGTTGGGCAGCGCTGGCCTAAGTCTGAACAGGTGACAAACAGACTTTATTACATACGATGTGACTGCAACATTTCAGAATTTAAGGGTCAAGCTGTCGAAAATTTGACGTCTTCTTGGACTGTTTACGAGTAAACACGGCGTAACATGGAAGAAGACTTGAATCTTCATCTACGATGTGAGTGGGGTATTGGTAGTGATCAGTCGGTCAAGTTATAATCCGCTAGGCAGCAAAAAGTGGGCTTATGTACCTTCCGTGTGGCGTTAAAAGGCGAGTTTAATCAACGCATGGCCTTTGTCCGCTACGTATATTTAACGCTCTGAAGCTTAGTGGTTACCTTATGTACCACCAGGTTTATAACATTCAAAGGTTCTTGGGTATAAAAAATGAACAAAATATAAAAATTAGTATTGAGGCTCAGATTTAAACACCGTGACTTGAGTGGCTGGTAGCAGGAAGAATGATCAGGTTTTCCAAATAAATTTTGTATACATTTCTTACTTCTCATACACGTGCTACGTACTGTGTACGTCTCATTCCCCTTTACTTAATCACCCTGCAAGACAGATTTCTTCCTTTCACGTTGTTTAGGAATTGCGCACACAGATGTCCTTGAAAACTAATACTTAATTTGGCGCCTGCCGATGTTCAAGGCTTCACGTCTTCTGTGTGGAGAGCAGGAAATCTCTGCGGAGATTTAGTGGCTTCACTTGCGCGGTAAGACTGCTTGCAGAGCTTAAATGTATTTAGTGAGAAGAACTGCAAAGTATACCTCTTTGGCCTCAAAAAACGAAGAAATTATTAGAGGAAAACAAATTCTACATATAAAAGAATTTACAGAACAACACAGAATCTACTGTAGGAGTTCTGACAGGATTGCAAAACGTATTTTCAAATAGCAACCAAATGGGGAAGGAAATTTTGGAAGACGTCTGAAGGGATGCACAGTGGCTCAAACTACCCAAAAAGTTGGCCAAAATTACATGTTGTATTTTGTGGGTCCAATGCAACGGATTTCCTAATATAAATACGTAAATTAACGTTAGAAAGACACAATATTATTTATGTATAAGAAATACATATTAATAACTCAGAAATATATACTCCTAATAATCGTCTTCAGTACCACTACCATAATCATCTGATGAACTGCTGCATGGTTCCTCTGTGGATTGCTGTTCAACTTCCGCTAGTAAAAGCAACTGAAAAACTTAACGGAATTTGTGGCGTTCATCCTCTGAAAGGGCAGAAATAGCACATTATTGGGCCTTCAGCAGACGCGAAACTGCGTGTTACAATAGCGCTTGAAATTTTACTTCTGGAGCACAATCACAAATGACAGTTGCCTCTTTATGAGGATAACATTTTTCTTTGGCAGCCGTCAATTTGTGATAATTGGGATGTCTGCCCCCCCCCCCCCGCCCCTGCGTTCTGATCTCCGTATGTTGACCCTTCATCAACTTTCTTTCAGCGGACGAAGACGAGGCTTATTCTGACTATGCGGCACCAAAATGTTTATCTTGAGCCAAGCTTTCCTGATTTTCGTTGCTGACGCTGGAGTTGTGTCCAGAGCTTCAATAATCAATTTGGCGACGTACCTTTTGCCTTCTGTTCGTAAATTTAACTGCGTAGCTTATGTCAAGGCTTCAGCTTCATGTTCTTTACGCAATTGTTGGCCTTTTCTTCTTTTACTTTTTTCGCAACCTTGTTCGAAAAATATCTGTATAACAAAAGATGTTGACGCCAAATTTTCCGAGAAATTTGCAAGCACTTTCGGCAGTAACACAAAGTCTCTGTCCAACCACTGAGCATTGTTTTCTATAAAATGTTTTTCTATCCCATTGCTACTCTTCCATCTTCTCAAAAATTCGCTAGAAAAACGATATATAGATTGTTGAATATGTTTAACTTCCCCTTCCGAAAGTTTTTCGACATTAGTATGACTTAGCACTACATTTTACACATGTTGATATTTAACTTCGGATTTTTTACCAATTTCTTCTTGCCACATTCAATATAAATCAATCCTGTTGGGCACGTGGAGAATGTAATATCTAAAAAAAATAATAAATCTGAAATGTTTTCACGAATTAAGGATTTTATGCAAAAACAAACCTGCTAAAATGTATAAAATAGTAAAATGTTTAGTAATAAACTCCCAATTAAAAAGCTTCACGGGGTATTAAAATCTGTTCCCGCCTTAGTACGCGGCAAGAGCGTCACATTCCCACAGAAAAATTAATATTAATAAAAGTTGCAACAAGTAGCAGCTATTTTGTGTGTGCGTTTTCATCAAGACTCGAAGCTACGTTTTGGTATCAAAATTTAAACAGCAGCTCACAGGAAAAATTTTGTAGCGCTGTTCGAACTTTGGTGTTCAACGCAAAACACTTAAAATGCACACTTGTAGTGCTGAATTTAAAATATCAATAATGCTCTATAATTGTCAATTTAAAAATATATATTGCAAAGCAGTTACGCTCAGCTGCCCGAGAGAATCTCAAATTATAAAGTTTACAGGACAGAAGCACAAGAAAAAAAAATATGAAACACCGTCGTCTTTTCGGTGCGTGACGCGTCACAATCCTGACTCACCACAAGCATCAAATTCCACCGACTGTAACTCAGGTAATCGTACAAGAATCAAAAAACACCAGCAGTTAGAGAAGCCCATCGTTTGTATTTTATCAGAATATGGTCGTTAAGGCATTTTCGTGAACTCGGGAATTTCGAATTTTGGCCAGGTTTTCAGGTAGTTTGACCCACTGTGCGATGGAAGGATTTTCTTCTGTAATATCCGTAACAGTGTTTGCTGGCGACAACGAAGACTTATGAAGAGTGACAGCGTCGTTTCAACGTAGTGGTTGGGTACTTGATTATTGTTTACATCACTGATTACCTCTGAAATCATTCAGGACTTCAGTATATTAAAATATGTTAAGTATATCTCAGCGTAAAGCAGAAGTTATCTCTGTGCACGCCATGAAGGCACATGAGGGAATGAAGATGTACTCCACTTACTCTTTGCCTCAACACAAGATGGAGGTGAATAGTCAGCTTCACGCCTCCTGCCGCTTTATCCCCGGAAAAGAGCCGCCGGTACCCATTGCGTATGAGGCTGGATGAGGCCAGAGCTCTTCTCCACAAATTGGAGAAGGCGAAGTTTTCTTTCCCGTGCCGAGACTCGAACCACGATTCCCCTACAGTCCAGCTCGTGGCCTGGTCACCATACCGACTGTTCTACACGTCAGGACATCTCAGCGTAATTGTGTTGTCACAAACTTCAATGAATAATTCCAAACACGGTATAACTTACGTAACGATAACATGGCGAAACGTATTCAGCTGCTGTCAAGTTCACAGCCACTGTTTCTTGCAAACCCTGCATATACCCTACGCTGTTCAAAAATCTTCGCGGAATAACGCATTTCATAGCTACCCTTCCGTGCCCACTGTGACTGCATTCTGTTGTCGTTTAATCGCATTGTCTACAGCTAACTACGGAACATTGTACTTAAGAAAAAATAAATTTGTCTGTCTGCACACAGCGAAGGTATGTGGGGATGGTTGTATACCTTCACGCCTTCGTGATATTGGCACTGCTTTGAGTTAGTAGTCAGCTTTACGACAGGGCCTTCTTAACCCCGATACAAGAGCCCCGGAAGCCACTCGAACATTCTACCTAACCTTAATAGTTTTAGACCTCCGGGACAGATTTTGTATAAACCTGTCCTACTTGTGATGTACTTAAAGGCTCAGACATTAGTAACTGCTTTCAGATTTATGACTCCATTGTCTGTTGCCGTAATTATGGTCTGTGATTATCCTCAAATAGAGGCGTCGTACTTCCAGGATATGGCTATATGCGTCATTGCATAGCCCATTTAAAATGGAATATATTCTTCGTGAGTCGCTTGTGACGTAACAGCATCCCCGTATAATTCAGGCACTCTTCCACAATCAAATCTGCCTGTTCGTCATCTTACGGGAGAAACTTCGCAGTAAAGTGAATGTAGGGTATGCAGTATCACAGTCTACTTCATCATGCACGTACACGTACAGTAGTGCTTATGCATAGTGCCACTGGGCAGATCGTGTTAATTTTTTGGACTCTCGTTTTAGCTTAACCCCACTGAACTCCAGTGCATTCAGATCTAACATGTCGCACTGGTATGTAACTTACGTACTGCATTCCGTCTTCTTTACGTCTCCACGAATGAATACCTGAGTACTGTAACGGACACGCATTGGCTAACATCAGTAAAACACAGTTTGCATAAAGACCCCTGTAAATTTATGATGATATATCGCTGAATTCTTCTTAGAATGAGAAACGTTTCAGACAAAAGTTTTAGAGAAAATCAAAACACATTTCATTTCCAATAATTTTTCTCCCCGTAAATCTTGCCCTTTATGTGATAATGTGGAAAAATATGGTGGAACCAGACTGGCCGCACATGACAGTATAATAAGGCGCACAAAAGGTGTGATTCGCCTGCCGGATCACTGAGGCAAGAATACAGATGCACACTCATAGTATTTAACTCTTGTTGCTTTGCTATGGCAACAAGGGTTACGCGAACGCGCCTGTGTGTTACATTATACGTACTTTGCCTTTCTTGCTAAATGTCTAGAACTCTGTCCACCTGCCCATAATGTTCTTAATCAAGGTGTCCATTATTATTTCAGAACACATGCTGTGGCCAGTAGCAGCTACTCTCTTACCAGTACTTTATGCAATTTACAAATGCAGATTCACACCACAGTTAAGTGTATGTGAGTGTTTCCAACTAATATTTCATATTCGTTTATGCCGACTGTAATTACGAATTAAATTCGAACAAGGAAAACTTTTCTTTGGTTTAATGAAAATACAAACTGCCTGGAACAAGTAACCGAGGAAAGCAGTTCAAGGAACAGTTAGACAAGTGGTGCTGGAACGGATCAGCAAAGGGTTAGGGTACTTGTCAGCTGCTGCGGCTGCTGTCGGTGGTGATTAAAGTGAATGCAACCGAATAAAATTCCTATGCTTACTTTATTCTGTTTACAATAACATACGTCGCAAACACCAGCTGCCTCTAGAGGCTGTATCTCTCGCTTAGAACAGAATTGAAACGTTTGCAGTAGTTTACACATAGGCTACAGGTCTGCTGCGACTTGTGCGCCTTCTGTTTACACATAGGCTACAGGTCTGCTGCGACTTGTGCGCCTTCTGTTTACACATAGGCTACAGGTCAGCTGCGACTTGTGCGCCTTCTGTTTACACATAGGCTACAGGTCAGCTGCGACTTGTGCGCCTTCTGTTTACACATAGGCTACAGGTCAGCTGCGACTTGTGCGCCTTCTGTTTACACATAGGCTACAGGTCAGCTGCGACTTGTGCGCCTTCTGTTTACACATAGGCTACAGGTCAGCTGCGACTTGTGCGCCTTCTGTTTACACATAGGCTACAGGTCAGCTGCGACTTGTGCGCCTTCTGTTTACACATAGGCTACAGGTCAGCTGCGACTTGTGCGCCTTCTGTTTACACATAGGCTACAGGTCAGCTGCGACTTGTGCGCCTTCTGTTTACACATAGGCTACAGGTCAGCTGCGACTTGTGCGCCTTCTGTTTACACATAGGCTACAGGTCAGCTGCGACTTGTGCGCCTTCTGTTTACACATAGGCTACAGGTCAGCTGCGACTTGTGCGCCTTCTGTTTACACATAGGCTACAGGTCAGCTGCGACTTGTGCGCCTTCTGTTTACACATAGGCTACAGGTCAGCTGCGACTTGTGCGCCTTCTGTTTACACATAGGCTACAGGTCAGCTGCGACTTGTGCGCCTTCTGTTTACACATAGGCTACAGGTCAGCTGCGACTTGTGCGCCTTCTGTTTACACATAGGCTACAGGTCAGCTGCGACTTGTGCGCCTTCTGTTTACACATAGGCTACAGGTCAGCTGCGACTTGTGCGCCTTCTGTTTACACATAGGCTACAGGTCAGCTGCGACTTGTGCGCCTTCTGTTTACACATAGGCTACAGGTCAGCTGCGACTTGTGCGCCTTCTCTTTACGCATAGGCTACAGGTCAGTTGCGACTTGTGCGCCTTCTGTTTACCCTTGTTTCTGGAAATTCCGTAGCTATATCAGGCTTGTTCATCTGCACCAATCAAGAGTTGATGGATTTGTATACAGAACCAGATGTTATCTCAGAAGCTATAAAAGGACGATTGCGATGGTTATGACATGGTGTAAAGATGCCAGAAGAAAGAACTGTGAAGAAAGTGTTTAAGAATGTTCCAGGTGGTAAAACTTTCTTTGGAAAGCCAAGAAAGAGATGGCTGGACGATGTTAAAAATGATCTAAAGAAAACGGGTGTTAGAGGCTAGAGAAAAATATCTAGGGATTGAGACGCCTGGAAATTAATCCTGAAGGAGGCCAGGGTCCTACATGGGCCATACAGTCAGTGGAGGAGAGAGAGAGAGGGGGGGGGGGAGAGGTGACGTTCGTTCGTTTTGAGAAGAAAGAAAAGACAGCGTATGAATTACAAAAATAAATGTAAACTTTCTCAATCTCACATACACAGTCAGCAGTTGTTGAACATGTGTGGGAGTAATCATGCTTGAACGGCCCTATTCCCTTTACATCCTCCAGCTAACCTATATAAATATAATGGAATAAACCACTTAGTTTGTCTTCAGAGTGTTATGTTAAATGATTAAGGCCTTAAAAGTGTAAATTAATTTAACCCTTTAAAGACAGGAACTAAACTGAATTACAATTAAAGATTCAGCTCATGCCGCGCAGTAAACAGACCGTCTCGGTTACAAAAACCAATCAGTTAATGCTGTATGGGTAAATAATTGCTGTTTGTTCTGAGATCTACACATAAACATATTGCGTGAGCAGAAGTACAATTTTTGAATTTTAAATCTGCTGATATATAGAGAAACCTCTAGGCTTTAAGGGGTCAATATTTAGCCTTGTTTATTTGGAAGTCATGATAATGTTATTTGACCTCACGTAAGGTCCCGGAGTTCACAATAACGAAGTTGCCCATTTAAAACATTAATGCGTTTATGTAGCCCTACAATCCGGAGCGTTCACCTGGAAGAGTTGCCACAACATGTCCATTGTCCTTGCCAGGCCTGCCGCATTCGAGTAAGGGTCACAAACTGACAAATCACTCACAGTCTGTCTGTCCATAACAGGGTTACAGGCGCCGACAAACAGACAGGGAGACATTGTGAATTTTAATGGGCTCATATGAATTTCTGTGTGTTACTGACGTACTATACAACTTCATATTTTCCAGTTGAATGTCTGTTTAGCATTTCAAGGGACCAGCAGGGTATTAACATGCTGAGTATATACGGTGTGTCCGTTTGTCAGAAATAAATATCCTTGCTCAACTCTAAAACTCGCCGAATTTGGTTATCCTCCCTGTGAACCCCTTGACATTAAATGCCTCTTCAATCTGTAATTTTGAATTTCATGTGATCAACGGTGCTAAAATTGTGCCGTGTGAACTCTGAAGTGGGAGGAATCGTAGTTCTTTTGAGCTTGTGCTCTGATGGTAACGTGCTGGGAGTAGCTTGGGCTTACATTGCTTTCCCACCCGGAAGGTGGAGGCAGCCACTTAATCTACAAAGATACACGGCCTCACATTCCGGAAGGCAGCAATAGTCATTGTACCAGCCGCTAGAATATCCAGTCAACTGCAGAGTCTGATGTTTGGTGTGGTGACAAATGTTTGAAAGCTATGCAAGTTTTACTAACGTGTCTGCTTATGAAGCTGAAACATTGTAACACTTCGTTCTGCTATTTTGATATGAGGACCAATCATTGTAACTGGGCCCCGTGACATTTTTATGGCGACATTTTACAAAGAATTCTGCTACTGTATGACTTGTTTCGAGGCGCCCCTCTTCGGAAGTTTTTATGCAATCCAGGGGTGCATACCGTATTCACAAAAGCCTGGAACCTCTTTTCAGCCAGTTTAGTTCTGCCTACAGTTTCAGATCTTACCCTTTTAGGGGCCACTTTAATATTATAATCCCATCCATATCTGTATATTCCAACTGATTTCTTTCAACTACAATTTTGTGTGCGTTTTATTCTTATTATCTTACAAATGCATGCTACATTGCTCATCTCATACGCTGTCATGTAGCTCTTTTAATAACAGCTTGTGAAGAGCATTCTGTATGAAGCTCCTTATTACCTAATTTTCTCGATTCCAAATAAATATAATCCACAGTACCTAACTGTGTGCGGATCCTGCGTCTGAACAGGGATGTCTGGTTCTAATCTCGGCCCAGAGACTCCCTTCACTGACTGAGACTTCGTCATATCTTCCAGTTCTTCAGTCCAAATTGTATGATAGTGTTTAAATCCGGACATCACGTCTTATTTCTGCTTTTTTTCTCGAATTATTGATTACTAGAGACTGGTCACTAATTCTAGGCTGTGTCGTCTCAGTAACTGAAAAGCGTCGTCAAACAAACCAAGCGTATCAACACGAATCCTTCGAACTCCACAGTACACTATTCCAATGATGAATGCTTTCAGAATTCGCTTACGTCATGCATTTTGTCATCCTTTAAGCATTAGACATATGCACGGGTTTAAATTATTATAATCTTGTTACATAATGTATTGAAATTGAGGTTATGGTTCACGGTCTCCGGAACAGTGTCCTGGGCCTTCAGGCTTTATTCGTGGGAACTTCCGTTGTCTAGCCGTAGAGAGACTGTGAAGCCGGGTCATCTGGTTACATAATGCTTACCGGTGGGTCAGGTCGTGTCATAGGATTCATCACGCAGACAAATTTAACCCTTAAATAAATATGGAACGTATATTCTAGATTAAGTGACTACGTAAGCTAAGAGCAGTCTAACAAGAACAAAGACTAGTACTTAGTGCAGTACAAATATTTGTCACGTTCTTTCTTTGCTAATTCACTTCCTTCTGCGGTTTTGAATTTCATTATGACAGATAAGAATCAGGTGCTTACTTTCTGTTGAATTATCTAAAACGTTCTGGCAGAAAGGAGCGCTAAAAGTAACAACGTAATGACACTGTTATTGTTGAGGGCTGTTTAGGTTGTTTCTTGTAAAAAATACACCCTATTTTAAATTTTTTCAAATAGAATTCTAGAATTTGCTTTCAGTATCGTGTATAATGTGGGATAACGTTTTGTTCCATTATCAGTTTTTGTTAAATTTGTTAGACTTTAATTTCAGCAATATGTAAACAGCTTGCTCGTTCGCCCGCAGCATCCAACTATATATATATATGTATACGTATATATATATATATATTTGGGGCCAAGAGGGACGAGGCAGCAGGAGAGTGGAGAAGACTGCATAGTGGGGAGGTTTATGATTTGTACCCCTCGCCATGAATTATTCGGGTGATCAAATCTAGAAGAATGAGATGGGCGGGGCAAGTGGCACGTGTGGGGGACGGGAGGGGGCATACAAGTTTTTGGTGGGGAGAACTGAGAGGAAGAGACCACTTGAAATCCCTAGGCGTAGATGGGGGGCGAATATTAAAATGGATCTTCAAGAAGTGGAATGTGGAGGCATGGACTTAATTGCCCTGGCTCAGGGTAGGGACATGTGGCGGGCTGTTGTGAATGCGGTAATGAACCTTCAGCTTCCATAAAACGCGGGGAATTTCTTGACTAGCTGAGGACCTTTCAGCTTCTCAGGAAGGACTCTGCTCAACTGAGTTATGTGTAAACAAGGTTATCACGAATTTTCTTATCAGTTTAAGGCATCCACAACTTTGGTTTCATTGAAGGAAGGACTGTGAAACACGTGAGACGAGAGAATATGTCATACCGAATTTCTACATAGTGCCCGTGTGTGTTCGGCTGGTTGACACAACGGGAGATCGGCTTACTGCAGAACTGGCTTGAGCATTTCCTCACCTGCTCGTGCGGTACGAATAATTCGAGTCCTCAGGCCGCCATTGCTTTCTGGTATCTTTCACCAAAACCAATAGCCAGGTGAAATTTCTACAATATATATATATATGTATATATATGTGCTTGCTTCGGTCAGTATTGCATCCCAGACCGATAAAATGTTATCTGTGGGTAATAGGACCACTTATTTTATAAAGCTGTCTTTCAAGAACGTTTGAAGCTCATGGCGTGTATATTCAGTAAAACTGTGACTTTACAGTGTCATTCAAGGGCTGTAATATATATAGTTTCAGGTGTGTTTATTATTTGAGTCTAATTGATCGCTATCAACAGGATTTTGCGGAATGCGGGCTACAATGTGAATAAAAAGCAGATCACTGGAAGATTTATCCGCTTAAATCACAGCCAGCGATGACAAGCATCAAATTTCCTCGTTGAAATGTCAGTGGACTGTATGCTGGTACTACATAACTAATTATTGGTGCTTTCGGTTTGTTGTGTTCCAAGAGAACTGAAGTCAGGTAACCTTGGTGGCCATACGGTTTTGCCACCACAGAACAGCCTTTCCTGTGCCAGAGATGCTGACTTATTATTGGCACGTGTAACACAAGTGGGATGTCGCAAATCTTTTTGGTCATGCATTTTTTTATATTTTTGTAAGAAGACTAGTAAGTAATTACTAACGAAGCGTCAATTTACATGTGGAACTGTGTGGGCCTGAGTGGAATTTATGTTTATGTATGCAGAAGACATCCTGTAGGAAACGTTTCACCATCCTTGTGCTAGGGTAGTTTTGGTCAAGTAGTCTGATCATTGAATGTTGCCGTCTTCTGGGATGTGACGCGTACCAGACTACACGGCGTCACATCGCAGATGCCAGCAGTCTTTATAGTCACCGCGGAGATAATCTCAGATTGCACTTTTTATTGTATCAACACGCCACGAAGCAACAAACACGAGATAGACGGAACTATTAAATATAACCCTGGGGTAAAAGTAGGCAGAGAATGTTTGAACTTGTTCAGTAAATTTATAATTACAATGTGTGTGTGTGTGTGTGTGTGTGTGTGTGCATCCACACATATCTGCTTTCAACAGCAGTTTGGGCGTGATTTATGTGCCAGGTTGTAAGAGCCAAGGTTGACGAACCGTAAAACTTTTAAGAAGAATTCATCTTGATTTATATGGCCCTTGAATTTCAATAACGTTTTTCCCCCCAGACTGCTGATGGTTTCTCGGAAACTGGAGCCATTTCATGTCCTTGGCTGCACGAAATCCTTTAAGGAATTCTGTTCGTGTTACTGTACCAGGGCAGCAGGTTGATTTCGCAAACCCTCCACAAGTGTACATGCGGCCCGCGATAGACCAGCATTCATTCGTTCCGTAGTCTGTCTTACGACAGGTCCGTAGCCTCTTCCAAAGCGAGTTCTCCACAGGGTGCGATCTAGTGCTTCCTCTTTCAATTTCCAATATCTTCTCTTTTTCTTTAGGTCATCCAGCGGCTGCTTACGCCTTCTTCCTCGTCTTCCAGTCATTTCTGTCCTTCCCTCTGACTTTCCTTCAGTCACGTGCTTCGGAAGGCAGTTCCTACGCAAGATGTGACCAATCCAGTTAACCTTTCTTCTTTCTATCGTATGTAGGGTATTCCTCTCCTCTTTGACTGTGTGCAGCACTTCTTCATTTCTCATAACAAGTTCAGCATTCACTTTATTTTGTTACATTCACGCCATGTCTGGGTAGGATGAGTGGTCAGGGGTATCGACAAGTTTTTCCAGTTTTCCTTCTTAGGTTTTTAAACACTGTGTTTCAAGTGTTGAGGTCAGTATAACGTCAAATGTAATGAGTTGATGATGATGAATGTGGACAGGTAAAGATTGGGAATGTGGTGGTCGTGACATAGCAGTTTCAAGGACCGATACCGGAATTCGTGTGGAGGGAATTTAGTGCTATGCATTTCGTTCTGTTATTGACAATAAAAGTATCTTAATTAACCGTCTTCATAACATTATTAACACGTAATATGGGTATTTCAGATTATACAAGTCGACATGTTTCAACTAAAGTGGCCACCTGCAGGCCTTCTGATATTGCAGAATGTAAATAATTGCAAAAGTTACGTTAATTGGTGTCAATATTATTTTTACATGTCTTACATAAATGTTATAAAATTTTGTTTATTGATGTTTTAAAGTTTGGACTGTTACACAATCAATAAATTTTACGATAGAGATGGTATTCTGTTGACACTCATTAATGTAATACAAGGCAAAGAGCATTAAATTTGCCTTGTATCACAGTTTTTGCTGTGTGACACACCTGAAGATGGATGTAATACAGAAACATGTCGCGTGTATTAATGGATAATATGTAAATAAATATACTGCGTCTGTGTTGTGCTGTACTGACATCATTATTTACCATTGTATTTATGTTTGTAGGTCAATATGTTACAACATTTTCAGTGTACTAAATTATTGTTTATGCAGTTATTACACCAGCTTAAATATTCGTATATTTGCCTTGCCTTGTACCTGTTTCAACACCTTATAAATTGTACTCAGGAACCTCTAATGGGCGTAATGAAGATATTTGTGCACGGTTTAACACGTCAGTTGTTTGGCATTAGACGGTCGTAGAAGGGAATATGATCTTTAAACTTTATACCTATTTGTCTGTGTTTACTTCGACGTGTTTGAAATCTATTGGAAGACTTTGAGTATAATATCAAGTTTATTGTTATTGAATGGGTCGCAGGTCCAAAATACCTTCAAAATCAAATTAACTTTTTATTTGACGTGACGGTATGTAGTATGTTAGTTCGTCACCGACGTTTAGGAGGAACTTGATGCTCTCATCGTACGGGTATTAGAGGCAGCAGGTACCTCTGAAACATTCGCAACAAGCTACCAGATCGCACGGTGTCACATTCAAAATGGCGGTAATAATAACAGCCGTCCTGGGAACTTCAGACTGTACAAGCTCAGACTGCTCTGAACCGGGCCATCGGCAGTAGGGACGCAGAAATTACACCAATTCGAAGCTTCATTTTGGGCTCATTTTTGATGCTGTGTGTGTACCTTCCGCATGCCACTTTAGAATCACATTATTACTTGAAGTCACATTTCATCTGAATAGCTTATATGTTGTTAATTTACGCATGTAGTTCCACTGACAGTAGCTGTATCTAAGGGGTCCACGAGATTATGTGCTCTCCTTGCCTGAAAACTGAAGCAGAGTCGGCTTCCGAAACGTCATGCTTTATTAAAAAAATTAGACGGTGGACGAAATCCAAAAAAAGAAGATTATGTCATTGAGCCTGTAGGTTAGGCGCCGGCCTCTCACTTCGTCAGCATTTGTTTGATCTCAGGACAGTATGGGATTTCTGGTGGAAAAAGTGGCACTGGAACAGGTTTATTTCCGAGTACTTCGGTTTAGCTCGGTCACCAACAGTCATTCCGTCTATCACAGATGTTATATAAACTTAGTAACTGACATAGTCGTTAAATAGCGCACTTAAAGTGAGCACATATTCACAGTATGCCAACTGTCTCAGCAGAAACTTCTAAACTGTGGCTCGGCTAATATTTTGTAGCCATAAATTATTGTTCTTTATGAATTTCTCGCTTAAACCTTCAGTGCCTGGACAGAGTAGTACATTGCAAACCACACGACAATCTTTGTCATTACTTACGTAAGGCAGTGATTGTTTATCAGTGAGTATTAGTCAATGTGTTTGATTAAAACTGTATACAGCCTAAGTCTCTGGATCAGCACAGATAACGTCTTGACGTTACGTGTCAGTCAGTTGTGAAACAGTCGGCAAATAAATTATGTAAGGTGTTAAAGTCAACACGATGGCTTGCAAGAAAATATTTAACAGTTTATTTAAGATAAAATTTGTTTAATACACTTCAATTCAAATCGACTCTCACGTGACGTGACTAATTAGTTCAGAAAACGATGGAAGTACGTGCTGTGTTGGTAGCAGATACGCTAAACAGCTACATTGAAACACACTTCCAATTATTTAAATGCTGTGTCATTAATTACGTGCGAGAAAGTTCACACCTGTTTATGAACTAAATTTCTGCTCGCTCCCTGGTTGTGAAACGTGAAAGCAAAGTGGTACTGGGACAGGTTTTTCTCCGAGCACTTCGTTGTCCCCTGTCAGTATCTTTCCACCGGCCCTCCGTGCGCATATATCATCCTACCTCCGCCGCTGTGTAACCTTAGCAACTTACAGCGTCGTTAAATAAACACCCCCCCCCCCCAGTCTGTATCTCAGCTGAGAAGACGGGATACGGCATATTTAGTAGAGATACATGTCAAAGTCGCCCATTAACCTTTTAAAGCCTAGCGGTAACTTTACGTACCGCCAGGTTTAACATTAAAAAATTCTACGTGGTGCCCACATTGCGTTTATGTGTTTTGTACGGATCTCAGAACAAACAGAAACTTTTGCCTTATAAAACATTAAGAGACTGGTTTCTATAACCGAAGTGGAGAGTGTTTACAGCGCGGTACGCACTGAGTCCTTATATAAAAGAGGCACGCTTCGTCTTTAAAGGGTTAATATGGCTGTCAAGACATGCAGTTGATTGTTACATCACACACCTGGTTTGTTTTGTCGAGAAGTTTCTAGCTGGGGTCGATGATTTCCTGCACCACGGATCAACATGTTGCAATATTGAACAACTCGAGAGTTCTTCTGTTTCGACCGCAGAATTAGGGCAACGACTGCATGTAAATGAAATGTCTGTCCGTATTTCCTCTACGTGATACATACAGGACAGTTAGCGCGAATTTTTCGACGGTTTATGCTGCTCTTGTCATGTCGCATGTAAACATGAATGTGCACTTTTTCAACTGATGTCGGTCATCAGATATGTGGGTTAATTTACAGCAATTAACACGTCACTTTAATAAAACCATGTGACACAACTATATGTTTTAACAGATTTTTAAAATTTTCACTTCGCTTTACATGTTTGCCACAATTTTGCTATCATTTTTCATATTTAATTAAATATTAAGGCTGTTAAACTTTTCTTTTTGATATGTAGCTACGTTGGAAATCGCCGAAGATGGGAGAAGTCCAACCAAAACGTAGGTTATCGCGAATGTTTTACGAAACAAATAACATATTGTCGTAGCATATAGGCCTAACTGTATTGACATTTGCAGTCCAGCGGTAACTGTATATATCAGCTGCTGCAACATTGAGAAGCTCTGCGTTTTACCCATTTCTGTGTGTTTTATATAATTCGCACTGTAAATACCTACTATTTCTCTAAACGTCATTAACAGATTGGTCTTTGTAATAGGTACAGATTTTGTTTTCTCTGAAGTAGGAACTGAACTTTCGTAAATGATTTAGATGAATTTGGAGTCTTCAAAGGGTTTATGTTATATATTAAACAAGCATCTTTAGTAATGACGTTCTTAAAATTATTGCAGTTCTTGTAGCGCGTTTTTATTTCAGACCATTATAATTAATCCCATTGAGCAGAGTCATCCTTGATAAGATGATAGTCGCTGTTATACTCAGGAAATTCCTTACGGACCCCGAAGGTCCGTTAGTGTACTCACAAGGTGCAGGCAGCGAGCCCTGTCCACTACCAGATAAGTCCAGTCCGCAATTTCACAGCCTGACATTTTTAAGAGTAACTCTGATATTTGACATGTCTGTCTAAGACCTTATCTCCCAATTTTTGTCTTCCTTTCATGTCCACAACATACGCGGCTTTTCCAGGCGCAAGCCTATTTGAGACTTTAACTGCACGGTACTTAGACTTCTAGATTTAATCTCACTTACTTACAGAAAGTCTCTCCCTATTTTTCCTCCCATCAGATACACCTACTAGTCAGCATCATAGTCGCCTCAGCTGTCAAACTGGTAGCTGTTGTGCTAAGATTATAATATAATATAATATAATATAATTTGTATGATAGTTATAATAATAATAATGATAATTTTTTTCGAAGGACCATCCACATGGGCCAAGAATTTTCCGACGGCTGCCGGGAGCCGCCAATCTCCTGTGGACATTGTGACATCACTGGCGACCTCTGACACCTCCCTGACGTCGAAGCCACTCAGCTGGAAATACGTCCCGGAAAACATACGTACGATTGTCAACACTGGCCACGGCTGGCGAGTCGACATCGACAGCGAAGGATCTGGTAAGGGCTTCGAATATGGAGCATACGGTTATTTTATTTATGAGAGATTCAAAGCTATTGTTAGGGAAAGTGGTCGAATGCAGGGACATTATGTGAGTAGCTGTGGATGGAGAATGTTATGTGAATATGCCGTATAAGAACGGATGATGTGAGCCGAAAACGTGGATAATAATTGTGAAAGAGAAATAACTTTGCAGGGTTTTCCATTAAATGTGATCGTAAATTCAGCAGATATGGAAGTGGAAGTGAACTCCACTGCAGTGAACACACACACACACACACACACACACACACAGACACACACACACACACAAAACTGCCTCAAATAAAAGTCGCAGATCTTTATGAAATCTGTACTTTATATGACGTACCAAGTTTCTGCTGTTGAGAAAAATGGTGAAGTTTGATTTAAATTTCACCTAAATTTGGAGTTAAGCTGGGTCGATATGTGAACCGAGTAGTTTAGACGGTATAGTGCCCAGCATATGGGCTAGATCATCAGAGAATCGGGGGTTGATACTCGGCACGGACGAAGACATTTCTGTCGCTACAGTGTACAGTGTTCACACCGGCCTGAGGCCTACCCAGCCTGCTCTCCATCGGGTGTCGCCATCTCTTTCGTTTAGTGTGAAAGGTTCAATTAACACCTTACCCGTACCCACTGCCGAATTTTAAGAGACACTGGAGCTGTAACCCCACTCCGCGACACGTCGTTACTGGCGCCGTGCTTGAATGAAATGTGTTACTCTTAACTTATTATTTGGCCGAAATAAACCGGAATTAAATTGCCCTGAAAACTCATGTAGACCTTCAATACCAAACTTTGTGGGGATTTGTTGTATGTTATCAGCAATGGAACTTACAAAGAATTTGAGGTTCAGGCATGGCCTTCCCACACTGCCTTCATGTTATGCACTTCGTGCAGTTGTATGAATTTCAGTATAATGGAACCCGGTTATAACGACATCGGTTCATATGACACCTCGTGTATAACGTCAGATATTCTGTGGTACCAATTAATTCCTCACTGTCAATCATAATATTATTCTGCTTTGTTATAAAACACACGTTTATAACGACACAGAATATTCAGTACCATTCATGGCGTTATAACCGAGTTAGACTGTATTTATTATTGCCTTTCTCGGGCAGATAACTCCAGCACATGTTGTTCCATGTATGACAGTGTGGCCTGTGTACGCCTAGAGTGTGCTGGTGGAGACCATGACTTTGAGAGTCGGTTAGATCAGCCATTGCTGACGGGATGTGTTGAGTTAGGAGCACAGTAGAGCGATGAAGATGAGGCAGGATGTGTTATGAACCGTGGATACTGACCCTTCTCTGGCAGTTATCCAGACAGGCAGAATTAACCGGCTCAGTCAGGCAGGTCTGGAAAAGTAATCGGCTTAATGCTTTCGAACATACAGTGGAACTACTACATTGCTGTCTGATAATGCTATGGTGAAACATCGCACCTCGAGATATGTACTTGCTAACGGTAAAAATATAGTATTTGTGTTACACATTGAAGATCAAATGCAGCTGGGACAAAAGTCGTCATTGGGTCCGTTCGTACCCCCAAGAATTAACTGCATTGTTAATCACCATAACCAGCGTGATCTTCCTTCTTCTGGGATGTGGCGCCCTGTCGTTGGGTGATTGATTCCCGACGTTGTCAGGCGAAGTGGGGGTCCCGAAACGGTACCAGTCACTCAGTGACGCCGTGCCACATCCCGTGAGAACGAAGACATCAACTGCAAGGCTGCGAAAGCCTAAAAACTTACATGTCACAACCAATGTGTTTAATACACGTTCTAACATTGTGCTATGGGTAACTGCTGACTCAAAAGTGTAGCAAACCGAGAACCCTTAGGAACGATATTTGCAAGTGAGAATTAATTAGGGGAATTTAAAGGCACATTGAATTTAGAGAAAGTTTTCTTCAGCGTATTTCAGAATATTTAACCTTACGCTCTTAAAGGCACTTGAAGGAAAGAAATTACTTAGCAGATAAGGACACATATTTTTCCATTCATTCATTCATTCATTCATTCATTCATTCATTCATTCATTCATCCATTCATTTATTCATTCATTCATTCCGCAGTCTGTCTTACGACAGATCCGTAGCCTTTTACAAAGCGAGTTCTACACAGGGTGCGATCTAGCGCTTCTTCTTTCAATTTCTAGTACCTTTTCTTTTTCTTAAGGTCATCCAGTAGCTGCTTACTTCTGCCCCCTCGTCCTCCCCGCATTTCTATCCTTCCCCTTAACTTCCCTTTAATCACATGTTTTAGAAGGCAGTGTCTACGCAAGATGTGACCAGTCCAATTGGCACACATAGGTGCGGATGATATTACTAGGTATGTTTAAGAAATACGATGTGTGTGTGTGTGTGTTTTAATCAGTAATTTGCAATGTGTTGTGTTTCAGAACTGGTCGGCGGTCCCCTCGAAGACACGTACAGCTTACAGCAGTTTCATTGTCATTGGGGTTTCCGTAGCGACAAGGGCTCCGAACACACGGTGGATGGCCAGTCCTACGCCGGCGAGGTGAGTGTCCGAGGCCCGGGTCTCAGACGTAGGCTTCGCGGAACACTCGCTTTTTTTTTACGTAGGATTAGGCCTACTTGGTTTCTGGATTTATGCGTCGTTCAGTGTTCCTTAACCTTTTAAAGCCCAGCGGTAACTTTACGTACCACCAGGTTTAACATTAAAAAATTCTACGTGGTGCCCACATTGCGTTTATGTGTTTTGTACGGATCTCAGAACAAACAGCAACTTTTGCCTTATAAAACATTAAAAGACTGGTTTTTATAACCGAAGTGGAGAGTGTTGACAGCGCGGTACGCACTGAGTCCTTATATAAAACAGATCTGCTTCGTCTTTAAAGGGTTAAAGAACACAGGTTTTCGGACAGTGGAACTGCTCCCGTCCTCTGGTGAGAGATTGGGGCGGCACCCAGCCAGTTTGGTCCAATATATAGAGCTACTTTCTTTCTCCGTAGAAGGCCTTCTACATCCATCCCTTCACCTGCGGGGCGGAAAGAGGTCAGTTTTCCGAAATGTGTTGTATTTGGAACTAGACAAATATGAGATGCACCATACATTTTTTATGAAGAATTGCCCCTGTCCTAGCCATGAAGGCCTATGGGGGGAGTTTAAGTATAGCGCCACTCATTTTTCTGCATTGGATGGAAGTAAGTGGTCATATTCACGCCCCGGCCGCTTTACCCCCAGGAAGGAACCCCGGTACCTATTGGAGATTGGGTGGGCCTCAGAGCCGGTCTGGACGTCTTGAAGGGGAGAAGCATCCCTCGCTGCTGCTAGGATTGACAGCCTGTATAGTCCGGCCCGTAGCCTACGCACTATAACGATTACGTCACAATTTTTAATATGAGTTCTTTATATCACATTTGATAAAAAAATTCGTGCAGTGATTCTGTGAACAAAACGTGGTGATGGGGAGGCGCTAACACACTGTATGCGCTCATTTGAATAGCTTCGTGCTAATGAAGTACGTAACAGGGGACTTAGATGGGAAATGGTAACGTACATTGAGTGTTACTTTTAGGTCGTCGTTGCTTAATTTAACTTACGTATAATTCTTTGCAAAAGACGACAAAATCTGGTTTTTATCTACTTCCTGTAGGGAGCAAGTAACTGCCCACGGGAAGATCGTCTGACATGTCAGATTTTTGGACGTGACTAGTCGTGTTACTTCGGCAACATCTCAGACACATGTGTGGGGCGGGTTAGTCTAAGCACATCTGGCAGGCTGTTACATTCCCCCAAAATATCACACACGATAACGACAAGCCCATTTGTGTCTTGTTCTTTTTATCTGACTAACGAGGTATTTAATGACGACGTACAAAGTTACAGAGATTACTTTTCTTGTGTATTCATTGACGGATTATTTCAGGACGCCATGTTAATTGCAGAGATATGTTGTATTGAGGGTTGATGTTAGAAGTTTAGACAATGTTATGCAATAACTTCTCGTTTTTAGGAGAGAGATACTTTCATTGGTAATTATTTTTCGAAAGGCAGTTCATTTTCCGTTCATTTACAAGCAATAATTGAAGATGTTAGATGCCTGCCCCTTGAAAATACAACGGGGAAAATTATACAGTTCTCATCTGTGGAGAAGGAGCTTTGTAGAACAAACGGTGCAGCTGAACTGACTTAAACATCTCACTGCTGTTAACTCGCAAATTTATTAACTCTTGTCCAAAATATTTTGTGGGTGTAGGTAAATATTTCCAGTTACATTTGTGTGTGTGTGTGTGTGTGACAAACGTTAGTAGCATGGATTTCATACTTATGTTACAGGGACTTTACAAAAGGACTAGTTTAATTTTTCGCTATTTTACAGAACCCATGTCTCTGATGCTGTTACGTTTAGATGAGGTCTTTTCATAAGATTGCCATGTGTATTAAGGTAGACATTAGGTGTAACATTCTAATATCCAGAATATAATGATATCCAGTAATCCTTTGGTCCCAAATGTGCTGGATGTGACAGATTTGCTGCATCTTTTCTCATCCTTGTCAGCATCCATTAGTTAATCATAACATCTGAAGCCTCTTCACTCATCTTAATGTGCATGCAAGCACAAGCAATGCCTGACATTCTCCTTTAGAATTGTTTGATGCATATGGCAGGTTGTGTCGATGCATGATCTGCCATATGTCACATAACGGTGTATTTTTTGTTTATGGTCGACTTTGGCTGACATGTCCCATTTTGATTGCAGCTTCATTTGGTGCACTGGAACAGCACCAAGTACGCTGACTGTGGTGAGGCAGCCGGCTATCCTGATGGCCTTGCTGTGTTGGGTGTACTTCTTAAGGTGTGTCATGTGAGAGTATTTGTGGCAATGAGGTTCCTCGTGTGTTAACTCTTTGGAGAATGCCATCAGTTCTGGTCTGTCAGAAAGAACATTGTTTTTGCATAACAAACATGTGTCAATTAATGGTGTGTAGGGAACTGTTAATTTTTTATTCTGAGAATTATATGATGTATATAAATGAAATCTGTGGCAGAAATACAGAGTTCTTAATGTTCAGTAAAGTAGTAAGATTAAGAATGGGGTATATAAAAAATACAAACAAACTTTTGATCCATAAATCTTGAGAAGCTGCCATCTCAGAGACCTAGACATGGACATGTATGAAAATGTATCCTAAAAATTGGATTTAAATTTGTGGATTGGATTAAACTGGTCCATGTTCTAGTGAAGCAGGAGGTTTTTTGTATGTGGCAGTGAATGCTTGGATTCCGTAAAGGCAGGGAATCTCTTTATTGCTCAGTTAAAAGCAACATGTTCAATGCGAGCTATATTTTCATGGCATTAATTTTTTATTTGGTTGATTAGACATTAAGCTTACAAAATCAAGGAATATGTTATATATACAACATAATGTGGATATGGTCACACTCTACATATATTTATTATTTAAGCATTCTTTTTGGATATTTGTCACATGCCCTGCCTAGTCTGAACTTCTCCATCTTTTCTATTTCATATTGTATTATAAATTTCACTTTCAACACAACACACTAGTGAAATAACTGTAATAGTAATTTTACAAAAACGCTTTCATAAACATCCCAGTTTGACATTGACGTACTGAACATAGTGGCTGGATGGTTTCCAAAAGGGTAGAGATTACAAGTCAAGAATAGATGTTCAGTATCATTACACCATAGCTTAGTGTAATTCTGTGATAAAACTGCAGGGAGGGGAATTTCTTAACAGCCAAAGCAACTATAAATTTTTGCAGTTAGTTTTGACAGAATACCCTGCCCCATGCAGTTAGTTCTCCCCACACTAATGGAATAGGTTATGTCAGAAATTCAATCCACTTAACTGTAATCCACTTGGCAAGCAGTGTGAGGCTTCAGTATGCCACTAGCAGGAGTTCGAAATGGGTGTTACTGGGTGTGTAATACTTCTGTTCCTGTGCTGTTGTACTATTGGGTCATTACTTTACCTGACATGTGACTTGTCACTTCCTGTCAGCTTCCTTAACCATTATTCCAGCTTAATCACCAGCTAATTTCTACACTTCATATCACTGCTTGGAGCCACATGTGTTTGTTAAATTTCAGGTTGGAGCAAAGAACCCAGAACTTCAGAAGATAGTGGACCTTATTCCAAGCATCTATCACCGTGGAGAAAAGGCAGTGGTGAAGGAAGTGATCGATCCAACTAAGCTGCTCCCAGGTATGTGCAGCCAAATCAGAATACTTCTCCCTAAATGTTCTTTCTAAAAGGAGTTGGAAATTTTGTCCTCTTTTGTGAGACACAGAATTTCCACATACATTCTCGGAGAAAGTACCATTATTTGATGGCACGTGGTGCTTGTAAATGTTTATTCAGCTTCTTTTAAGAAATGTGAAATGGAAAAATGAAATTAGTGTTTAAAAAAATATTTTGAAAGGAGTAAACATCATTCATTACATTAAGGATATGATATTTAGTTCCACAACTTTTACTTAAAATAGCTCTGAGTTATGCATTCCTCATTCGCTTGAAGGACTGTCCCTTCGTTTGTACCGACTACTGTATATGTATATTTTATTGCATTATACTTCGTCACAGGAGCGTTTATGCATTTGGGTATGCATCTTATTATTACATAAAATAATTTATACTTTAGTCTTTTGAGTGATGTGGGTTGACCAATTCTTCTTTGCCTTTCACAGCTACTACTCTTACATCACATTCACTCTTTCCCTACTCTTTGTTTTGAATATATTCTCTCATGTGTCACTCACCACTCCTCCAAGTCCTTCTGCTTCTTTGTCTCCTGTGTGGTCATTATGCAACATGTTCAGTTTTGAGGACTTCAGATGAACCCTTATTGTCTGTACATAATGGATCCTAAATCTGACCAACATTACATGTAACGTTATATTACTGTTAACATGTTGTGGAATTTTTCATATGATGTATGGATCTTACAGTCTCTGCATACAAAGTCGTGCATATGCTTCTTACTATTTTAAAATACAGCCCTATTAGATATAGTGTACATGTTTAAACCCAAAAAGAGTATTTTTCACTTTTAATGCGTGTACTTAATTATGTAAATTTTCTGTCTGCAATGCAGTACACCAGAATGTGACTTTAACTTTGTGTGTGTGTGTGTGTGTGTGTGTGTGTGTGTGTGTGTGTGTGTGTGTGTGTGAGTGAGATAAGTTATAAGTTAAAATTAAATTCAGATTTAAATTAGATTGTCTTACTGGCATGCTTCTGTCTTCTTGCTTAATAATCCACTAATGCTTAGTTTAGAAAGTGTAGGGATCTTTGTAATAATATGCTGTAAATATTATTATAGACTGTGTTTTTTATGGTTGAAAATGCCACCCATATATTTATATTAATAACTCATTTGTGTGATATTGTAGTTATTTGACTTTCTTAACAGTTTTTGCATATATAATTTAACTTTCTTAGGCTTTTAATATACAGTACAATATTGGTCATGTGTAGATGGTGTAAGAAACATGTTTCACCTTAATGTTTGATGAGGGTTCTGGATATTATAATTTTTTGTCCATTTCTTCATTCTGTGTAGATACTTCATCCCTGCAGACTGTTATCTGCTGTGTATCAGTCTACCAGAGGCACTAGTACTTTGAAATGAAACTTTTATCCCGCTGTATCATTATAATGAGGGAAGAAACTACGTGTGACAATAGACTGGCAGGTACCTTGTACACAGTAAATGCCATACATATGTATATGCCTGATACATTTTTGCAGGGACATTCTCATACTGGACGTACCTTGGCTCCCTGACAACACCGCCCTGTTCTGAAAGTGTCACTTGGATCCTCTTCAAGGAGCCGATTGAAGTTTCTGAGGACCAGGCATGTAGTAGATCTGATATTTCCATATATTACAGTATACTTTAAGTTGACTATAGATTATGTAACAGAAGTGAAACTTCTGCATGTTGTATCATGCTGAAGGTTCAGATCATCAATTCTGAGGATCAAATATCAATGTCCCTGTTCATGCCATGATGACATATGGGGGAGTAGTGTTACACCTGCACCCTTAACCTCAGCACCACGTGGGTGGAGTGCTAAGGATCAGATATATAACAGAAGTGACATTTCCATATATTCAGTTGTATCAAAAATTTCTGCATAGGTGTCGAATTTTAGTGTGCTTAGTCTTATAATGCCACTTAATTTTTGTTTATGGTATGCAATCGGATCATTTTCTGGACTGTATTTGCTTCACCATAACAAAACTTACTTTTTAATGAGTGTTGTCCGCTTTAAAGTGCAGTCCATGGGACTTAAAATAGTGAGCCCAACGATTGCACCACCGTCTCAAGCATTTTGTGATGTGCATTATTTGAATTTGGGCACATGTATCTTGCAGTTTTCCACAAATCGTAGTGATGCTATTAAATTTCCTTTCCTCTAACATCGTCTTGAGTTTCTGAAAAAGAAAGAAGTCACACAGCACTAAATTTGCTGTGTAGGGAAGGTGTGGTGTTTTTAGCCAGAAATTCATGCACATGCAAAGCAGACAACAGGCAGGGCACAACTTTGGCAGTAGTCTGATCCATATTTACATTTTCTTTCAAAATGCTGTGAAATGACCAAAATGAAATTCTGAACATGTTAACTTCATGGACAGTGAATTGTCTGTTTGAAAGGAAAATTTCTTCACTGAGTCCGTATTTAAGTCTCTTTTGCTTGTCACTGGATGTTCTGGGTATTTCAGGATTTTCTGCAGTGTTCACACTAGTTCTGAACTTGGAAAACCACTCCTCTTAAAAAGCCACTGTGAACATGTGGAAGTTTCCATAGCATTACTACTCCAGTTTAAAAAAAATTTTGATGCAGGCACACTGTTCTTTCCAGTCTGCCAGTTTATAGGTATGCCAAAATTGCAAATGGAACAACACACACTTCGTACATTACAAGATATTACTTAATCACATTTGCTACAGCCATATCCAAAGCAGGAAATGACTCAGTAGTCTCTGTTATACACAGTCTGACAATTATATCATGCGACTGATTTTATTTTGACCAAGGTAGAGGTGCCATCTATGCAGCAATGCATGCCATCCATGTGCCCAACCTTCATCTGTAATCTGGCAACACTGCAACGCCCCACGCTGAGCATGACGGGAAATACAGTGCCATGTTTTGCAGGTAGTGATAGGATGTGGTCACAGTAGCAGCATGGAGCAGAGAGTGAACATTAAAGTCTGTTCTAAACTCGGGAAAACTGCAGCTGAGACTGTGGAATTGATGAGACAAGTGTAAGGGCATAATTGTTTATCTCGTGCACAGATTTTCAGGTGGTATGCACGATTCAAAAGTGGTGTGGGAACAATTGAAGATGAAACCAGGCCTGGGCGTCCATTTTCTGTTCATAATGAGGGACTCATTGCAAAAGTGAGAGAATGAATACAAGAAGAACATTGTGCGACTTTGAGAATGATGGCTGATGAGTTTGGTGTTAACAGGGAGATGATTCGTCAAATCTTAGTGGAAGACTTGGGCAAGAGAATGGTCGCTTCCCAGTTTGTGCGGCATTCGTTGTCTGATGATCAAAGACACGAGCACGTTCGGTATGCAAAAGACATCATTAAAACTGCTCGTAGAAATAAAAATTTCTTGAATTCGATTGTAGCAGAGGATGAAACTTGGTGTTTTCGCTATGATCCCACAACTCAACACCGAAGTGCTGAATGGAAGTCACCAGCATCACCAAAAGGCAAAAAAGTTTGTCTTCAAAAGTCAAACGTGAAGACAATGCTTGTGTGTTTCTAAGGGAATTATTCACCATGAGTTTGTCCGTGAGGGACAAACTGTCACTGGAATTTTTTATTTGAGTGTTCTGGAACACCTATGGAAGAGGATTCATCTGGCCCGAGTGCTCAGCACCAGGCAGTTGTTTTCTTCTTCATGACAATGCACCGGTTCACCGGGCAGTTGCTGTACAAGAATTTTTAGCCCAAAAACAAGTGTGCGTGCTCAATCATCAGCCCTACTCCCCTGATTTATCCCCCTGTGATTATTTTCTGCTCCCCAAACTGAAGTTACCATTGAAAGGGTGCCTTTTTGAAGATGTTCAAGACATCCAAGGAGCTGTGACATCGAGTCTTTGGGCCATACCACAAGAAACGTGCAGAGGTCGTTCCAGTCTTTGCTAGATCGTGCCACTCGCTGTATCGATGCAGAAGGGATGTACTTTGAATAAAATACAGATAGTACTCAAGTTTTTTGTTCCAGTTTTATTCTATAACCTCAGTCGCATTATATAATTGTCAGACTGTGTATCTACATGTAGTGGTAGAATTTGAACTAGCAGCAGTAGTCATTTTACCATCAGTGCCGATACTATTTGATCACACCACATGAATACAGAAAACTGTTGATTACATCATCCAATCAATTACACTGATAATTCAGTTATTCTCTTGAATTAAGGGAGAGTGGTCAAGCTGTGAAAGACTTAAAAGTTTTAAAATGTGAAAATATTCAATGTCTGGTAGAAATGGAAAGATTCTCTTCTGTTTCACTCTAAGTGGTTATTGCAGTGATGTATGTTTGATGTATCTGTCTTCTTACACCTTCTGTTCTGCCTGTATGCATACTGACTGTGTTCAAAACTTGGCTCTTGCTGCTTACAGTTGTCGGCATTCCGCAGTCTGCGATGCTACAAGCGTGAGGAAGCTTGTCCTTGTGATGAAGTTGAGGGACTCATAATCAACAACTACCGCCCACCTCTGCCTCTTGGCAACCGAGAACTGAGAGAATGTGGCTTTGCTTAACTTAATATATTATCGTTCCTACATTTCTGTTTGCACCTTATATCAGGTAGTATTGTGTAAAATTTCTGTACAAAATTTTTGTCATAAGGTAGCCAAGCAGTTAAATTCTGCACTACCAATTCTTGTGGCAATGTTTACAATGCCATATGTGGGGCTTTTACATGTGAATTATTCTAGTTAAACCTATGTAGATCAGGACTTCAGAAGTAAATTATTTTGTGCTACAATTTTGAGACTTCTTTTTGACACTGTTTTGAAATGAAACGCAGGGCTCAGACTAGTCTGTGTCAGTAATGAGCACAATACATACATAATATCTTTTGATGTTATATGTGTGTAAGATACAATAAAACAACATTCCTTTAAACACAACCTTCAAAACACAACCAACCATTTTGCAGACATAAGAATTTTTATGAAAACCTCAGCATGTTTCAACCAGATGGCACATCATTGTGAGGCTTGACTGTATGATACAAACATAATTGTTGGTGTTGTGTCTTTCATATGCAGTATTGTGCTGTTGTTGATACATTACTGAGTTAAAACATAATAAGAGTTTAATTTATATACATTGTCACGTTCTTGACATTGACATCAAGACCAACAGTGAGTTATCTGCAATTAAATCTTGTAGCATGGTTAATTACTTCATTTACTAAACTGCATGACCAGGAACCAGGTGTACTCTGGCTTCACCTGACATGGTACTGTATAAAAGCATGCTTGATGTAAGTTGGTAGTAGAATGTTGAACCAAATGAAAACAAACATAGTGAAATTTAAAGATGTCTCAAACTATACATTTTATCACATTAATACTAATAATTCATTAAAGATGCCAACTAAAATGATAGGTGCCCTGTAAAACTGGAGAGTAGAAGCTGTAGAAATAGATGTACCACAATTCAGCCATATGTTACCTCCTTTATAATGTCTTTTTGTTGTATAACCTGAGGGGAACACAAATTTTCCAAAAATCCAGGAGCCACATCAAAGTTCTAGGCATCAGAAGGGTAACATAAAGCAAGTTCCAGATTCATGACCCGCAAATATTAGGCACAACCATAAAAAGTTTAGTTGCTCAGGTGACCTGGTGCCGGGGATTTTTGTGTCCCTCTAAAACTTTATTGTACTATTTTATTGCAGGTAATTCTGTGTTGATTTAATGTAAACAAAAAATGTACGGACTTTATCATTTAATTTTTATCTTATTTTAACCCCAGTAACGCAATATCACCAGCAAAATACTGTGTATGCACCAACACTATGTATATACAGTCTTAGCAACTGATGGCCTCAGTGAATATCACACTCAAGAATATTACTTACGCACATTGGATAATTACTTGTCTAAAAAAGGAACTATGACTACCTGATGTAACACCAGCGATTTTGTTTTGTGCTGTAGATTTGAGCCTTCTAATGGTGGCTGTTCTGGATAAAACATGTTGAGATGCTGGAATAGAGTTTTGTTGCCTGTGAAATAGTTGGTTGTGTTGGGTAGTTGTGTTTATTGAATTGATACAGTGGCATAATGGTATGGAATCCTGTATGGATAAAATACGTTCCTTATTAGTTTTATCCTTTGAAGCCCCTCAGTGACTTGGAACAGTCACCACATACAACACTTAGGTCATCTGAAAATAAATTTAAGAGCTGTCATTATGACTATGAAGTACTGTCAGTGAGAGGGTAATAAATTCGGTACACCTGAGCAAGGCACAGTGAGATGTCTGATGTTACTCTTTGCCTGATGTAATGTTTTCTAGCTTCCCCGGGGAGGGGGGGATTAATTTACTTCTTAATTACCTTCAGCTGACTTCTTTAAGGCCAGTATAGATCACAGTGCTGAATTATAAGTATTCCAACTTTGCAAGAAACATGTAGCTGTATTTATACCAGCCCTGTGCTGCATCAAATTTCTGTGCTAAAAATTATTTTTTACTGGTTCATAATAGAAAAGCATTCATTCATGTATGATTCTGGTACAAAACTGTGACCAGTTACTGCAGTTTGGTAAAACACAGGAAGAGACAGTGCCTCATGAGAAGTCCGTTGCTTAAATGTCTGCAGCTTAGGAACTCTAGGGATAGGTTATTTGCAAAATAAGTGTGATTTTAAAATGTGGCAGCTGAAGACTACACATTTGCATTTTTACACCATCTTATTTGCATTGGAATATGCCTTAATTTTCTAGTCATGTAACAAATGTGTTGGTTTGTTGTGAGCAGTGAGTTTCTGACCAGTTTGAGTACAAGTCTGACATACGTCGTTTCACATTTCTTGAAATGATAATGCAGAAATGTAATAAATACAATAAATGTGAAGTAATTATGGCAACAGTGATTGCTGCAGCTCATATTTAATTAAGGCAACGTCAGTTGTTTTTGAAACAAATCGAAAGCATTGTGTAATTTTGTGTCGGTGATACTTTATAGTGTGAGTACCATAAATGGCTTGTGCAGTGATTATGGTTTTCACTTCCCAGAAAAATTGAAAGACATTAAAAACACAGTTTCAGTTAATTTAGGGTCATTACATAGAAGTTTTTAAAGTTTGAGGTCGATTTTAATAAATTTCTCCTATACATTAAATGAATATTTATATATTTATATGTATTATTTTTTTGAATGATCTGGCTGTCAAATGTTTTAAGCTGTTGTTTTTAACATTTGCTTCACCTGACTTTTAATTCATGCAGGCTGAATTCATGACTGTAACAAGGCCAGAATTGTATTTGCAGACATGGTCTTTTTTTTTTTATAAAAATACAATGAAGAAGTGCTTGATGTCAGAAGACAGTTGCTTGCATCTTCACATTTATGGTATTTGCATTCCAGGAAACAGTTATGTTAGTGAAGTAGTCACTAAGTAAAAATATGCTGGAATTTTACCTATTTTAATTGTCTTGCAGATGCAGTTGTAGTCATAGCGTGCCGTGTAGTGAGAAACAGGCAATGTAAATATGAACATATTCAAGTATAGGCCTTATATAGCATTAAAATTAGATTTTACTAAATATTACTGCAGTTAAACACAGCTCTGAAGACATATTGTAAAACAGCTGCTTCACTATTACTGTAGAGAAACTAACAAGCCATGAGACCAATCTGTTTCACATCAGGATTAAATTTGCTTACTGTCTAGTTTCTTAGTTTAAGATAATATTGATCATGTGCGCATCAGTGCCATGTAATAATCATTGTATGTGAATTCAAATGTAGTGTATTGGGTCATACTTTATTTAACAAGCCACTTCTTTGGTACATAGTAATTTATATCATGTCTTACAAAGAGTTAACCCGAGCTGTACCCTGTAAGTTTGGTTCTGATCGGTGAATAAATAAAGGCCAACTACTTCGAGAAAAGATTCCTTTTTGGGTATATCTTGGCTTTTATTGGAGGGCATTTATAAAGCTTCAAAGCACACGCTGTAATTGTGTGGGCTAAAAAGCATGTAAATTTTTTGCGATTGGTCACTACTTGGTGAACAAAATGCCTTTCGTTCTGTATCTTTGCTTCCATTTGACAGACTTTTCTGGAAGTTCACACCTCGCACTACCCATGCAGGTGGTACAAATGGTTTGACTTTGGCTGCAGTCGGTCAATGATGAAGGGTATTTTACTTGGAGGAAGAAGTACCTTTTGTCTCTGTCTGGCCTGCTATTGGAGGGAATTTCTTGAAACTAAATACCTCTCAATTTCCACACATGTTCCACAAGTGGTGTAGGTTTGTTTGCAATTGGTTTATCGTAAAGGGCACTTCAGTTGGGGAGCAAAGTACTTTTCCAGCTGTATCTTGGCTTCCATCGAAAGCATTTTCCTGAAATTTTGTATCTCGCACTTAACACGCATGTGTTACAGATGGTGTAAGTTTGTTTGCGAGTGGTCAATAATTAAGGGAACTTTACTTGTAGAACAAAGTACCCTTTTGGCTTTATCTCGACATCCATTTGAGGAATTTTCCTGGAATTTGATAACTTGAATTCAGCATCCATCTGCACACAACTTTGTTACTTTGGTTGCGATCGGTCTAAAATTAAGGGCACTTTACTTGGACAGGAAAGTACTTTGTCTCTCGGTTACCATTGGAGGGAATTTTCGGAAACTAAATACCTCAAACTTTCTACACATGCAGTACAAGAGGTGTTTGTTTGCTTCCTATCGGTTAATCATGCAGGACACTTTACAGAGGGAACAATGCACCTCTTCGGCTGTATCTCGGCTTCCATTGGAGGCACCTTTGCGAAACTTTACACATCACACTCAACACACATGCAGTACACGCCGTGTAAGTTTGGTTCCGATCGGTCTACAATTAAGGGAACTTTACTTGGAAAACAAAGTCTCTTTTCTGCTGTATCTCACCTTTCATTGGAGGGTTCGCCATCAAAATTCATACTTCACAATTTCCACGCATTTCTTAAAGGACGCGCAAGTTTGGTTGCGATCGGTTAGTAGCTTAGGGTACATTACTTGGAGAACAAAGTACCTTTCCGGCTCTATCTCGCCTTATATTGGATGGAGTTTTCTGAATGTTAAAAACTCTCAATTTCCACACGCGCGCAATAAAATGCGCAGGTTTGGTCGCGATCGGTCAGGAACTAAGGATACATTACTTGGAGAACAATGTATCTTTCCGGCAGTTTCATTCCATTGGAAGATTTTTCCCGAAAATTTATACCTCCTACTTTCGCGCATGCGCTGCAAACCATGTAAGTTTTGTTGCTATCGAGCAATCCTGAAGGGCACTTCACTTGGGAAACAAAGTATCTTTTCGTCTACATCTCGGCTTCCAATCGAGGGATTTTCCTGAAACTTGACGTCACGCACTCCCTACAAATGCGCTTCACACCACGTAAGTTTTGTTGCGATTGGTCAATATTGAAATGCATATTACTTGGATAACAAAGTGCATTTTCCTCTACCGCAGCTTGTGATCAAGCGTTTTCCTGACAGTTCACACTGCGCACACTCTATGCATGCCGTTCACATCATGTAAATTTGAATGCGATCGATCAACATAGGGGGACTTTACTTGGAGAACGAAGTACTTTTCCGTCTCTATTGTGGTTTCCAATGGATGGATATTCCTGAAACTTCATATGGCTCACTTCCTATGTGTGCCCTTAATACGTATAAGTGACGTTGCTCTCGGTCATTAAGTTTCAACCAAACTTGCACTGCTTGTATCAAATGAGCAGTGAGTGCTACGCGTGAGGTTTCATTGACCCCGCTGGAATGCGAGGTGAGATAGGGACGAAAAACCGTTTTGGCCACGCGAGTAAAGTGCGTTTCACTACGGTCCGATTTCAACCAAACTTGCACCGCTTGTAGCGCATGGGCACTGCGTGCGAAGTGTGATGTTTCAGTCACCCCGCTGCAATGCGAGGCGAGAAAAGGACGAGACCCCCTTTCGGCATCTCGAGTAAATGGCCCTTCGTTACTAACCGATTTCAAACATGCATTGCTTGTAGCGCATGCGCAGTGAGTGCCGCGTGTGATGTTTCAGTCAACCCGCTGTAATGCGAGGCGCGCCAGGGACGAAAACCCGCTTCGGCCTCACGAGTGAAGGGCCCTTCTTTACTGACCGAATCCCACCAAAATTGCGCTGCTTGTAGCCCATGCTCAAAGAGTGCTACCCCGCATCTCCGACATGTTTTGGGTCATACCAAGCCATCATCAGGGGGACAAATACAAGAGAACAGGCAGGCAGAAACAGGCAGGTAGAGGCAGGAAGCAGAGGCCGGCAGGAAGGGGGAGGCAGGAGGGAGACATACAAGAAGGCATGCAGTCAGGCAGTAAGAGGGAGGCAGAGACAGGCGGTCAGTTAGAGGCATGCGCACAGGAAAGCAGGTAGGCATGCAGCCAGGCAGATTCAGGCAGAAGCAGGCTGAAGGAATTTGGTAGTCATAGTCATAGGCAGACAGAGGGAGGCAGTCACAAGGAGGAGGCAGGCAGGAATGCAGAGTCAGTGGTAGGCAGATTATGGGACAGACAGGAGAGGCAAACATGTAGAAGCAGGCAGGGGTAGAGGTATAAGCAATAGCATACGTATGCATGTAAGAGATGTATATGTAGGGCTCCATAGTGTAAATGTAAATTCATGCATGTTCCCTTCTATTTGTCTCCCTGATGATGACTGTGTATGTGCCGAAACATGTTGGAGATAATATGATACGAAGTAGGAGGGTGTGTGTGTGTGTCCTGATTGTGTACTTAGTTGGATTTTAATAAACAGGACTTGTGTTTTAAATGTAGTGTTTTCGTGTAGATTTCAGGGCAGGTTGTTGCTAACCATCATCAGGAACTCCCTTTGCTGGAAGTACAAGACGCGTCCTCTCAAGATGCATGTTGAAAGGATGCGACTTGTACCTCCAGCAGAGGGAGTTCCTGATGATGGATAGCAGCAAGTCATTGCTATTAGTGGGTGTGTAAATTACAAGTTTCTGATTTTTTTTTCGCTTTTGGGGAGAACACTCAGTGAAGCACGCAAGTCTTTACACTGGGGAAGATGGGTGCCGGGTCTCTGGAAATTTCCAACGTTTCGAGATAGTGCGCAGTGGGAACTTCAAATTTCAACAAAAACAGAAAATACGGTCAGGTAGTACTTTATTACTTTCTTCAACTTTCACTCTCTAACCCATACCCCCCTCCGTCCCCCCACCCGCCCTTATAAGAGTCGTTAGAATCGTTGCTTTACTTGGTGGCCGAAGTAGTTTCTCGTCTGTATCTCGCCTTCCATTGGACTGATGTAAATCAAACGCCACACGTAGCACTCAACGCGCATACGCTACAAATACTGCAAGTTTGGACGAAATCGGTCGTTAGCGAAGGGCATTTTACTTGGAGGCCGAAGTAGTTTTTCATCCCTATTTCGCCTTCGCCCCTGATCCATCAAGTTTTTCATTACTATTTTTGGTAATTGAAAGGTATTTTTAAAATTTTCGTCAATTTTTAAACACCGGTTGTGGAGTGGATTTTTTCAACACGCACTGTAACGTACTTCTAACAAGGCCGTGCAGAACCTAGTGTACTTCAAGCTACTCGGTGACTCGTATTCAGTTGCACTAAGCCCCCCGTGCAGTTTACTGGCTAGTCGGGGTTACGTCACGCCACCGCCCCACAACCGTTTTCCACATAATTGAAATAGCTCTGAGTATATTAAGCGACATCAAATAAATTATTTGTCAGTTTTATTCATGAACTAGTCTCCCTGCTTTCTGCCTACGTAAATATCCAGAAGCTGTTTTGCGTTACTGTGTTTTGTGTTTCGTGTATTTGCCCTGTCGGGGTTTTCGTTGTTGTCAATTGCACGGCATATGTGCCCGCTTAGAATACGCACTTGGCACTGCTGAATTTTAGTGCCTGGTTGTTGTTTATTGTAAAATGTGCTTCAAATGCGGTTGTGCTACGTGTGTTTCTGGACTGGTTATCCTTACATAGGGACCACTGTACCCTCTTTTGGTTTTGCCTTTTTCTACTATGATTGTAGTACGGTTCATATTTTTTGGTCAACTGGTCATCATGTCCTCTTTAAAGTTGGTATTAACCTACATTTGTACCCATTACTTGCATATGTATATGTATATATAAACTAGTGTCGAACTGTTCGTCTATTGAACGCGATGGTGACTTCTCTATCCTTTGTAGCATTCTTTTGGGTCCCCCTACGTATGGCGAAAAGTCGCCACTTCAGAGAGGTTAGCTGTGACTTGTTGATGTTTACGATGTGTGTGTGTGTGTGTGTGTTTGGATTGCAAATGTCGTTCTGTGGTTGCTATATACATGAAAGAAGTGAACGATGGGTCCATATACACCGATTCACCTTCTCTCCCCGTACCACGCCTGTCAAACTCCAAGCCGGTTTCGGGTCAAATGCAAAATTCAACTTGACTTATTGGGCCGCAACATTCATATCATGCCACGTTTCGTCTTTGTACTTTATGTGTAAATTTTGCAATGTAGGAAACGCATTGACGTATTTAATGTATTTGTATTTGATTTTGGGGGATTTGTTGGGTGTATTGTGCATACAAATAATAAGTTTGTGTGTTTGACAATGTATTTAAATACAGAGTAACAGAATAACGTACGTTCTTCAAAAACACTGTTTATTTATTTATTTATTTATTTATTGGAACCTAAAATTTACAGTCACAAGTACAGCAAGGTAGGCAATGTACGTGTCGTGTAACATTGTGGCGCGTTCGCGTGACCATTGTTGCCGTGGCAAACCTAACAGTGCATCTGCCTGTACTGCTGAGCTACACGTCACCGTCAGCTGTACATAATGCTTTTGTGGAATATTTGTGTCACCAGCAATAATAAAACGTACGTACGTCTTCATGTAAAGTGCCCCATGCTGCATTGAAACAAAATAGTGTTCGTTTGCTCATAGCCTTCTCTAGGCGTATAATTTAGCTGAACAGATCGTAATGTCAAATAAATCGTTGCGCAGTTTCTCAGTTTTTGTCACTGTTATCGTAAAGCGTTTTGCGAGATCAGATGAAATTAATCAGTTATGAAGCAGTAAGCATTAAATATTATGAGGGTGTGCCTGTATTACTTCCTTAGATATCCGGCACGCAAATCACACCTTTTCAATGTGTGCGGCCTGTCTGCCTGTACCATAGTTTTGCACGTTATCCCAAACGGCACGATCTTCGGGGAAAAAAGTTACTGGACATAAGTAGTGTGTTTTGATTTTTCTACAACTTTTGCCTGAAACATTTCTTATTCTCAGAAGAACTGAGCGAGATATTATCATAAATTTACACTAGGTATTCATGTAAAGTACCCGTTATTCTTGTCATACGTTAATGAACTTGAATTTTCTCGACAGATTTTCGAAAAATACTGAAAATATCGAATGACATGAAAATCCGTTCAGTGAGATCCGAGTTGTTACTGTGGACGGACAGGCAGACATAACGAAGCTAGCAGCAGCTTTTCGCAAATTTGCGAATGTGCCTAAAAATTGAAAATTTTCACAATGAATGAGTCCACATGATGACTATGAAAAACTATGATAATATACAGCAAAAATCCGCTTGTGATAATGTTGCATTAAATAATAATTTGTTATTTGGTGTAAAATGTCACATTAGAACTTTATAAGTAACAAAACGTCCGGTAGTTCCATTTTAAAGCTCTGCGGGACGCGTGTTGACATCCTTGCCGTATTACGCAGCGACATGCGCAGGTGGTAGTTTAGTCGGGGTGGGGAGAGTGCATGCCCTCCTGGACCTGTCACTGGCTACCACGGATCGTACGTTTGCGGCGTTGAAGCGTGAGTTAGTGATCGCTTGCGCTCTGTACGTGAGTAGGATTGTGTCGTAAATTCCTGCTGGAGAAAGCAGAAGGCGGTTACTTGAATTCATGGCACAAAGTTTTTAGTGCTGTGTGTGCAGGTGCAGTAAAGTAGATCCACATACAAAAATTTCAGCGCAATATTTTATGGATACAAGATGTTTATCTACTTAAGTAAAAAGGTACATTAAACTTTAACAGTTCGTTTTCAGGTCACATACAACATAACGCTGGGAACCAAAAAATGTAACACAGTGGCACAGTTAATGTATTCTTTGTTTGTACTCTAAAAAATTAACGGAATTAAACACTTAAGAATTGGTACTATATAGGTTATACGCAACTTCTAAGAAATATTTTGAAAATAGAGCCAGAACTGCGTACGTTGCGACTGTATTCCAGCCACAGACCCCCTTTTCCTTTTCAATGTAAGAACCATTAGACCCTAATGGACGTTGAAGTCAGACCCATTTGGCTGACAAAAGAAAAAAAAATTCACTATTAGCCTGTGTTTACAATATGGTGACGATTTGCGTTTGTTAAGGCAAACTCGTTGAGGGTAAGTTAAACATCAAACTCGGTATAAAGACAGACCAACTGGGTAATTTAGAATGGTTTCTATTATGTCTGCTAACTGTAACTCTCAAATTCAGCCAAGAACGCGTGGTTGGTATATTTCTAGAGTTTTTATATTTTTATTTTGTAAATTATTGCAAACAGGCAGAACAGTTTGGTGTAGTACAGTATAGTGAATAGGCTTTGTACGACAGTCCCATATTCTGCAGAATGCATGTATATATATGGAATTATATAATATGTAATGTTATATATATATATATATCTCTGTGTGTGTGTGTGTGTATCAAAGTGCAAACTCAAGAAATAGCAGACCCAATGAACAGTAATATCTTCATGCTGTTCTACGCTAGTCTAGAAGTGACTTCATCAAATATAACTGTGTGTGTAAGAAGAATGCCTCAGTACTGTAGTTATTGCATCTCCTCAGATTGCTATTCCCAATAACACCAAACTTAATTGTCTGGCATGGAACCGAGAGCAGGGATATCTTGCTTGTGGTGGAGAAGAAGGATTGTTGAAAGTTCTAAAGCTTCAAACAGGTAATTACAATTTTGGTTGCATGCAAATAAATGTGAATGTGACTCATGACTGTGAACTTGTTCCTTTTATATTCACTTTTCTTTTTCCAAGATGTAGGGTTATGGGATCACCATGCTGTGTTTGTGTGTTCCTGAGCATGGCAGATTTATCACATAGAAAGCCTGCTTATGCCAAAATATGCTGTGCTAGTCACTGTTCTCAGGGACATTAAGAGAAGGACACCCTGTCTAACTGCCTGTTGAAATTTTGGTCCAATTGAATGATTTGCATGAAATACAATATAAACATTACCAAAGTTCCTAGAGTTAGTAATAACAACATGATGCACACAGGTTGTGAGACATGAGTGTCCTTTAGAGCCACTTAACATCGAGTCCTGAAATGATGTATGGTAGTAGTTTTTTGAAAATGAGTAAGTTTTAAGGTAATAGTTTAGTAGGTGTGAAACGGTAGCATTGTGGCAATTCAGAAATTTGTGAGCTGGGTGATAGAGGACTTACAGTGTGATTCCTGCAGGGGCAAGAGAATTTTCTGTACTACAAAGTATCTAGACCAGGTTGTGAAGCTGAACATTCACCTTGTACTGCTGAGGTGAAGAATGAGTGGAACTATATGGAGCTGTACAACCATTCCTCCATTTGCTTCCATGGCATGCACAGGGACAACTTTATAATTCTCTGTACATTTTTAGGTATACTGCATGACAAGATTTTGAATGAAAAACTACTAAGTCTTCCCCATATTTAACCTGCTGTCAGTTTCTTCATGAAGGTAATTTTGATACGTTACTGACCTTCCCAAATGTTTGAACCTTGTCACATTTTCAAAGGAGTTATTGGCTATCTTTGTGTAATTGGCAGTCTTTTTATTGTGATTTTATCCTCTGTTCTAGTGATGAGACATGAATGTATGGCTGTGTTGGCTTCCAGACCCACCTCCTTGCTAGTGCCTTATACTGTTTCTGTGTCTGTATGGTATTGTAGGGAGCACATTACTTACTAGTTGTTGGCTTTGGATGAAGATGCAAGCTGGTAAGAGGAGAAGCACTACATACACATCAGCAGGTGTTTTCTGTTTCAGAAACGCTGTTCTAGAAATATCATCCATTCGCAGTTTCTTTTAGGCAGTGGGGCATCTGAAATATGCTGCAATGTTATGTTGCAGGAGAAGCTGATGCATGTTAATCTAAAACCAAAGGAAATTCTGATGGAACATATAAAATGTTTTTGAAACAGGTGTTACACTGCCTGGCCATTCTGAGGTGCACCTAGCAGCAGGCATGCCATGTCGACTACATCTGTGTATGGTGTTAAGGAGCTCAATCAGCAAGCTATCTTGTGCCCACTATATTTGTGTTTTAGACCAGTGAATAAACTTCATTTGCAGGGACTAGAAGCTGATATTTCCCATTGACTTCCAGTCTGCCTCTCATTTCTTGGATCTGTAGGGCCTATTCTGTCAGAAAATTGAAAAGGAATGATGATAAAAGTAGTTTATTATAGATTGTTCATATGTTCCATTTTTGCTTATGAAAGTTCTGCTATTTTCATATCTTATATTGTTTAGACGAGTCTCTCATAATGGCAGAAAATGACAGTAAGAACAAGAATATTAGAGATTTTTATACATGCAGATGCATAAATGAATTTAAGAAGTGTAATTTCTTGACTAGCAGAGGAACTGTTAGCTTCTGAGAAGAAATTCTGCTCCGTGGAATTAGTGAATGGCATAGACTGTCATCCTGAAGTTTAAATGGGAACACTCAGTTTCCAAGGTCCTGGTGATATTTAATTTATCATCCAAGTTCTGCAAACCTGCAAATTTGTTTCAGATAGTAATGCAATATTGTTCCTTAACTCCCATATTTTTTAGCTGCTTGAGTTTACGTCTCTTCATAGGAATTGCAACCATCAGACTGTTGTTAGTGTGAAAGAGAGTTTTTCTAACATATATGACTTATGCTTGATTTTTCCCTTTTATCTTTTAAGACAACCAGTCAATTGTTTGTTTTCCAAGAGAAGTTCAGAAGTACAGTCGAACCTAGTTATAACGACATCAGTGTATGCGACACCTCGTCTATAGCATCAGATATTCTGTGGTACCAATTCATCCGTCACTGTTAACCTTAACATAGCAGTCCTTGGTTGTAACGACACTTGTTTATAATGACAAAAATATTCAGTCCCTTCCATAATGTTATAACCAAGTTCAACTGTATTTATGAACATTGAGAGGTGGGATTATTTTGCTCTTGACAGGTCTTTTGAAGTTCTCTACTGCACCTGCATGATTGTTAATATATTCATGTAAACTCTTGTTCCTGCATTTGGTTTTCAAGTATCTTCTAACCCTGCTTTAGTGTTAACATCTCCTAAAAGAATGAAAACTTTGGTTCATGTACAGGAACTAGTTTTATAAGTGCTTTTGGAGTCACAGAGGGTGTATGTACATAGTTACCCTCATTGTCTGACAGATGGTGTTAATCATCAGACAGTCCTGAAATATCATTTGATACCACAAGTAGCCTACATACTTTAGATAAGGTATAATTGTAATTACCTCTGTGTGTATGTTTGTGTGTGCGCGCATGTGTGTGTGTGTGTGTGTGTGTGTGTGTGTGCGCGCGCGCGCGCGCGCGCGTGCATGCGCACGCTTGTGGTCACAAAGCATCCGACCATGGAAAGGTGTTTTTAATGATGCAGTACATAGTACAAGTGATATTTTTTGTTGTTTTCAAGATTGCATATTTTGAGCAAGGTAAAGGTAAAGTTCACCCTAGAACAGGCCATGAAGGCCCAGAGGGAGAGTAGATGTACAGGACTACTGTTTCTTTAACCAGAACGCTAGATGGGGGGTGGGTGGTCATTGCCACGCCCCAATGTTTTGAGCAATATTTACTTAATTTCAGTGCAAACAAAATGGGTTGTGGTAGAAGGAGGTAAGAGTATCAAAGTGTATATTATAAATGACGAAACTTCTGAATGAATTTTCAATAGGCATTACTCTGTACTAAAAGTAGTGCCTTCTTGAGAGAGTCCTACAAATAATTGTCTCGAGCAGTTACTTTGTTCTGTATACTAACATGTAACATGGCAGAAACACTGAGTTTTCAAATGAATTCAGGATTGAAGCAGGTAACAAAGGTTTATGTATTTAGAAATTAGCGGTCAGATTTCTTGCAGAAGTGTAATTTACTTTTGACAGTAATTTAAGTGAGTTCCTAAGTGACTAGATTGGAATTGTTGCAGGAACTGTACGTTGGTTTGGTGTCATAACGTGTTATTTTTTAGTGCTTTCTGCATGTGGTATATGTAATGTTAAAGTTCCTTTTTTATTATCAGGGGCTGATACTAAGGTGAAAGGATTGGCAGCTCCGTCAAATTTGTCAATGAATCAGACTTTGGAAGGCCACAGCGGACAGATCCAAGTTATTACTTGGAATGAGATCCATCAGAAGCTCACAACTAGTGATCAGTATGGTCTTATTATTGTGTGGATGCTGTACAAGGTATAATATCATAGGCATAACATTTATAAGGCAGAACTCGCCTGAATGTACTCATTTTTTGAAGTTTGTTTGCTTTCTTCTTACTTACGTAGTGTGATATTTAGTAACGTTTACTGCTACTGGTGGGATGTTTCTGCTAAACAAAATGAAGGGTGGCACTGTATGAGGAAATATTCTGCCACTTGATTTTTGAAATGATAGTTTCTTGGATTGTTGCAATGTGTAGGATCATAAGTGTGGTTCAAAGTTTTGAACACACATGCTGCCTCCATCTTCAGGGTGACTGAATTAGGTTTAGGTGGATGCTGAAATGATTGGGAGGAGGAACTAGGCCTATTATGTAGGAAAGTTGCTAGAATATTGCCCAATTAGAGCTGCAGAAGGAGAAATGGAGCTAGATTGTTTACGAAGCCAATAAGAATTGACAGGTTGACGTGAGACAATGTGGGTAACAGTTGGCCCTTTTCAGTTCTGTGAACAGTGACAAATTTGAAAGTAGTATGTGACATTTTATGCGGGGCAGTCGTTCAGTAATTCCCTATGTTTTTTATTTCATTGTGTATGCAAGTTAGACATGTGACAGTGTCACAGAACTTTACAACAACATTGCTGAAGACACAGCAATTTTTCAGTATAGTCTCCTTTGTCAGCAGTCTTCTTCCATGTTTGAAAAAGAACATGTATTTCCATCCAGTAAACATTGTCATTCTTCCTCTGCAGCCACTGGCACTGGTGTTCTGCAGTGCCTCATCATCTGTGTAACATTGTTCATGCAGGCTGTATCTGATGGTGCATGGTTAGTACTGTAGGGTGGGTGCTGCAACACCATTTGTCCAAATTGTGATGAGCTCAAGAGTGCACACATGGCCTGGCGTTGTTATAGAGGAGCAACACTTCAGACATTTTTCTTGTGGTATGAAATCAGCAAAGGCAAGTGTTTGGGCTCTTTAGTGATCTGGTATTGTACTCAGTGTTCAGTGTTGTCCTGCAGGCAAGATGTTTACAAGAACAGAATAGAATACGAAAGGGCGGGCACCCCAGTGACCTGTGCGCTTCGACAGTTATCCATCTTGTGTGCAGCCCTTTGTAAGATGTTGACAAGAATAACCCTTTCTCATCTGAAATGACTGTGACTGTGTTTCTTCTGGCTGATGGAACACTCTTGAATTACTTTTTGGATGTTGTGTGGCAGCATTCTGTCAATTGCTGGTTGGATTTGAGTTCAAAATGGTGGACACAGCTTGCCTGTTCCAAGGTCTTTTCTTATTGGGTGCCATAAATGCTGACAGATGTACACAAAAGAGCAAGGAAGGCAGTCACTACTGTTATTTTGGACTGATGTGATACAGGACATGAAGGGCTCCTGTTGAAAATTGATGTGGGGGATGAAACCTGGTACCACCATTTTAAACCTGAATACAAGTGACATTTGAGGGAATGGCACCACATGACATCCTCAAGGAAGAAGAAATTTGGAATGTGCCATCTAACTGTGGAACAGAGATCTCGAAAAACTAATCATGCCTCAGGTTATCATGAAATTCCCTGCATTTTATGGGACTGGAAGGTTCATTACCACATTTACAAGAGCACGCCACTTTTTCCTGTCCTCAGCCTGATCCAAGAGTGTGCCATCAGAAGTAAAATCCATGGCTACAGTCTTTTTGGATGGGGGAGGTGTTATTCTTGTGAAGTTCTTGCCTCAGGTTACAACATTTAACTCACTGCTATGTCAAAACACTAAGAAGTCAGCATGATCACCTTCATTGGGCTTGTCCCACAAGAAAAGTGGCAGAATTGTTGCTTGTCAATGACAGTGCCTGTCCACACTCAAGTGAATGCACCATAGAGGTCATCACAAAATTTGGATAGACAGTGTGGGTGCACCCACCTTACAATCTTCGCCTTGTATCCTCAGATTTGGTTATCTGAAAGACAGCCTGCAAAGCCACCAGTAAACAAATGAAGAGGCATTACAGAACACACTTTCAGTGGCTACAAAAGAAGGAGAGCAACTTTTACTTGTTTAGAATACATGTTCTTGTTCACAGGTAGAATAGTACTGTTGACGGAGATGATTCTCACAAAAATTCACTGCGCCTGCAGCAATGCTGTAATGAAGTTCTCTGAAGTTTTCATTTCTTTGTGACGAACACTTGTGTATGTAGGTTTTCTCTCTGGGCTGTAGAGGTGGAAATCAGAAAGTGATAAGCATGGGCACTAAAAGTAGTGCTGCTTCAGGAAGAAATAACTACCATTCTTGGAGAGTGCCTCCAGCTTTCTTTCCTTCAGGGATTAAATGAGAGACTTCCATGACCTGCTTCAGGAGAAACTGTCCACACAATTCGTATTGTTGGGGCACAGCTCAGTCTCTGTTGCTTCTGTTATTAACCAGTCTGTGCACCTGGATTTTCTTGCATGGATGTTCATGGTGGGCAGGAACTGGTGGCCAAGGTCAGTGTTGTTCTCCACTGCTGCAAGATTCTCTGGTGGGCACAGTCAGGTTTTCTGGTGATCGTCTGTATTGAATGTGATCTTGATTCAGTCATGTGTTTCTCCAGTGTACACCTTTCTGTGTTTGGAGGAGATGCTGTATATGTCTGGTGATTTTAGGTCCAGGTTATCTTTGACAGGGTGAAGCAGACCGGAGACTTATCTGGGTGTAAGGCCTGATGTTGTGATGTATTTCAATAGCACCTGCTAATGTGGTTGAAAGTGTTTTGGATAAAGGGCAGGAAGGCCACTGTCCTGTGGTGATCCGGTGGTGGCATGATCTTTGGCTGAGGCAGGTTAAAAGTGTGCTGGATTTGTTCAGAGCTGTAACTGTTGTGGAAGATTGTCCAGAGTGAGTCAAGTTCAGCTTGGAGGCTCTCCTGCTCACAGATGACTTTGGTGGACAGCACAGAATGCTTCTTCTGTGGATGGTAGTGCGATCTTACCCCGTGGGGCAGAAAAGTGGAGGAACGTCTTGGACTATTTTAAACAGCAGACACTACAATATATATTTCACCATGGAGACTGAGACAGATGGCTGTCTTTCCTGTATATTGCTATTTATGGGAGACACAGGCGGCTCGTTGGGTCATAAAGTATATGGGCAACTGAACCACACATATATTTTTCTAACATGAACATATATATATATTTGTGTGTGTGTGTGTGTGTGTGTGTGTGTGTGTGTGAATAAGATGTTACCAAAGACTGAAGTATTTTTTGACAAATGGTGTGAATTATTGTAGGGTTCATGGTATGAGGAAATGATTAACAATCGCAACAAGTCGGTGGTGAAAGGAATGGCATGGAATTCGGATGGGCAGAAGATTTGCATTGTGTATGAGGATGGTGGGTATAAACAGCAGCATACTTGATATTTAAACTTTTAAAGCCTAATGCTTAATTTCATACTTGCAGGTGTAATACTAGCTACTTTGAATTTTTCCCACACATTGCATTTATGTATTCCCCATGATTCATACAGTAAATAGCAATTATTTTCCTATACATTCCTGTGCAACAGTAACTTTACTGGTCTTTGTCATGGAAGCACACTGTGTTCTGGTGGATGTACAAATTGAATCTATGTCTAGATGTGTAGATTAGTAGCAGTCTTTAAAGGGTTAATTTGTAATTAGTTGGGATATATCTGAATATTCTTTGTGTTAAACAACATCATATTCATTGAATTCATGTTATATGTAATTAAGAAATGTATTATGTCACAGTCAGGAGGAGTGACACAAGTCTTACATTTCTGGCACAGAATGTTAATTTTCAGTTTTGAAATTACTCTCCCTTTATGAAAATACTGTAGTAGTACCTTTGCAACAGGCCATAACCATTTCTTTCCCCATTCTTTGCAGTTTATCACTATTACTAATTTATAGGTGTAATCTATATAATCAAGGGAGTGGTTTTTTAACAAGAAGCAAACAAAAGTTAGTGAATGTCATACTGTTTGTTGGATTATGATATTATGTTTTTGAACATGGTTATGGTTTAATTTAGTGTATTGACAATGGTGTATGACATTCAGAAACACTCTTCTTTTGGACTCCTGAAATGTTGTACTTCAGTTGACTCAAATGAGGGTGGAAACAGAGCTGGCTTCTATAATGCTGTAACCCGATGAAGTTCAAAAGAAGAATGTATCTGAATGATTGTGGTTTACATACCTGGAGACTTGCATTTATAATCTTTCCATGTGTTTAGAAATCTTTTTGTGTGTCTCCTTCCTCAAAATGATAGTCTGTAAGTTTTCTGGCTCCCCAAGTAATGCACATTCTTTCAGTATGTTCATTACAGTTGTTTATTTGTACAGCTGTATAAAGTCTGTCATTCGTAAAATTTGTTGCTGTGTCATTACTTCTGACAAAGCAATATGGCTGAAGCAGTAATACTTCTAACTTGTACTCAAGGTTGCCTGGTTTGAATCTCAGTTGGGAAAGTGGCTGTCCTGACTGAGGTAATACCAGGATAATTCATCATGTTAGTTTATGACTTTTCTCCACATCCTTCCGTATTCCTTATTTATTGATCATTAAATGAAGAAGTGCTATGAAGTGTGAGCCACTTACTGCGTCATTAAGATAAGCCACAAATAAATAGATAAGTAAACAGTTACTTCCTCCTATTTAAGTATGTAACCTGCTGTCAATCTCACAAAATACATTTTGACTGATGGTAACTTCTGTAACACAGAACTTCTTATTACAGTTTTGAGTGAAAAAGTATTTTCCTGTAATATTGTAATTTGCTTATAATAGTCTTATGTTGAAAGTCAGTCATTCTTTTGTGAAATCTACCAATTTTTATTTCAATCACAGACTCTCAGGCAGTTGGCTGTGAAATTGTGACAGGTATAATTGTTATCCTTCTTAGTGGTGCATATATTCTCCATTACAGTCTTGTTTTGTATGCATTTTTTCATTAGAGTTACATTTCACCAAATCTAACACAGCTCTTTCCTTGCTGTAGGAGCTGTGATTGTGGGTTCAGTGGATGGAAATCGTATCTGGGGAAAGGAACTGAAGGGAAGTGCCTTGACTGGGGTGGAATGGTCTCCAGACGGTAAAATGCTACTGTTCAGTCTTCGCAATGGCGAGGTTCATCTCTATGATAATCAAGGAAGCTTCACAGTGAGTGATAAAACAGTTTTGTTGCATTACATTTTGCAAACTTGTGAGTGATTGAGTGAGTGAAAGTGCAGTGCAGTGAAATATCAATACAGAAATAATGTTTTCTGCATTATGAAATATTTATCATGGACCATTTGACTTATTCATTGAATGGTGCTGGAGATAGTTGAGCTCAGTGTTACAAGACTAAATTTCATTTTCAGTACAGACAGGCAGATAGACATATTTACATTTAATGAACCACCCATGTAAGTACCATATAACCTTAATAATGTAGATTTAATAAGTTAGATTTTTTCATAACTGCACTATAATTGTATTTAAAACTTACCACTTATTGGGAGTCTCCTTTACAATTGTAAGTCCCATCTACTGTTTTTGTGTGCACCTGCAGTGGCTGGCTGTTGCCTGATCATCACTTCATAAACTGGTATAGCAGCTGTTTATTCCAGCCAACACCACTCAAGAACACAAATACCAAGTTTTTATCCTCTGCACTGCAAATTCATGTCTGATTCAGTGGTCTTGCATCACATAGAACAGCTGATTTTATGTTGTCTTTTTCCATCAGAATGGAGGAAATGTCATTGTCAATCTGTATCATCTTATTTCACTCTTAGATTAGGTGTTGACTTCATGGAGACATATCACTTCAAGGTTCATATTCAAAAGTAAGCACTTCTGTTTTTTGTAGTAGTTAGGATTGAACACTTAATGTAATGTGCAGCTCAATCACAGAAAAATCCCTATCTCCATTAAGTACCCAAGTGACACAATACATAGGAAACAAGCTGCTAGAGTGAAGAGGATTTTAGGTGGTGTAATGCAGTGGATGTTTGTCATTGGTTAATGTGTGGTGCGAATTGTGGAGCTATCATGTTATGCTAAGTGTCCTCAAAACATCATCTGGTACTTCAGCTATGTAATCTTCTGGGAATCCAGCTGATGTCTTTCAGTCCTGTATTAAATTAACCTGCGAACACATGCCTAGTGCTTACACTTTGAGTATACAGGAAGCAAACCCAGACTGATTTCTGACTACTAGGTCGCACCACCATTCTGTGAACAAATAGGCAGGCTATCCACCTTGGCATGCAGCCAGAGCCATCTGTGAAAGGAGAGTGTATTAAAGTGTATTTTGTCCAGAGAACCTGACATGAGAACAGTACAGTGTAAGGCAGATTCTCCGTGTTCTTATTCCACTTCAAATTGGACCACCTAGGGCGGATCTGAGGTCAGTGGCCTCCAGGTCCTTTGTTTAGGCCCCTTAAACCACATTAGCAGGGAGTAATTCAAGAACAGCATCAAAAAGTGGTTATCTGACCAAAGAAAGGTTTTAGTTCTGTAAACCTTCAATTTCACATGTTAAGACTGATCGCCTCTGCAGGATTCAGTGAAGTGACCAATGGCAAGCATCCATGTCATTTGTGAATATGTTAACATGCACCTCACCCTCTTGAAGGATTATGTTCTCCCACAGCGTTAGTACATACCTGCAAGACTGCAAGGTGCACAACCCAGATGACAGCAACTGGTATGAATTGTAAAAGAAATAAACTTCCTGTGACAGGCTATGAAGGCCCAGAAGGGGAATAGAGGTATTGCTTTACTCTTTCTTTAATCTCTGCAATATATAGGGGTGGGTGGTCAAAGCCACACCCTGGCTGCTTTACCCCCAGAGAAGAGACTCATCATCCTTTGCACAGGAGGCTGAGTGGGTCTCAGGGCCGGTCTGAATGTGTCTGGATAATCTGGCCCCACTGGAGTTCGAACCCTGGAACATCCAGCTTGTAGCAAGTCGCTTTACCAGCTACACTACCCTGGCCACTCACCACGCCGTAATGACAGTGCAGTATTTCCTAACACTTATTCAGTCACTATAGCAACTACACTATCCTAGCTGCTCACTGTACTGTAATGACAGTGCAGTATTTCCTAACACATATTCAGTCACCATAGCAGCTACACTATCCTAGCTGCTCACTATACTGTAATGACAGTGCAGTATTTCCTAACCCATATTCAGTCACTATAGCAACTACACTATCCTAGCTGCTCACTATACTGTAATGACAGTGCAGTATTTCCTAACACATATTCAGTCACTATAGCAACTACACTATCCTAGCTGCTCACTATACTGTAATGACAGTGCAGTATTTCATACTTCACACATATTCTGCTCTCCTGTAACAAGCGATAATGGTTGTGTGTGCAGATGAAGCTCAACATCCAGTGTGCACCCAACACATTGGGCCCGACACAAGTCGTTGGTATGCACTGGTATGATGGAAGACAAGGGTACATTGAAGAAAACTGTCCTGTACTTGCCATCTGTTACCAAAATGGCTGCATGCAAATTATGCGTGGTGAAAATGATGATAGTGAGTAGTTATTACATTATTACATCCCATGAAACAGCAAGCCAGTGTCTTTCTTTCCACAAACCAAAAATCTAGTTGCATTGTTTTTAATATTTGAATGAGTTGCATTCGTCTGCGTTAATAACAGTCTGCCTGAGGATGGGCCGTGGGCGCACCAAACCATGTCTGATTGTAGTCTCGTCAAGGGAAATTTTTTGTCAGAGTGTTATGTTTAATGTATGAAGTGCTATGACAAAGTGCCTTTGACGGCATTTGAGACTGCAACATTTCAGTAAACATTTGGGTTACATTATATAAAACATATTGCTTGTCCGTTTTGTTAGATTTCTGGTTCTCATGTTGATGCTGCTGAAGAATTGAGTCTCTTGGGATCGTACGTTATGTCACAGGGTAATCAGTTACTGATGTTTCAAAAGCATACTTCTTGGTCATGAAGATGAAGCACTGTGATCCCTTGAAGCATCAGGAATTCCTGACCCATTGACACCATAACACTGAAAGGCTCAAATCTTCTGTAATGCGACTAATTAAGCAGGACTAAGGAATGCACAAGCAGATTGCAGTCAGTAGATTTGACACTTCTGCACTGTTTTTAGTGGACTGCGTCCTGTTGCATGTCTCAACAGCACAAGAAAATGACCTAGATTTAGAAATAACTTTATTTTACACTTTACATTGATCTAAAATACATGGACTCTGACACACAGCAAATTGGAATAGGGGTGCATAGTGACAGACATAAAATAATGACTCTGTACTTGCTAATAAATGTTGGCATTACATATTATGTGGGATTATGCCTAGGTTAGGTTAATTGGAAAACTTCATCTTCAGATATTTGTATGTACACTGTCTAAAGTCCATTCATTTAAATATGAAATGAGATGGAAAAAGTATACAGTTTACACTTAACAGGTGTGTTCAGCAGGAGGAATTATGAATGTATATGATGACCTAACATCTGTGCTGAGGTATTCATTGTGATCAGCATGTATATTTTAACCTTTATTGTCATACTAGACCATATGCTGGTCTCTAAAATGTACTGGCAAGTGGCCTAACATACCCTATGCTGGCCTGTGTGTGTGTGTACATGGTAGCCATTTAAATGTCCGTGCCAAGTAAGGAAAACTCGGCCTTTGTGAGCTACAGTTGGCATTTAAATCCATCTCTTGATGGTTAAATATTCATTGAGGTATGCCCAAAAAAACTACAGGTGCCGTTAAGAACAATTGTATTTTAATTCAATGTGTATATTTATTTGCACATAGGCCTAGAAATTCAGGGTGGAAGGAACTTTATTTAATTATCATGGAGAATAAGAGACATCAGTAATCTTTGTGTGTGTCTGGAAACATTTGATGGTTGTTGAATATACGTTTAGGACATGTGTGTGTGTGTATGTGTGTATAGCATAAAATGATGCCTGTTTAATTGTCTTGGCAACCATACGACTTATGGGAAAAGTGTGTTGCTCATGAAATGCTTGTTTCATTTCTATCTGCAGCATTTGTTCAGTGCATTTTCACGTTGTTAGAGTTTGGAAAGTCACACATATTGATAAAATAAGACAGATATTTCATGTACATACTTACTCTGAAAATGTTATCAGCGGACAATAAATGAAGGTGACTGATTTATTTAATATTGTACTTAACCTTTTAAAGCCTAGCGGTAACTTTTCGTACAACTAGGTTTAACATTAAAAAATTCTACGTGGTGCCCACATTGCGTTTATGTGTTTTGTACGGATCTCAGAACAAACAGCAACTTTTGCCTTATAAAACATTAAGAGATTGGTTTTTATAGCCGAAGTGGAGAGTGTTTACAGCGCGGTACATACTGAGTCCTTATATAAAACAGATACGCTTCGTCTTTAAAAGGTTAATATGGTACATTTTGCATGCAGTTGTTATTGTATAAATTTATTAATGAAACTAACTACTGCACAACTACTGATATTTTAATGCAGCTGGTTTCTGTAGATTTTAACATTCAGAAAATTACAATTTCATCACCATTCTCTTCTAGTTTGTTCATACAGCTGTATGAGAATATTAGGCTCCATGTGGGAGTACGTACAGTGAAACCCTGTTAAGAAAATTTTGAAAATTCCAAAAAAATCCTACTTCTTAAGTGGGAACTTTCTTAAAAGGGTAGGACTTGTAATGTTAATCAAATGGGAGAATTTGTTGCTTTTTTATCCTGACTTCTTTGGTGGGAAATTTTCTTAATTGGGTTTTTCTTAAGTGAGTTTCACTGTATGTAGTGAAATGTGTTCATGTGTCTGTAGGTACATTTGTGTAATTTCTTATTGATAATGATGAGGTATCTGTCAAATATACATTCAAAATGCATATACACATGAACATTTTTGCATTTAATTTTGACATAAGGAACTTTCTTTTTGTCCAGTGCCAGTATTGATTGACACAGGCATGACTGCGGTGTGCTGCAGGTGGAACCACAACGGCAGTGTCATTGCTGTTACAGGTGTAATGCAACTGGCTGGTGACAATAAAGACTGTAATGTCATACAGTTCTTCACAGCATTTGGAGAGGTGCATTCAGTATTGCTTTTGTAGTGCACGTAGATCCAAAACACACTCCTTGCACTGCTGTTAGATTTTTCTTTTAGTAAGTAAAACATTTATTCAATGCTACACATCCAGACTGCTTGTCAGCTTTGATGGACATACATCACTCTTTATGTAATGGAAACAGTTAAAGGTGTTTGCTTCCTTTACAGTGCATCAGATAATAATAATTTATTGCCATCTCTCTTCTCTTGTTACAAACTTCAATACTCAGGTGTTATTCTGTATTCCTGGACATTCTTAAGTTGACCCATAACAAAACACTGAATTTAAAGGCTGACCACACATGGCTGAAGCAATGAAATGAGCTGTAAGCATACCTGTGCATGAATTACATTGTCAGAGTACATTAATTGTTGCTTTTTCCCTCCACAGAGCAATCTGTTGGAGATATATATCCAACTTTTTATAATTTTTGGTCAGACCTTTACTTTTCTCTTGCTAAGTAACAGGAATTGCCTTTTAAAGAAACTGTTTTCATTCAATGAACCAGAGAGGTTGAATGAGCCACTAAAAGGCTATGCATCTCCCACATATTTCTTCCCTTGTTACTACAGTAGTGTGATTGATTTGAGCTGGGCTGTTCATGTAAGGAGGAAGCTTGTTCGTGTATTGTGTCAGCACTTCATATAAGCAGATAGCACTCAAAGAGTGAATTGGGCCTTTTTTCAGTGTAAATCACAAACTGCATGTAACATTTTACAATGTTATACTTTTTAAACTTTTATTCTAGCACTTGCGAACCCTTAAGATTCCTGGTCGAGAGGTTACCAGTTGTGTGTGGGAAGGTGGCTCACTTCGTGTAGCTCTAGCCGTAGACTCATACATCTACTTTGCGAATATTCGTCCAGATTATCGCTGGTGCTATCTGGAGCACACGGTTGTATACTGTTATAACCAACCAGACAGACCTGGAACAACTGTAAGCTTTTGGGACACTAAAAATAATGAGGTTGGTTCACCAACAAATCAAGTTGTCACCAATATTTTATGTTGTTCATTTGCATGTGTATGATAGTTTAGCAAAATCAAACCAACAAATGCACATTATTCAGTTTTAGTTCAGTTTTTATTCTAATTCTTCCCCGACATGTTTCGGCATATATTCTGCCATTCTCAAGGGGGATTGCATTGGTTACATAAAACAATTTTTAATGTGCATTATGTGACTCGTAAAACTTTTTAAGAATGTCTTGACGGTTAAAAAGTCTTCCAAAAACTAGAAAATAGAACAAACCATATGCTGCAGAGAACCATAGTTTTTAGAAGCGTTTTAGAAGAATTTTAAGCATCAAGACATTCTTAAAAAGTTTTAAAAAGTTTTAAGATTCACATAATGCACATTAAAAATAGTTTTATGTAACCGATGTAATGCCCCTTGAGAATGCCAGAAGATATGCCGAAACATGTCGGGGAAGAATTAGTATAAAAACTGAATATTGTGCTTTCATTGGTTCTATTTTGCTGTTGCTGCCAATATATTTACTGAGTTGACCTGGAGGTACTGAAATGTCAGATGCTTGTGACAGTGATGGGGCTTCAATTTGTGCTTTTATCAGATGTGTTGTAACATCTTCTGTTTAATGTTAAAAACAGTGTGGAAAGACTGTGTCATGATTCTTTAATGGTAGATGTGATAAAGGACACTACAGTGCTTTTTTGTCACATAAGCGTAACTTAGCTGTTAGGACCATAACCCATTAAACAGTTTTGAGTCAGGAAAAATTAAATCTGTATTATCCTGGTGAAATTTCAGTGGGCATTCTTAAGCAACTCTATAGTACAGGATCTTCCTTGTGCAAATGATAATTGTTTACCTGCTCAAGAAACTGCCTGTTGGGGAACATCTGGGGTCTGTAGTCTTTGCACAAACCTACCATCATAGCTTGTCCTGTGACATTTTAGTTTAGTTCACATCTGCACACCATCTTTCTCTAAGATCTATTTTAATAATATTATCTTTGATACATTTGGATCTCCAAGTTTCTGTTATGTACCATGTCTCTGTTATGTAGTTTTTCTTGCTTTAATCATGTATCAGATATAATTTATTTTTACCCTGAATTATGTTGCTGCTGTTAAGATGTAGAAACAAACTGATATGCCATGTCAACAGTGCCACAACAAGTATGTGAAGTCGCTGCTTGGGGTGGCATCAGCTGGCGAACATTGTGTGCTGGCGACAAGAGCAGAAGATTCTGGTACCAGTGGGCAGTTTGGACTTGTTCTCTGCAATGCTATAGGCACTCCAGTTGACAGTATGTATTATGTCTGTAATCCAGAGTGGTGATTTGTGTCAGTATTATTGACAAAATCCTTTGGACAGGCTCTCTACTGCTGATAATTGATTTTCTAGTTCAGTCCCAGGTATTTTTTGTTGTGGAGCCCTTGTGTTTGTGAAAGAAACTTTACACATCCCCCAGACAAGTAACATACATGTACTGAAAATGATGTGTGGAATATGTTAATCTAAAAACAAAGGAAAATCTGATATAACACATTGAAGAAGGGCACAATTAAGTGAATTTATTGCTTTGACGTGAAGTTTGTTGTGGTTTGTTTGGTTTGTGAACTATAACCTCAGCTTTTGTTTTTTTATCTTTTTTGAACCATACTCTACAGTGGGTTTCATAAACACAGTTTACCAGTGTCGGTGCCAGTTCACTGCATTACACAATTAACAGACGTGCTTCTCATAACAACATGATATATTTATTCAAATATTCTGAGAAATTAAACTTGTCATTAGGAAAAGTTCCTGCAGATCCTCTTGAAGTCCTTTGCAGAGCCCTATCCTATTTGAAGTACATTTTCAAAACATTTCAGAGTACCTGATGAACGAAGTCCAGAAACCAATTAATTCTAAATATTATTGGTAATTTTTCTGTATTGGATATGTTTTAATGGTCCTGTCTCAGTATGAAAGTATTTTGCATGTTATGGATAGATGGCAGTTGTAAGTCATGAACTTCAAAGTCTCAACAATTGTGGAGCAAAAACGTTAAGTTTTTAAATTGAATTTAAAGTGTGAAGTCATAAGGGCTTGTGACTAGGCAATTCAAGCCGGAGCAGAGTAGGTAGTCCGTGCGATTAACTTCAGTACTCTTTGTGATGTGAAGTAACAAAGAGAAAAGGACAGTAGTTGTGCATTAATAATAAATTGGAATTGGGAGCATTGATTTTCAAGTAGTTTTCTCAGAAATGTGCATCAAATATTCCTGTAAGTGGGTCAGTATTGTAAAATCCTTATCTGGATCATAGTTGATTTTCCAGTGGTTTCAAACCTCAGTAACATGTACTATTCATATCAGACATTTTTTGGTGTAAAACTGGGGGTCAACTGTAAACAAAGTGCATGAAATTTTGATAAAATTTTATAATGCTAAATGTGAAGGAACTTCATAATTACTATGTACTAATTCTGTCATACTTTGGGTGACATACAAACATGTGTGCAAGTGGTGCCTCAGTATTCTTCCCAAAATGCAACTAATCAGTAGAACTGATTAATGCAACATTCACAAGGAGGTTAGGAAACATTGTGAAACACTGCAAATTCCATCATATTGCACCCCCAACCCCTTCCTTCCAAAAATAAAGAAGAAGAAAAGAAATGACAGCTGAAGAGGAAGAGCAGAGAGAAAGAAAGAAAAAATAAAAGGAGACACTTTTGCAACCACTATTTGGACTTTGTATATGTAACACTAAAAAACTTTCCTGCATCGTACAGGTTGTATAGTGTGAAGTATATACAGCTAAACATTTCTTGATACTCATCTGTAGCCTGTACTGACAAGTTCAACACAACGTCATGTTTCACAGCTTTTGTTAGTATTACTACATGTTTCAGGTGCATGAAGCATCCATCATCAGGTAAAATACAACTTTTTAGAAAAAAGTGTAAAGGTGGAGGCCTCTCCTCCTTACATTAAGATAAGATTATATTACAATAAAATGTTCTTAAAATAAATAAAAGTATAAGAATTATAAATATATAGTGGTTTATTATTTCCAATTGAAATAATATGCTTTGTGTGTTTTCTGTTTTTGTTTTGGACATGCATACAGGTGTGTTGAACTTGTCGGTACAGACTAGAGATAGTTATACGTATGCGCAACAGGATGGGAAACCCAAAGATTTCTTGATACTGTGAAAATTGCTTTATATGAAGTGTTGTGACTGGTTTTAAATGTCTTCATTATAGTGAGAATTTGATCTATTATAGACACATTCATATGACTTTTCCTCCATTATAGACACATTCATATGACTTTTACTGTGAAATTAAGTCCCAATCTGTCAAACAGTAAAGTGCAAAAATGATTTCTGGTACAGCTGTTGTTGCCTAGAAGGCCAATCAGGAATCCCAAAAAATGTTTCAGGTGGCTGTGGTGATACTGTGATAGGCTGAGCAAGCCAGTAGTATGTACTGAACTGCTTTCAAGAGTAGACTTACCTGCCATAGCATTAGCATTAAAAGAAATTTTATGATGTACTTTTGAATTTTTGTTTTCTTGTTTGAATAATTTGTCTTGCAGCAAAGTACATGGATATTGAACCTTTGTGGATTGCAATGAACTCATCCCATGTGTTTGCTGCTTCACGAGACAACTTTCTCTTGTGGCACTACAGGACACCCAAGTCCCGGTCAACTCTCAGTATGACAGGTATGCCTCTAATAGTATGATGTAGTTGGTTTTGTGGGGGGCATGTGGTAGCGCAGTTGGTTGAGGCACCGCGTTACAAGCCGGGAGGTCACGGGTTTGATTCTTGATGGTGTCATTGGAATTTTTCATTGACATAATACTTCTGGCCGCACTGTGGCACTGGGGTCGACTCAGCTTCTAACAGAAATGAGTACCAGGAATATTTCCTGGGGTGGTAGAGGCAGCCGGTGCCTAGGGCTGTCAACCTTACCACCTTCTTGTGCCGATTGTCTTGAAATCTGGGCGCCTCAGCCTCCTGGAACCATCAGGGCCTGTCGAGGCCTGTAACGGGATTGTTTTACCTTTTTTAGTTGGTTTTGGCCATGTATAATTCAGGCACTGTATATTGTATTCCTGCAGCTGTTAATTTATGAGTAAGTAAACATAATACCACTTGACTTGAACATGTCACACAGTTCTTTAATAATCACTAACACCCAAAGGCTTACCTATTTTTAGGCTTTTATGGCAGGTATTAACCAGTCAATGGTCTTCTGGATTCTGATACTGATGTTTTGGAGGGATATCTTGCCTGTGTCTTCAGGCTGATGGATTTGTGTCTAGGTAGACGCTAGAGCTGAAGTTGGACATAATTTTATCACCCTGGCAGAGGCACCATGTTCCTCCAAATTGTCACTGCAACCTGTTATGTTACACAGTGTGGAAACCTGGAAGTCTATCATCTAACCAAAACCTTGTGTTACACAAAACAAAGAATGCACATTCTTTTATGTTCTCATCTGCCAAAGTACTTCTGTTTTTTACTGATCTTTTCTCAATTTTACAAGTGTATTACAACATGGGAGTGACAGGTGGAAATTTCAGAGCATGTTTCAGTGACACAATGCTGCTGAATGCTACGATGAAGCGTAAATACTGACATGAAGTGAGAAGTTCTTTGGCAAATTTATGAACCTATCTTCAAGTGCTTGAATTCATTTTGGTGTTAAGACATAAACCTCCAAACTTAGGTGATATACCAACATTAGCGTTCTTTTAAATCTGAGAGAATTGTGATGTACTTTTTCTTTGTTTTAATCCTAAATTCATGAATCTATTGCAGTGAACATACACACATTATTCTGAAGTTCTGTTGGATTCAAAAGTGATACTTATAAAATAAATTACAAAGGTGTACTTGAGGTATTGGTTTGTTCTGTGGCCGTAGGTTCACGGCAACGCAAGGAGAGGCTGTATCATATCGATGATACACCATCTGGAGTTGCAGAAGTGATACAGGACCTTGACAGGTCATATGAGGTCAGTGAAACATGTACTTTGGTTTCATATTCTTCAGAATCCACTCAGGTTTATTTGCCAGGCACATGCCATGTGTACTGGAACATTTTTGTTCTTTTGTTTTTGAAGGTTGTCAGAATCTCTGGTTGTGTTCTTTTTATTATTATGAGATGATTTCAGTTATGAATTTAGTTCTGTTTGTTTGTTTGTTTGTTTGTTTGTTTGTTTAACAATGTTTGCAGAATCCTAAAGCTTTCCATAATTCAAATCTGATGTCATTAAATCTCTTCCCCAGATGGAATTTCTCAGATTAAAAATGTAAATCACTTTAAAAAATCTGTTACATTAATGTCTGTTAAGGTTTTCTTAAGCATTTTTTACATTTATTTAAGAAGCTAAATGTGGAATATCGTGTAGGCCTGCTAAAGACAGTGGTAACTAGAACATGCCACCTGCATGGACAGTCCATTGCTAATTTTAGTAAGTGTTTTCCATATGAAACTTAGTCAGTAGCTGATAAAGACTGAGACTTTTGGACCTGTGACATATGAAAGTGTATTCAGATGTTCCCAAACTTGCTGCTAGGACCAAGAACAGCAAGTAGTACAGCTTTCTGACAGCAGGTACCGTAATGTTACCATCTTCTTAGTCTGAGTTTTGCAGCCATAACCCTCTGCATTGCCTCTAATTCTTTGTTTACCATTGCACATGTTAAGTGCAATCTATGATTTTCTAATGGCTGATTTGAAGGAACAACACATTAAGTTTTGCTTCAAATTCAGGAAAACTGCATCAGAAATGCAGGACACAAAACTGTGAATTCACTGTTATGATCTAGGCAACAGCATTCCTGTCGTTGGAAAAGCCCTTCCTCTCCGCATCTGATGAAAGTGAGGCATGTTAGGTCAAACATCAAGAGCATGTGAGTGATTGCTTTTGACGGTGAGGGCATTGTTGATCAGGAATTTGTTCCCCCAAACCATGTGGTTAACCACCATTTACTGGGCGAGTTTGCAACACCTGAGGTAGCAAGTCTGCCAGAAGTGTCCACAGTGACAGTGGAACTATGTGTGGTTGTTGTGCATGACATTGCACCAGCATACACTGCTTTGTCAGTATGGCAGTTTTTGGCAACTAAGACATGGCTTGGCCACCAATACGTGGCTGCAGTCATCCACCCGACTTCATCGCCTCATTGGCCTCTTGTGATTTGATCTTGTCTCCAAGAATGAAGTCATATCTACAAGGGCATCATTTCGAGGATGTTCCTGAAATTCAGGAACAATTCTCGATCATTTTACATGTGCTTCCAAAGAAACAGTGCCACCTGTGTTACAGAAGTGGCAGAAAAGCTTAACCCATTGCATGAACTTCGAAGATGATGACAATGACCAGTATCAAGTGTAAGTGTGGATTTTGATATTGATTCAGTCCAGGAGCTCTTGCATATGCCTTTGTATGTTGGTTAGTTTATTTAGCAACATTCAGTTGAATAGGTTGGGTAACATTAGATGGGATAATCGATGTGAACAAGCCGTTTGGATGTAATAAAGGTTCGTGATTTGATTTAATCTTCTGTGTCAACATATGGCTGGAGGAACTGATGGTCTTTGACAACGTGGAAGGAGGAACTGATGATTTTCTGTGACGACATATGGCTGGATGGATGGTGATAATGGCAAACACCTCAGGGCATTCAGCCTGTGCCATATGTCCAAGGAAGTTGCTTTGTTTGCAGTTGTAAACATTTTACAAACAATTATTAAGCATTATGCATCTAACTGTAAGAAGCATATTTAGTTCTAATGTGTTTCTGGAAATCTAGAATTTGACATATTCAGCTGTAATTTTGCTTTCTTGTTACAAGTAGCCTACAACAAACATGCAAGCAACTGCTAATCCAATTTGCTGCTTGGCTGCCTCAGAGAAAGCACTGATTATTGGACGTGAATCTGGGTCGCTACAACGTTATTCCTTGCCTCAAGTTGCTCTTACCAATCGTTACACCCTTAACTGTCGTCCATACAAGCTTGCTGTCAACTGCAATACCACGTAGGTACAAGGCTGTGTTTTGGTGCTCATAAATTATGTTAGCTTTATATTTGTAAGAATAATTTGATACTTGTATTTAATCATCATAAATATCCTGGTTTTATACCTTGTGTTTGAACTGCATGAAATGAATGCATTGTGAGGTTACCTTGTCAGTGGTCATAACTGTCTATTTCCAAATTTTTACCTCTTACCATCATTTTATGGTGCATGACCTCTGCAGTTGCAACAGTGTCAGTATGCTGTAGGTTATTTAATCACTGCTGCCTGCATTTTGCTTCCCTTGTTAACCATTACACATAAGACCAGAATCAAATACAGTGCAACAGTCATGTTTTTATTGTTGCAGGCGTTTGTCAATAATTGACATGACAGGTGTACTGACGTTTCTGGATCTGGAGTCTCCATTGCTTTCTGCATCCAGTTCATTGCCAGGACCAGGAGATGCTCTGGATATTTCACTTATCAGCAACAACAACAGTAGAGAACTGTCTAAATTTGAAAGAAAAGATGTGTGGGCCATGAAATGGGCGTCTGACAATCCTGAGCTGCTCGCCATCATGGAGAAGACACGCATGTATGTTCTGCGAGGTCTTGAACCGGAGGAGCCCATACTCAGCTCTGGCTACATCTGTTCCTTTCAGGTGAAACAAAGAAAACATTACAAAATTCACACAACAGATCTAGATGAAGAAGATACTTATAACAGCCACCAAAAAGATGATAACATCCTGGCTTTAAGGCCAATAGCATATTAAGAAAATGGGAGCGTTATGTGCTGTTATGTGAGATGGTAGTTACTTTCCTAAACTGACCATACACCTGAAGTGCAGATTGTAATGTAACTTTACACCTTTTTATCACATATTTTGTAATTAGAATGTTTTATTTGTAATATTACAGGAACTTGAAATTAGAGCAGTGCTGTTAGATGAGATAATGCAAAATCCGGAACATCCAAGAGCAGAGCATCTGCTGGATTTAGAGGTGAAGTCCCTCAGGGACACACATGGCTTGCTTGAGAAAGTCGGCATTGCAGAGGCTACCACCTTCATTGAAGAGAATCCACATCCGAGGCTTTGGTAAACCCCAGCATTTTGAACTGTATGTGGGGCAAATGAAATTGTACTGAGTTGGGTTTGTGGGTTATACACAAACATTTTTGTTTTCCACAGTTTCCACAATTATGTGGGAAGTTTTATTACTATATCAACTTCCATGATCTCACAGTAAATTATATCAGTATTTTACCTATTTTAAAAATCTACGTGGTCGCCATACTGGAAATTTTTAAAGTATAATAACTTAAAATGTTGTACCAGACTGACTTCTGCAATAGATGTTTGTTTGCAGTCAAATAACAACCTTTACGATACACATTCTGTATTATGTTTTTATTCTTTTTTAACCATTTTAATGTTTGTATTTTAACTTTACTCTTGCACATCTGTGGCATCACTAGTTTGTTTGTTTTTAAAATTGTTTTATGATTGTTTTATTATTGGTGTGACTGTGTGGAAATATCTTAGTGTTGCAGTTGACTATTGTGTTGTATACATTGTGATTGTGATGTTTTTTGTGTATTGTGACTTCATGAGACTTGTTTTATATCCAACTGTCTTGTGACAGATTCAGGAGCTACGAAATATGTGTGTGTGTGTGTGTGTGTGTAACTAGTCATTATTGTATTTTTCCTTGCCAGGTACCTCCCTGCAGATGGGCGAAAAAGACCCAAACATGTAGGAGGGCTACCGCATGTTTGTATATTATTGTATCTAATTATAGTGTGATTGTTGAAATATATACTGTGAGGGGTTTTTGTCTTTGGCAACATGTTTAGAGTGATTTGGGGCTCATCTGGCATGTCTGGGGCTGGGGTGGTCTAATTTTGAAGGAGGCAACTGACCTCTGTCCTGTGTCAAGGTTACAATTGTCAGGGTAAATCCTTAGAGACACTTTTATGATCTGTTGCATAGGCTCAGAGACAGTTTACTATTTTACCATGGCATGATCCTTTGAATTTTACTTCACGGACTAACTATAAAGTTTTCAAATCGTGCACAATAATTTATGTACAGATTTGCTTTCTCCAAAGGCGACTGCTGGCTGAAGCAGCTGTTAAGCAGCTGGACTTGCCAACAGCTGAGGCTGCTTTTGTTCGCTGCAGTGACTATCCAGGGATTCAGTTTGTGAAGCGACTGCATAACATACATAATGACACACTGAAGAAAGCTGAAGTAGCAGCGTACTTTAAGAATTTTGATGAAGCAGAGAAACTTTACCTTGAGGTGGACAGAAGGTGAGTAATGTTAGGAATCAGTTGCTGTTGAGAAGTGGAGGCTTATAGCTTAATCATCCCTGAAGAAATTAAAATGTATTTTTTAATTTACCCAATGCATTGTGCTGTGTTTTGATACTGGTGAAGAAATTTAAAATCTAATGTGCACAGCCCTTAGACTAATAAGTACAATATCAAGTTATGTGTGAACTCTGGCTAAGTGTAGCTGAAACATGTAGTCAGAGTTCTTGAATTTCCCATGGCAGTATACCATCCATGCTGGACAGTGAACCCATTGATACACGAGAGAGAACAGCGTTTGTAGACAGGTACAGAAATAGAGAGTGTAAGAACCTTTTATACTAATCTCAGAAGGGAGTGTGGTGCCAGCCTGCTATGGGAATGGGTCATTGTCACTTGATGTGAGGAATGAACAAAGACTTTTTGGTTGACGCAGTGTGGAAGAAAACCCGTGTGGTGGTTGTGATGTCAGAATGGTTGTGTGAGTAAAATAGACCATTATGCATGACAACTGTGGCTGGTGAGGTCTGTGACAAGCTTGTGGGTTGGTATTGTACGTATGATTGTAGTAGCTGTGGATATTAGATTTTAAATTTATTCATTTGGAACCATGTTGTGTATCTGCAGTTTTGTTCACTGATAAAGAGTGGGACCCTTATCTAATATTTGTTGATTTAATGTTTTCCCTTATTGGATGTTCAGTTTCAATTATCCCCAGTCAATAATCTCACTGCTGAGTTTCCTCAGTTTTGTGTTTCTCCCTCAAACAAACCATAAATGGAGGTCTCACTCTATGTCAGAATATTCAGATATGTAGAAGCCCAGTTGCCATCTCTGTACTCATGAGCATGAGCTGCCACTGGAGTCTGAATGATGTATGACCTGTGGCTATTAAATGATGAGACCAATTTCAAAGATGTTCTTTATTAGTGCAGTTACTGTATCTTCATGTTATTCTGTTCAAAGTATTTTTTATCAGAAGGTACACACTTTCAGACCTTGAAGTTTCCTCTGATGTCATCTTGTGAGAGTGCCTGAAGTACACTGCCATTTTCTTATGGATGTCTTCAGTTGACCGAAAATGGGTTCCTTTGAGAGAACTGTCAATTCTGGGAAAATAAGATGTCACGTTCTGCAAGATATGATGAATACAGAGCTTGCTGGAGCATTGGTATTTGTCTTTCAGCTGAAAAGTGGTGGATTAAAATTGCTTCATGCACCATTGTGCTGTATTACTGCAAAAGCCAACAGTGATTCCACAAATCTGCCTCTTTTTTTCTGAATCACTTTGTAATTTGTTAAAACATGAATGTAGAACTGTTGGCAAACCATCTGATGTGGTCATATATATTTAACCAAGATGATTCATCTGATGTGAAAGAAAACCAGAATCAAGGTTTTAATATTTGATTTTGACATTCAAGCTTTCTTCGGTCTCGGAGATGCAGGAGCTTTCCATTGCATAAATTTACTCTTCATTTCCAGGTCATATTGGAAAAGCCAAATTTTGTTGCAGGTGACCACAGTGTTAAAAAAATTTGTACCTCTTACTTTTATTAAAAAATTCAGAGCAAAATCCTTTCCTTGTCCACTTGATATTCAGTGAGGTTCTGTGAGACCATTTTTGCACACACTTTTTTCATGTTGCTAAAATTTGGCTGTTTTGGTGTCCATAGTCAACTCCTCTGCTATCATTCTGATGTGTGAACAGCGGTATGTTTTCGCAGGAGTCCTCACCTTATCCACATTTTTCTCATTTTTCATCATCAATGGTTGGCAGGGTCCTTATCCTGTCTTCCTCCTGAAAGCCACGTGTGTGTTAGTGATAAATGACCACTACATTTGATATGCCATCGTATAATACTATTGCTTCTACTATTTTTTATTCAGTTTTAGTTTGTATTGCAGCTTACTTAGAGTTGTGTATTAAATAGACTATTCTACGCTAGCACAGAAACCCAACAATAATGTTTAATACCATGTCTATGAGAAATCGAGTTCCAAATAATATTGTAGAAAACAGTCTATAAATAATCACCTGCAATTTTCAGAGACCTGGCCATATCCTTACGTGAAAAGTTGGGAGACTGGTTCAGAGTGGTACAGCTGATGAAGATGGGATCAGGAGGTTCTGACATCCAGATGGAAGTCGCATGGAATTCAATAGGAGATTACTTTGCTGACCGTCAGAACTGGGAGAGTGCAAAGGAATATTATGAGAAAGGACGTAACCAGGAGCAGTTAGTTCGCTGTTACTACATGCTAGAAGACTATACGTCACTTGAGAACACTGTGACCAACTTACCTGAAAATCATAACCTGCTTCTCTCGATAGGTGAGATGTTTGCATCTGTAGGGATGTGTGCTCAGGCTGTTACCGCATATATCAAGGTAAGAATTTTTCTGTCCCGCCCCCAGAAAGGTTACTAAAATGAACAAATGGTTGAGAGGTTTGATCCACTCACATTTCACTGTGGGAAACTGCTTGTTGAATTTTGATGAAGTTAGGTACTGAGAGTACACTAAAATTGTCAGGTGAATTTAATATTGGTTCATATGAGGTCTTGGTCCAATGTAACTTCTCCTTTAAATTTGTTATTTTGTCCAAACATAGCTGACACAAGAGATTGGTGTGTATATAAAAGTGTTGTTCTGTGTTGTTAAATTTTTTAATACTCTATGGATAATTAAATATAAAGAAAAAAAGTATGATGTGTAATGTAGTATGCTTTGCATCAGTAAATAACATGTTGTATTTTCAGTAATATAGTTCATATTTGCAGTAAGTTGCTAAGGTGGAGGCTGTCCCATAACGTACCAAGCAGGCCCAGAGGGAAGGTAGCCATATCACTCAACCCATACTCAGCCTTGTTGCTAGGGTGGTCAGTGCCATGGGCCAGCTGCTTTACTCCCGGGAAAGAGATCCAGTACCCATTGTACAGGAGGGTGGGTGGGGCTTGGGGCTGGTCTAGATGGGTCTGGAAAATCTAGTCGCCACAGGGGTTCGACCCTTGGACTGTCCAGCCCATAGCAAGTTACTATACCGATTACGCTATCCTGGCCACCACAGTAAGTTAATACTGGGCTAAATGTGGTTTGCATAATTACAAATAATGTGAGAAGCTTTTATTTCACATATTTACTTAAATATGCAAGGTACAAATACCAGTAGTAAGGGCTGCTGTAATGGTAGTAAATATTTGGTAGAAAGAGAGTAGAGTGTATACATTTTATGGTAATGCTGGTGTACAGTAAAGAAGGAAAAAACCCAAAGGGGATTGTGTAATAAACACAAAAAAATTAGGGGGATTTTAAAGATTGAGGCCTTGGAAGAGGAATTACCAGGGAACTATAAGATGAAAGGGACATGTTTTGAGAATGGATAAAGATGGAGTCACAGAGAAGGGTTTCTTTTGAAAGTAAGAGGAAAATTCCCAAAAGGAAGACAGTCATCAAGGTGGGAACAGGAAATTAGGATAGATGTCACACATAATGAAGGAAAAATGTAGGTGGAAGTAGAAGAGAATGTGCGCTGGGAAGACAGAGATAGGTGGTGAAGCTTGATTGGAAAGTGACAAATATAAAGTGGAAGGACCTAAGGAAGAATAAGAAGGAAAAGGAGATGATGGAGAAGATGATGACAGCAATTAGAGGAAGTACATGTTTCCCCAGAACAAACAAACTAAGGGACTGTGTTGTTCCGTTACAAGATTGGGTTATATTTGTAAAGTATTACAATTGTCAGGCTTTGATGTTAGCAGTTTCAAATGTCAGTTTTATTAACTAGTAACCAGTAATGTGTATTTACAGGGTGGACAGCTGAGATCGGCTGTGGACACCTGTGTGAATCTGAATCAGTGGGATCAAGCCATTGATCTGGCAAAGAAGTTTAAGTTACCTGAGATCGGTAACCTGTTGGCTAAGTACGCCACTCACTTACTGGCAAAAGGCAGATTACTTGAGGCTGTTGAATTATACCGCAAAGCCAACCACTGTTTGGAAGCTGCCAGACTCTTGTACCAGGTGTGTCATATAACTGATAATTATAAAGTCCTCTTGTATTTCTTCATGAAACAAGAGTATTTGTATTACCCTTTCTTTGCCCTTATATTAAGGTGTTATATATAGTATTCATTTAAGCTTCAATTTTGTATCGAAAATTCAGATAAGAACATTCAGGAGTTTTCTTCCTGTATTTTTGGTACATCACTTGTGTTTGCTGGTGTAAGTGGGGTCTCTCTCAAAACATTTCAGTCTGCTTTATTAGGTGCTTTATACAAGGTTAAAAAATATGCCGTATGTGGAGGTGGTTTCTGTCCAGCTGCCAGTACATGACCTGGTATTAGTGGCTAAACCACTGGACATTTCTGAGTTCAATATGAGAAAAGTTGTTCGAAATTTCTAATTTTTAGGCATATTGACCCTTAATTGTTTAATGATACTGCCAACTGCTCAGACTATATAGCATGAAGTGATAGGGTAAGTACTGAACGTTGAATTTGAAAGGATATAGCAGGAGGCAGTCAAGGCTTAATTTAAAGTATTATCCTAGCATCTTCCGGGAAGGACTGCGGACATTCATGATAGACCTCAGTAGGGATACACAATCTCTGGGCTAAGATTTGAACCTGGGACCTCTCAAATATGAAGCACAAATGCTGCCTTCTCAGTTGCAATGTATGGTCTCAGCTATACTCTTTTTAATTTCCTGCCATCAATACTGGTAATACAAACATGACTGCTATGTCAATTTCTAAAGTTTACAGATGTCAGATTTTTGTGGTACTAGATATTTAAAGAAATTAAAACATTGTTAAAATAACTTTCTTGTAGAACATAAAACAATAACATGGTTCAACTTTAAAGGATTCTGATGATGGTGTATTGTGTTAGATGTGACTGATATTTTGGACACTGTCCATCATTGTGGGATAAAAAACATATGTTTCAGAGAACTGTTTGTTCCCTGTCTTCAGATGGAATGCAGAGCAGGAGAACCTACTCTGGTGGGCCCTTCAGAAAGACCTAATTTCTGTCACTGCATGTCCACTGGAGGTCTAGTGATTGTTTTGTCTATTGACATGGTGACCACTCAAAACTATGTATGTTTCTTTTTTGGTTTCGAGATGCTAACTAGTGAACCACTGCAGCTACATATACATAAGAGAGGCAATGTGTGCATAATGTAACATTGAGGTGATCTTTGGGTTTCCCATCCCATTGTGCGTATGTATAACTATTTCTAGTCTGTACCAACAAGTTCAACACAACATCTTATTGATGCTGAACTTGTCGGTACAGACTAGAAATGGTAACATTGAGGCATGTTCACGTAACCAATGTTGCCCTGGAAAAGCAATAAGTATTACGTATACTGTGTGTGTGTCTGTAGCCTCAGTTATCCAGTATGTAAAGTGCATGCACCAAATTCTGTTGTCATCTGTGGCCTGCCTGGCTCTACCATATTTTTCCACATTATCGTATAAACTGCACAATTTCCATAAAAAAAGTTATCAAACATAAAATGCGTGTTTTGAGGTTCTCTACAACTTTTGTCTGAAGCATTTCTCATTCTAAGAAGAAATGGGGGAGAGTTTATCATAAATGTACATACATCCCTGTTATTCTTGTCACATTTTAATGAAACTTGAATTTTCGTAACAGATTTTCAAAAAATACTCGAATATCAAATTTCACGAGAATCCATTTGGTGGGAGCTGAGTTGTTTCATGCCGATGGACAGACAAATAGACATGACAAAGCTCATAGTCACTTTTTACAGTTTTGTGAACACATCTAAAAATGTATTGAGATACATTTTTATGTGTTAACAGTTACAAAGGTAATAATTCTGTGAGAGTTTAGGTTTATGTGTGATGAGTTTATCACAATGGGAATTTGTACTAGTGGGGATTACCATGCACTGAATCACAATGTTCTTGCTAGCCTCAGGATTTTGTTTGAAGCAGGTGAAGGAAACTAGGATGTTTAATTTTTGTTATTTCTTCCAGTTATCTGAGACTGAAGCCAAGAAAAAGTCACAGCCTCTTAGAGTGAAAAAACTCTATGTGCTTTCAGCTCTGCTTGTGGAAGAACATCAGCAGCACCTCAGACAACAACTGCAGGGCTCAGCAGGTGAGGTCACACTACTCCTTCAGTAGAATGTGTGATATAACAATACACTGGTATGCTATTATACATGTATCTAGAAATAAATTAAGAGCAATGGCATTCGAGCGTTGGCAGTGGGTAGGAGGTGAATAAAAATGGCAGTGATGCAACACTGAAATATCAAGTGACACTGTCAGTTTCAACATAAGGCACTAGGAGTGATCAAGTATGTGGTTTAAGCTTTTTGAAACTGTTTAATGGTAAGGATGATAGACATATGGACATACTCTAATTTCAGATGTTTTATTACTGACTTTTTATGTAAATAATGTTATATAATTGAAGTAATAACAAAATAACACATAATAATACACGTTGTTAGGTAACAGAGACACTGAAATTGTTGTACAACAATGAAATATGTATACAATATAAAACTGGTTAAATCGTGTGATCAAAACACCTATAAGATGTGTAACACAAGATTACAAAATTATGTGTGGAGATTAGGTCATAAACATTTCTACATATTCTGGACAATCATTTGTGTGTGTGTGTGTGTGTGTGTGTGTGTGTGTGTGTGTGTGTGTGTACACACACACACACACTAACAATTACGTATGTAGTGATGTGTGGAATTGCTTTTGTAGCTGTTAAATTTAATACGAACGGAATCAATACAATATTAAATTTGTCACATATAACATCAGATTATGTGCATGTGGATCACAGAATTTTATATTTATTAATTTATCATCCTTTCTGGTCTTGCCATATAGATTTAAGCATTTGAAAGAGAGTGTATATTATGAGTTCTTCCCTGATCTTCCTGTTGCATTATGCCTGATATTTTGGTGGCACAAGGTCTGAATCTTACATCATCCTTTAGTATGACACTTTTGAGTCAAAAACCCTTTTCTTAAAGCCATCCTACATATAGGAGTGCAACAGCGATGGGTACTGCATTTTTTAAGACATGCTGCATAATCTCTATGTTATTTCCCACAAAATGCCACATGTTTTATAATTTTATCATCTTTTGTTTGAATAGTATTTACATTTTACATAAATGATGTACCAAAATTTAAATATCCAACCCAGTCGACAAAAGGTTGTCATGAGTAACATGTAGGTTTGTTTTTCAGGTGGAAAAAGTAGCGCATTGATGATGGATCTGTTGGATAGTGACAGTGGACTAGACTTGGATACGAAGATAATAGATAATGCATGGAGGGGTGCTGAGGCTTATCATTTCTTTATGTTAGCTCAGCGACAGCTTTATGAAGGTACATGTCTGTTTTTCCCACAATAGCGTTTGTAAATTTTTGGGGTTTGTTATCCTTCATGAGGATTTTCCTCCTCAAAGTCATCAACCCAAAAAATGTTTAAAACTGCCTTGTGCATACATATTTACTATACATATATATCTTTTCCAGGTCATGTAGATGCAGCCATGAAAACGGCTCTCCACTTGCGGGAATATGAAGACATTTTGGAGACAGAAGATATTTATTGCATTCTGGCATTAGCTAGCTGTGCCAGTAGAGCATTTGGAACTTGTTCAAAGGCCTTTATCAGACTTGAATCACTTGAAAAAGTAACTAATAACGCAAATGATATTTCCAATATGTGTTTACTTTGAGGCTGTTTCTGAGAATGATAATTACGTGCTTAAGATGACATGTTGTATTAAAGAATTGAATTTTTTTTAAATCTGGCAACAATTTTATGCCCTTTCAAGGTCACCCCAATATATTGTTTTATCCCAGTCCTCTATATTGTATAAAACATCCAACCTCTTTTTAAATGGATGGTGCCTTTACTTTCACCATATGGGCCAACCCATAATTCTGTCCTATAAGTAATGTTGGTCTCTTTCCTAGGAGTGAAACAGTCAAAGCATGTAACTGATCTTTTGCTAGTTAAAAATTATACAGATTTATTCTAGTTTCTCATAGCTGTTCATGATATAGTGTGTTGATACAATGATAACTTTATTTCTTAGTTTGTGTTGTTAGTGGATTTTAAAACACTGTGCATTGTCACATATACAGTTATGTATGAAAGTAGTTTACATCTCTGTCTTTATAAGCTTTCCCATGATTATGTAGACCAGGCTTGCTCAGACCATAGCTTGTGGGCAAAATGTTGGCCACCATGCAGTGTTACATTGCCCATGGAGACATTTTAAATGAGAAAATGTCCTTCAACCCTTTTCCTGGCAAAGCTAAGATAGAATTCCAAAGAAATTTTGAGAACTTATGAGCTGCTTATTTTGTAAAATGTGCTAAAAATAGCTACACTGTAGTGTGAGTTGTGAATTGCGTGTTTTATGAAGTTTTCCTTTTATTATCAGTATATTTTTTATTTCACATGATGTACAGAAAAATACACAGGTAAAATTATGTATATAATTATACGTATACTTACTCATTCTTCATTTTATGTATTGTATTTCCTGTTGCCCACATGCAGGCTAAATTTTGCTATATTTGCCTGCACCACATAAAAAGTTGATCAGGCCTGATTTAGACCCACCTCCCTATTGGTAACCTTTACATTTGTGGGGAATGTGCATAAGGAGGGAACTCTATTTTAATGGCACTGAACTATGCTGCTCCTATGCCTACACCTGCTAAAATGTTGATAATGCTATTAGAGTCGCTAGTCTCTGATGTAATATTTGAGTTGGAAATAAAATAATTTGGGTTATTTGTACTTTGTCTTGCACTTCCATTAGTGAGTGCGTACTCTGAAAAATAATGACAAGTTCTTTGTAAGTTGTGACCATTCAGTCAGTCAAAGAATCGAGACCCCAGAGTCACTGCTGGAATGTTTCATGGGGTAATAAATTGATATGCAAATAATTTTAAAATGCAGTTAGTTTACCGCAGGCTTTATTGGTATTAATGAGGAAGGTATTCACACATTGGGTGACCAGTGAAATTTGGCCTGGTGATTTTTACTGGAACATTAACAATTTGATTTCAATAACTCTGAACTGTCTACCTGAATAGTAGTAGAATTCTAAATTATTCATCATTTCCTTACTTTGAATTCCTTTTTATGTCAGCTGGCACAAAATAATACACACAGTTGGTTCAGAATTCAGCATTCCCACATGACCTTCAGTGTATCATTCTCTGTCATATGTGAGGTAGAATTTCTTAGAATATTCAAACATTATTGACTAGTAATTCTAAATCTAGGGTTGAGGACAACCCATATTGGCTACTGATAAAAGTTATCTCTGTGCACACTGTGAAGACATATGGGGGAGTGGAGGTATGGCTCCACTCATTTGTAATGTTGACATTAGATGGCATTAGCTGAACTGGCAACATTAATGGTATATTGCATATTTAAGTTAAGGAATTATGCAATTTTTACTTACCCACTGCAAATATATTTCTTTTTGATAGATTCCTGAAAGTAAGAGACTGGAATATGAAGCTCTGGCAATGGACATTTTCACCAAATACACGCCCAAAGATGCACGTAGTAATCGTTCTGAGTGCACAAGCTGTGAGACTATGATACCTGATTGGTAAGTACAGTACCAGTCATCTTGGTTTGAGGAGGGCAGTCCATAGAGTATTACTGACAGGATAGATAAGCAGATGAATTTATAATTCGAAATCACTATTGATTTTAGATACTTTTACTGTTCGTACATCTGTGTTAACTGCAGATGTGTAGTACTTCTGGTAATCTTGTTAGTTGGACCCATGTGGTTAACATGAGGGCTTCACACTCCTGGTAGAGACCATGGGCTTATAAAGCAGGCTTGCTCACACTTGTAAGATGAGCTAGGTTCTTATATTGCAGTGGCAAAATATGAGATCCTGGCTTGTTTTGTAAGGGTGTGAAGTTTGTTTCATAAGTACGTGTTCAAACTCTGTTCTGGTCAGTGGCAGAACATTTATGTTAACTGTTTGAGCCCATCTAACATGGTTAACATGAGTGCTTTGCATGACTGCACCTTGTTATATTCTTCTGTACATATGAATGCAGTGTTTATTAATATGTGTGTAAATAATTTTTGTGCATTGATCTCCCCATGGCTGATATATAACTGTAGCCAGTTTGCAGAGGGCAACCAGTTTTCTATGTTCATCACTGTTTCATTGTTGTGTGTTCATATTTTGATATATCGCTATATACAGGATCAAGAGAAGACACGGTAAACACACCAAAATTAATGAACTTTGTGTCATAGAAAACAGTGTGTCTGGGAGTTTATTACTGAATAGTTGTACCACTTAGTGGGTTTAAGAATTGAAGGCATAAGCCACAGGGACTGTGGAAAGTAGTGAAAAGTATTGTCTGCAGTTACAGAAAATCTCAAATTTTTTTTTTCTGCAAGTGATATTGGATGCACAGGGATCAAATTTTGAATATGATTTTACATGAACAAAATATGCTGTGCTTTATTAGTGCTATGATATGATGACCAATGCCCTAAATTCCATCAGTAATACAGATATTTAAAGTTACCAATTATACCTCTCCTCCCCTTCTGGCCTTCAGGGGCTGTTCTAAGGTGAACTTTACCTTTTTACCTTTTTTTATGATCCTGTAATTGGCTTTGAGGGACAATGTACAAAGTAAATGGCATTACATTACTGAATGGAGCTACATTACAAGATGCTACCTAGTGGTTTCAACCTCAGTCCAGATGCTTGCAAAGAACGTTGAAAATTAATGAAATTTATTCATTGCATAATGCCATTTCAACCCACAATATGAAATTCAATAACAGGTCTGAAACTATCACTTCTCCACCATTGACAGCCTAGGAGCATTGCCAAACCTTCTGTGGTAGAAAAGTTTCTGTGAGTTACCTGCATAAATACATTAAAAGAAAATAGAGCCTTTAAAAGACTGACAGTTTTTAACTGAAAGCATCAAAATACTAAGGTTTGTAGAAATGAGCCACTCTTGAGAGTTGTTTAGTAATACTGTCCTAGAAATCTGTGACTTCAAAAGACCTCTTTAAGAATATAGATACCCCTTTTCATTCAGCACAAATGTGTACAAGGAGATCCATAACTTAGCATTTTAACTTGATGAGCTTAATCCTGAGGTCATTCTCAGTCATAAATGTCAAATAAACGTGTGTCTGTTTCTTGAGGGTTGTGGATTTATCATTCCCTGAATGTTACATGATAAGAATAAGCAAACAAGTATTCGCTTGAAAGTTCCTGTTACTGAATTTCCAGTAAATGTTCAAAATGACCAACCTAAGTCTCGGTACACGTACCTGGCACGTCTATGAATCAGTTGTGTATGTTGCATCAGTTTGTTATGGGTTTCAGCATTCTGAATATGACAGAACAATGTATCTCATGTTTCCAATCTTTGGTGGAGTACTAGATTTTTTGTGTGGTCCCACAGATAAAAATCTAGGGTGTTGAGGCCTGGAGATATTGTGGACTGCCAAACGGTCCATCATCCAAGGAAGTGATGACTGAGATACATTCTTACCATTACTTTCAGTTGTTGTTGAGTGTGTGGGATTATTTAATTTTTCATGTGGAGGTCAGTATTGGATGAAAGGCAGCATATTTGTGTATTGATGCTTTTTTTTTTCAGTTATTTTGGTGGTGAACCTTACCTTCTGTTTAAGTTATTCTGTGTTTATGTGACAATGTGGTAGGTGATTTTGAAGGGATATGAATGGAAGAAGTAATGGTAATTGGAGCACATGACAGAAACAGCGAGAAACATCAGTCAGGGTAGCCAAGATTCAAGTATTGTATTCCCTGAGGAATACACTCTTCTGGGATGTGACATCACATGGTTTGTTAAAGATGGAAGGAGTGGATTCCTTGAAAGGCGGCAGCAGAATTTCTATCAACTTGCAGGGTGTCACACCCCAGATGACAGCATTCTTTATAGTCACCACCATTACATCAAATTTCGTAGGGTATTGCCTGGATGTAAGTGCGCCTTATTGGCACAGTGGTAACTTAATTAGCTCTGGCAGAACAGTGGAAAGCATATTACTGAATTTTTTTTTCTATTTAATGACTAGATAGGGGTCATTTGAAATATAAAGAAAATGTTCCGTTTATGTTGCAGGTGTGGAGTATGCCCAAGTTGTGGCAACCGATTCCCAATTTGTGTTGCCACTGGGCGCCCTCTCATGGACATGTCTCTCACATGGACATGTACAGTCTGTAAGCATAGTGCGTCAGAACAAGACATGACTGTGCGTCGAAGCTGCCCATTGTGCCATGCCCTTGTTCACATGTAAACCATTTCTGACAGTAATGGAAGAGTTTTTTATTACAAGGTACATATTTCAATTCCTCAGGGAAGAAATCAGTCACAACCAACAAAATATGCACAATAACTTATTTTCACAGACGAAGGACTGAAGCTATTAATACTGTCCAACACATTATATTTCTTACGGTTGATGCGTATCACGTTTCACATTTTATACGCATCTTTTTTTCTATTTTGTATAATTTTGCCATCTTAAATTACTTCCACACAAAACATTTTATTTTGTATAACATCATTCAACTTTATAAAAGAGGAAAACCTCTCCCTTCATGTAACATAGAGTTTCTTAATTCATGTTTTTGTAGGGCCTGATGATGGCTATATAAGCTGAAACCTGGTTGCTCAGTAATTTTTAATAAAGCAAAGAGGAGTGTTGGTTGTGACTGATTTCCTGCAGGAGGAATTGAAATGTATACCTTGTATAGATATGCCACCTGGGATGTCCAACATCCAAAGTTTTTAATTAATTAACTTAAAAATTATTATTTAATTTTTGTGCTTTATATAAGTGGGTTGTTTGTTTTCACATTTGATCTCATTCTTGTCAGGGCCAGTAGAAGCCTAAATGCTGCCCCTGGCAATGTGAAATTCTGCCTGTCCTTAGTTATAAGCAGTTAAATTTAATCCAATTAATAACATGAAATTCAAAGACACTGTTACAAAGACCGTTGTATGTGTCATAAGTATTGAAACAAGTTTATTTACATTGTTGCATAATATGTTTAGATTAATGGTCATTGTGTAAACAAATGAGCAGCAGAATTAGTTGTCACGTAACAAAGTCAAAAAAGAAAGAAGGTTGTGAAGTATGCCGTCCATGAAATTGTGTTGCCCCGGGTAGGCACTTGGCTTGGCCGTTTTATCCTGCTGGCCTTGTTCCTGGTTTCATTTCCAATATGGTGGAAGAAACACAATAGCAAATATTAATTCATATGTCTGTAACATTTAACATATTGAATAGTAATATTTAATTTTTTATAGATAATTTTTTATATGTTTTATAGATACTGCATTTTTTACGTGCTTACAGTAGACTACTACGTATGTTTGTAGCCCATGAAAGAAAATATGCTCCAGCCTGGAAACTCAAAAACAGCAAAGTGATACCTTATGTCTTTGTGTAAATTGTGCCTACTTAACTGGGAGTTGAAAAGAGAAAATATTGTAAGTACATCAAAGGGGGTAAGAAATGAGCTGTTATGGTAGGGGCCTACAGAGACATATGTAAGGAATTGATATACGAAATTTTTCTGCCCATCAGTGCTTGCTGCTGGGATAATGGAATTGCCACTGTTAATAAGCAAAATTGAAATATAATTGTTATTGAAATTATTGCAAACAAGTGACACTCTTTCTTGTTTGTAAATAAACTCAGAAAAAGATGTGCCTATGCAACTCTCTACCACCATGTTAAGTTGTGAATTGCCCTTGGGCACTTAGTCATTATTGGCGGCCGGGAAAATGTAGTTGGTAGCAACTTGCTACAGCTGGATGTACCGTGGTTTGAACCCCTGTGGGGGCATGATTTTCTGTTGCTGTCCAGACCATCCCCAAGGTCCAGCCAGCTTCCTGTACAGTGTGTACTGGGTCTTTCCCAGGGAAAGTGGCCACAGTGTAGCCTTGACCCCCCACCCATCTAGCACCAAGGTCTACTGTACTCTTCCTTTTGTACATTCATGACATTTTACAGGGTAGCCGTTATCTTTGCCATTACCAAGTAACTGTTAAGCTGAACAGTCAATCCCCTTGAAGCTTCATTACCATCATTACAAAAGTTTTTTACTGGATCCTGTGTTAATTCAGTGCAATCCAGTTCTTCTGTTTCAAACCTGTCCATTTTAATACATTTTAGCAATGACTAGGTCCTGTCAGTATAGTCAATTTGGGGGTGTAATTTTGTCTATCTGCATCTGTAGTCAGTTAAAACATTCTCCTCTGCACCTTATCCTCATGCCCCACCAATTTGTATATTGTTATGAATACACAGGAATGTGCTCTTCATTTGCCTGTACCCATATACTTATTGTGTAGTTTGTGTCCAACTCTTCTGTGTGCTTCCATAATCTCGTCATCTTGTTGATTATATTCCAGAGCCGGCTTTAGAATTAACTATGTATAGTGACTCTGATTTGTCTGAAACTGTTGCTAGTCAGTTCTTGCCAGCCCACTAAATATATATACATTAAACGTGCAATGAATGTGTTTGCTGGGTATGACACATGAAGGAAACTGAGCATGCAAACTGAAGGAAAACATTTCCAGTACTTACTTTAAATGAATAAAAACCAAATATTAACTGCAATGCATTTAAGTCAGGCCTGTACAACTTGGCAAGTGGTGAGGACCATACTGCTCTCAAGAAAACAGCTGTGGGCCACAGGGGTAGATTCTGGGGGTTACTTCATTAATAAGTATCTACTTGAATATTTTTTTGTTTTTATTTTTAATTATGAATCATGGAAAACGAAGGAATATATGTTTCATTGAAAGAAAACATTTGTATTTTTCATCATGATCTTGTAATCTTAATGAAAGATATTTCACCCCTTTGGTAACAAGTTGTCATGTTCAGGGGTCATATATGAAGTGGATGTTTTCAAGCATTCGAAATGGTCATTTGGCAGAGGAATATGTTATATGTTTGTATTCATGTTCATGGTGGATAACTTCTTAAAAAATAAATATTTCCGAAAGTCATCACCGGCCGCTCAGTGCTTCGTGTGCATCCCGCGGTCCATTATGTTACACACGTCTGTTTCCTGTAAAAGGGATGGGCCCCAGAATCGCGGCAGATTGGAATATTGGCGAGCGGCGTATTGCCTCCTGCCATGCGAAACGGTCCAAGTAAACGGTGATGCACGTTGTCACATAAAATAATATCGCTGTATCGCATCGGAACAAGTTATTGTCTCCACTACTCAAGGACATTAGCAGTTATATACACAGAGGTACAGTGTAGTTGTGCCACGTGGCTGATTTCCCTTGTAAGGGTTCAGATGTAATTCTGACATATTTCGTTATGGATAGTATCTAGAGTTACTGTAATTAGAAATAGTACATTTTAATACAGAGATCAAATGTGCTAATCAAATTTGGTTACTTGTGACTTGCTTGTTTCGAGACAGATTGGTATCGTAGAAAATGTGGGCCCCATATACAGGTATGATTAGAGTTAGGTGGGATCAGAAGTATTCGTGAGGAGGATAAAGAGTTATATGGAAATAAATAGTGTTCAGGGTTAGTTTTCTCTATACGCTACGGTACCTGGAAGAAAAACTATTTCTATGCATGATCTTGACATTTTAAATTTCAAATGCGTTCTGCTGGATTTCTCATTCTCACAGAACCCTATTACCTCAACCAATGAAATTTTTCCACGAAAGTTACTAAATGTCACGGATTACTAATAAGTGTGCGACACATGAGTAAGTGAAGATGTTAGGTGCGAGGTTGGAAGTTGAGTAGATAAGCGGTGAGTGAAAGTGAGAAGATTTCGTGTGGTAGTTGCCTGCGACAGTTGTGGCGTAATATGCATAAACTGCCGATACATTTTACCAATACATTCGCAGTCATGATTGCGTTGTTTGGTGAGTACTGTCTGTAATTTCACAGAATAAATGATGCCGCGTCTACTGCCAACAAGAGAGTTGTCTGCTTTGAGATACTATTGTAACCTGTGTTGTGTGTTCTTTTTGCTTTCATGTTACTTGTTGTGTTACAGGTGTATTGACAGTTTTTATGTCTAGCTGTTACGCTTTGTATCCGTCAAGTTCTGAGGTGGTCGATTTAAATCCAGCTAATTTCGATCGTCTTGTCACACAAAGCGATGCCGTTTGGATAGTAGAATTTTATGCACCATGGTGTGGTCATTGTCAACAGTTCGTTCCAGAATATTCGAAAGCCGCGACGGCACTGAAGGTAAAGTGTGGTGTTTTATCAAGAACTGAAATACGTGTTAAATGGTTTGTATGTCAAAGCCTATCCCATGGACACTTGTGGATTTTACACACATACACATACATGCAATTCCAGCGGCGTTCTGGTATTTAGTTTTTGTGGCATTGTTTCATGAAAGTACAGTTTTATGATCTGCTGTGTTCTCAAGCCAATCTGTCATATACTACAGTTAATACAATGTGTGATTGTTGCAACTGTTTAGCCATATCATGTAAAAAGGTAAAGTTTTCTCTATGATTGGTTGAGTGCTGTACTGTGAAGACATTCTGGGGGGTGAACATGTAGCTTCATGTACCCTTATCCAAGGCAGCAGGTGTGCTTGGCACTTCGTAAATAGTGGTGGCAGTCATCTATCACTTGTTAAGAAATGTCATCTTTTTACAGGCAGCGTATTTTGTCATGTTTCTGAGCACCGCACCTGTTTTGGAGGTATTATCACATAGGAATCCTGCATCTATCCTGAATTTAGAGTTCAACTTAACCATACTTGATAGAAGAGCCTCAAAGTCCTGAGTCCTTGAGGGTAGACCTTGGATATTCTGAAGATTGTAACACATAATGGTGCTGTTTTCGTGAAATTATCAGTATCTGTGTCATTGTTATCTTTAGGTCCATTATAAACGTGGATTGTTCACTTGATCTGTCTTTTAGTGTTCCCTACAAGTAGTGATTATGTAGACTGAAAGCTGGATGTGTAGGAAGTCACATTCCATGAGTTACCAGCTGTTCACTGAATACTTCTTCTGGTGCAGTCATTGAGAAATTTACTGTGTGTGCCATGACCTTTTGCTGCAGGAAGTAAATGCACACATTTTGTTTGGTTAGTTATTGACGAGTGGTTCAGAATGTAATATAACGGTCTGAATTTATTGTTTTTTTCAAAATGCCGACTGTGTGGTTCTTTGTGCACTCACTGCATTCCAAATCATGCCCCAAGGCCATGTAAAGGAATTCCGTGAAAGTAACTGGTGTTTTCAAAGCGCCACTCACTGTTACTGTGGTGTAAATTCCAACTTTATGTAAACTGTGTTTTGTCTGTAAAGGCACATGTTCTGGCCAATACATTGATTCATTATCAGTTCTTGAAACCATCTGCAGTGTCAGCTTCTTACTCTCCAGTCTGGAGGAAGCAGTTCTTTTGCAGTTCTAACTTTATATGGCTAGATTTAAAGGTTTTGCTGCCATGTGAGCTCAGGGTTTTGACTGCCTTGAAGAAGCAACAAGTACTGAGTTTTTTTGTAGGGCTTGCTGCCAAGTGAGTGCCAGTGTCATCCAATTTCTTGTTACTTAAAAATGGTGTTTTCTTGTTTTCTTTTGGCTCAGTATTCAGTCTGTCATTTGAAGTTTGTACATTATTGTGTATATTATTCTTTTCCACATGGAACTGTTGCACAGAATGTTTTTCTTTTTCAGAACTGTTGGCAATAATTTGTTCTGCTTTGCAGAGTTATTGTAAGTGAACAGTTTTTGATCATCTGAGTACAATTCACAGGCACGACAAGGGCCCTTACACTCTGTGAGCAGTAAAACTCTCTAACAGACCATAGGTTTGCTCAGATTGCATTGGTGATAACACAGCAATTGTGTCAGCCATTTTTCTCACACAATTCAAGACCATATGTTCTGAAGCTCAGGAACATGATAATCCTGCTGTGTTATGGAAGAAAAGTATGTATAGAAATTAAAAACAAAAGCAGGAATTGTGTTTCCTGAAGGCCAGAATTAGACTCTTAGACCTAAGAGTGGTAAGGAATCTTTTGAATCAGTTCCTTTTGTGACCAAGTGGGCAAAGAAGTAACTACTGGGAAAAAATTTTAACCTTGGACACCCTGCTGTGTAGCATATATTACAAGGTATTTACCAATCATCATCAACACAACTATTTATTATATTTTGTCGGATGGGTTATACAGCTACATGTTTCAACCACCAGGTGGTCATCTTCAGGCTATTAAAACACATAAAAGTAAAATTGCAGTTGCAGTTGTCACTGCGAAACACAGGTGCAGATATGCTCTTTTGTCTAGGATTAAGAACACTGTCTGCCCTGGACTTTGCTTTCTGTAGACTGTGCATGGTAGTCCACTACGACTGATCCAGTGTGCAGGAATTACATGATAATAGCCACTGTCCTAAAAATATTTATGTTTTTACTCCATATCCTGGTGAACCTTGATAGCTTATCTGTATTATGCAACATGCTGACTTTGTGTGTTTCTTGAAGTGAGTAATTTGATGACCAGGCTGTATGTGATGAAGGGTTGAAAACTCTTTGAAAATCTGGTGGCCAGACAAGTCTTTGGTCGCCCACAAGAGGAGGATAAGTATTTTATAGTTTTTTGTTTTTTCTGTTGCCTCCAGTAAGCATGCAAGATTAATTTTGTCAGCTTCTTGTTCTGTGGTGCTTTGGCCAGTTTTTGGGCCAAGACCTCCCAATTTCTGCCAGGGTTCCAAACAATTGAGACGTTACAGGCCAAGGATATGAGCCTCATGCCCAACCTCAGTCTGGAGGGCCGGGGTATCTCTGTTTGTCCAGCACCTTGCTCAGAATGTGTCTGGTGTGGGTGGCCATACCAGCAACTGGGATCCCTCTGTCGTAGCTCTTGAGTTCATTGGTGCGTGTGGGCTCCCTCATCTGGCTAAATATGCCTTTGACAGTGTGGAAATACCACCAAGGGAGAATTTGTTGGTGAAGCTGTGGAAATCCTGGCATCCATCTAAATTTATACCCTGTCTTTTAGGACCTCGGCGGTGGTCTGTGTTTAGGCTGGCATGTAGTTATAACTAATTAACTGCGCATTCTTATGAGTGTAGTTCCCAGTTTTACTGCCAATATAATAAATTATTATTCCTGAAGCTGAATATTTTACATGTTATTTATGTTATATGACAAAAATGTAAATATTTCCTTTTTACATTTTTGTCATCAGCCTGATCCTGTCTGCTGTCATTACCCAAAACATGTAGCTGTTTTTGTTTATAAACTAAAGCTGTGTTTAGACTGAGTATGCTTGCGTTTTTTATATTGTAAACACAACAGGGGTGAATCACCTTAAGAATGATAACTAAGTAAACTTTCAATTTTTGTACGATGTGTCTGTTGTAAATCTGAATTTGCAAAGTTTTATTATTCTTATAGGGTGTTATCAAAGTGGGAGCTGTAAATGTTGATGAACACAAATCACTTGGTGGACAGTATGGTGTGAAAAGTTTCCCAACTGTTAAGATCTTTGGTGCAAATAAGCATAAGCCGGATGATTACAATGGACCAAGAACAGCACAGGGCCTGGTGGATGCTGGTTTTGATGCTTTGAGAAGCAAAGTGTCAGGTCAGATGTCTGGTAAGAAGAGTGGAAGTTCAAGTTCAGATGGCAAAAAGGTACGCTGCTTTGGGGAATTAGAACAGCCTGTGTCAGATTCTTATTATCACACTAGTTGCATTCCCAAGAGTGGCCACATAACCCAGAGGATTTGTTGTCTTTCATTTTCATTAACAAATATGTAACTTAAATAAATCTTATTAATGTGAAATTCATCTAAGTAGTAAGATATCTGTGAGGGTTCTGGAGATGGAACATCTTTCTCTATGTAGGGGCTCCATAAGGGGAACCCAGAGGGGCAGTTCTTTTTCTGGGGGCTCTGAAAGATACACAAAGAGGGCTCTGGAGATGGAGCATCTTTCTCTATGTAGGGGCTCTGTAAGGGGTACCTGGGGGAAGGGGGGGGGGTTCTTTTCTAGGGACTTTGAGAGTTATGTAAAGAGGGCTCTGGAGATGGAGCATCTTCCTGTATGTAGGGGCTCCGTAAGGGGAACCTGGAGAGGGTGTTTCTTTTCTGGGGACTTCGAGAGATATGTAAAGAGGGCTCTGGACTGGGAACCTTGAGAGATATGTAGAGAGGGCTCTGGAGATGGAGCATCTTTCTCTGTGTAGGGATTCCCTAAGGGGAACCTGGAGGCGGGTTTCTTTTCTGGGGACTTTGAGAGACATGTAGAGAGGGCTGTGGTGATGGAGCATCTTTCTTGATGCAGGAGCTTCATATAGGGACCTAGGGAGGGAACTTCTTTTTTTGGGGGGGGGGGAGGTACTTTGAAAGATAACAGGGCTGGGGAGGAAACCTCAGCCCTTGTGTTTGCATGAGTGTGAAGCCCTGGTGACACTCAGGCATATTTATCTGGGATCCTTTTTTTATGGACCCTAAGGGCATTAGAGGTCTGGATCTGGGGGCAAAGTGGAACTTCTTTAGAAGGACAGGGCTCTCATGACTTGGGCCTGGGAAGGGGGCATAAAGGGCCGGTAAGGCCTACGTGCCTTGGGACTGCAAGGGTTCGACCCATACTTATTCTGTTCTAAGATATCTGTAATGTGTGGCTGGGTTAACCTCTTAAAGACCTGCGTTTGCGTGGGTGTAGGAGAATGCCCCTAGAAGGGCATTTTATATATTTAGGCAACAAGGAATTTTACTACATTTTTAAGGCACGCTGCATATTTCACACAAAATGCCATTTATTTTGTAATTTTATCTTTTTCTGTTCCAATACTTTTTCATAGATCATGTGCTAAAATTTAAATACCCACCCAGGTAAGCTAAAGGTAAATGTTAAGTGGGAAAACGTATATTATGTTACCCTGTCTTTCAGCACACCTGAAACATAATATGGTAAAGTGAGAGAAATATTAGGAATTCAGGTATGTCATACCTGACTGTGATTAAGTCTGTGTAGTTACAGAAGTTTTCACCTGAATTTGTTGTAAACATCTTATGCCCAATATACTTAAATACCGTTACACTGAACCTGTTCCTTATTTTCTCATGTTCCAGGGTGATCCAAAGGATGTGATAGAACTGACAGATTCAAATTTTGATTCATTGGTTTTAAATTCAGAGGACATGTGGCTGGTGGAATTTTATGCACCATGGTGTGGCCATTGTAAGAACTTAGCCCCTCACTGGGCTCAAGCAGCCAGTGAACTTAAAGGGAAGGTAAGGAAAAGTAATGTTACCAAAATCCTTAAATCGGCCATGAGAAGGCAGTAGTCAGTCAGCTGTATATACTTCTGCATTAGATTGTATTTTATGAATCAAAGTCGGGCTTTATTGCATCCTGATACAACCTTATAGACTTAACTTTGGTGCTTTTTTTGACAGTTGCTGCCACCATCAGGTGTAGCATACACAACTACCAAATTGGAGTGCTTCTGTGATAAATGACAGGTGCATGTAGTGAAGTTAAGTGCATATTCTAATAAACTGTAGTAGAACCGTGGCTTTAAGTCATTCAGCTAGTTAAAGAATCTGCTGTGTATAAAACCTGGAGTTGGGTTACTATGTGTACAGGTCTTAATGCCGTACTGTGGTCCTGGGCCAGATGAATCCAATTTGTGTCCTCACATGCCATTTCCTTCAGATCCATTCTACCTTTATTCTACCATCTGTGCCTTGGTCTAACAAGTGGTTCTTCTTTGAAGACTGAAATATTATGTGCATTTTTCATCTGTTCCATGCAAGCTGCATGCCAACACATCTTATCCTGATTATATGATTGATGTAATAATTCATGAAGAATACAGATTTTGAAAGTTATTGATTGTGTGGGTTCCTTCATTGTCCTGTTGGTTTTTCAATAAAACCACACATCATAAACCTGAAATTGAAACACCCAGAGAGAGATAACCACCCTACAGCATGACCAGTCATTTAAATGTGTTCATAGTGAAGGGTTTAATGGGCATATTATGTACAAATAAAATCAAACAGGTTTTTAATGAAAGCACAGGACTGCAAATTGCTTATGATACGTTAATTGTTGCAGGTTAAACTTGGAGCTCTGGATGCTACTGTCCATACTGTCAAGTCCAACCAGTATGGTGTTCAAGGTTACCCAACCATCAAATACTTTTCACCTGGACAGAAGGATGCCAGCTCTGCTACTGATTACAATGGTGGACGTACGGGCAATGATATAGTTAATTGGGCATTAGAGAAACTAGCAGAGAATGTACCAGCTCCAGAAATCAAACAGGTATTTGCATTATACAAAGTGTCCGAAAGAGAATTTCAGAATTTGGAGATGCTGTATCTTGGAAATGTTTGAGAGACGTCGCAGTAACTGTTGTATTCTTAGATTCTTCCACTCAAACAGCTTCACAGATGGCTGCAAGAGATTCCACACTCCAGAGTTTAGTTTCATATGATCGTTAAGAACACTGTTTATGCAACAGACATTTCCCAGAAGACAGATTGGCAGGGTAGGTTCAGTTCCATGGCCACCTAGGAGCCCCAGTTTGACATCTCTTGAGTTCTTCTTTTGGGGATTTGTAAAGAATTACGTTTGCAAGGTAAAAATTTGAAACTTGGTCCATTTAAAAGAAAAAATTCAGGAAGCCTGGAAGCACATATCAAGGGATATACTACAGTGTGTATGGCAGGAAGTGGACTATTGATTGGACATATGCAAAGCCACTAACAGTGCATGCATGGAAATGTAGTAAGGTATGTTAGAAACTATTTCACATACTCTTTGATTATGTGATTTTAATTTCTTGATTGTTTCCATCATTTTCCAAATATGAGCCCTTGAAATCCCACTATTCTCTTTGGACACCTGTATTATCAGCAGGAGTTGGTTTGTTCCATAAGTTTGGTAATATCTTGACATAGAAATGGATGGAGAATAAGACACCGAGTGCCCATATCCTATCCAATGTTACAAAGCCAGGGTTCCACGGTCATCCTTGCATCTTTGACGAAATTTGTTTTAAAATGAGAACAGTTTTTTTCCTTGCTTCAGTTGTATTTGCCCCATAATTTATTGATATTTCTACTAGGGCAGATGGCCTCTGACAAGACCTACTCCATTCTTCATACTGTGTACACCTCTCTTATCTTTGTCGCTCTTCCTGTATTCCCTTATATGTATTGTCCCTGACTTGTTCTGTCCACTTATTCCGTCTTTATTTATTATGCCTTCAAGTTGTATTCGTAATTTGACCACTTTTCGTAGTGCTTATAGCAATTCACTAGATGTTAGTCTTCTTTTTTATTTCTTAATAAGGTATATTGATGTCATCATGCTGCTCATAACTTTTGCTTACATCTCTTTGTCCTAGGCCCATGTTTCTGTTCCATATATGAGAATATTCTAGTATTAACAAGCCTGTGTTCTTCTGGGCTGTGTCGGCTTCACAATACTTTCTGTGTAACCCTCATCTGTATGTGCTTCATTGTTTTGAATTCCGGCAGATTGTTTGCCATGGCAGTGATCTCATTGCTAGTGGACCTCAACTTGATATGGGAGTTATGTTTTCCTAAGCTCCATGCCTGGAGGTGTATAAGTAGAGTGTGAGTAAAGCTCCATGCATTCTGAACCCTTAGTCGTTATTGAACTGGGCAGTTCCCACAGCTTGTCTGGATGTTGTGAAAAAGACGAAGGACGCAGTCCGTACTTGTAATCAGACACTTGTCATTCGGCCACTATCCTGATACAAACCTTTTAAAGTAATGGCACTAAAGTGTATAAAAACCAGAATATAGCAGACTATAACCTGTAACCAGCAGAAAGTAATAATGGCTTCCTGTGTACATAGATTATTTGTGTAAAATTTGTATGAAAGAAAATAATGTTTCAGTATACGGATCAGTGAACTTTTCTTTACAGATTATTGATGCAAATACTTTAAAAGAAGCTTGTGAGGAACACCCACTGTGTGTGGTGTCTGTCCTGCCACATATTCTAGATTGCCAGGCTGATTGCCGTAATGGCTACCTTGATGTTCTTCAGAAAATGGGAGACAGGTACAAGAAGAAGATGTGGGGGTGAGTGTATTTCCTTATTTTGTTTTTTTTTTGCAGTTCATTATATTAATTCTGCAGCTATGAATGTTCCGGTGAATGACAGGCATATGGTTTAATTTAATTTGCAGGAGATACAACCATATAAATATGATGAACATGTGATGACCCAAAGAAGGCAATTAGCATTTTTGTTTTAAGTATTAAAAATTTAAAATACATAATTGCTTCTGCTATTACTATTGTCTGTTCTATATAACAGCACAGTGTTTTCCTTCCCATAATTCTGGTGTCCTCATATGTGTATTTATTTTTTATTTATTCATGTGAAATGTTTTACAAGTATGTTGATATATTATATGTGTGTGCATCTCATAATTATATCACATGGTAAGTTGTAATCTACAGTGTAATAAAAATTGCACACTGATACATGCTGATACAGTTTGAACATTATCACAAAATTACAATTACAGTAAATGACTACCACCTTCAGTAATAAATATGTTCACCCTTTTCTGCATGTAATATGTCTCAGTGCATTGTTTCAGTTCTTCGACTGTGTGAAGATTATTTCCACACACATTATTTTTAAACCTCTGCAGAGAGAGCATTGAGTGACTACAGACTCAGAAGTCTAGCAGACGACACATTTTGAGAAGTTTGCATTTACTAGAGGTTTCTTGTAACATCTCTGTTGTTGAGTTTGTGTTGTGAGCTGTTGCTGTATCTTGCAAGGACTAGCAGTTTCATTCATTGGCTTCCAGAAGAGAAATAAATTTTCTGATCAGTTTTTGTTAATGTTCAGTATTTACTGTTTGATTGAAGGATGGGGATCAGTTACATGCCAGCATGAAACTCCATACCATAATCCATGATCATGTAAAATACAGTATTTTTTATCTGGCTGGCATGGTATCCAGTGATATGAAACCAAACCTCATCTGTGAAATTAACTTGTTGGCTGTTTTGAAATCCTGAATTTGTTGAAGACTTTTCACTTTGTCAGGTTCCTTCAGTGCATGAATGTTGCATAGGTGAGGAAGGATGAAACTTCATATCATCCACAGAAGGTTAAATCAGGACATATCATTTACACTTCCCATGTCATGGAAACAGGAGACATCAAACAAGAATGGGGTTATGTGAAGAAAGTAATGCTACCCACACACACACATGTGGGGCAGTATGTGTTTTGGATTCTTTGGACCTGTTGTGAGCTGTATACTGTAGATGAAGAATATTCAAAAGTAAAGTTCCCCAGGTCATAAAAATGCATTAGTGGTGATTACAATGTTAAATGTAGCTTATTCATTCTATTCAGGATAATCCCTGAGCACACTGATGCATATGTCCTATTTTGGCATGAGTGTAAACTGTCAGCACCTGACATCTGGTGTGTCTGTCACACAGCCTGATGCTCAGTCAAGATGCTGAATGATGGGTGCAGCCGGTGGCCTTTATTATGCAGCCCCCACTTAAGTTCTGGTCTGCTGCACATCATATTGAATGCTTAATTCTGGAACAGTGGTAGAAATTGGGCTTTTTGGATTTGCAGCCAGTCATAAACAGATCTGACAGACAGCTCCAGTGCAGTGGATAAGTCACAAATTGTGACTCATCAGTCTTAAAATCGGGTCTTCCAGTTGTGCTGTGTTCACATCCGTCTTTCATGTGTTGGGTCGAATGGTGCGACCATCGTCATGGGTGTCTGACCATTTTGAAACTCCTCACCACTTCTGAAATGGTGCACTGTCATTATGCCATCACCATACACCTCTGTAACTTTGATAGGTGAAACTTGTTGGCCATAGATAACAGAATTGCACTAAGAGTTTTGTTGCTGGACCAAGTTTCCAGTGTCACTGCCATTGCATATTGACTTGTCTTATGAACACCATCTTACTGACTGACCCTTGCACCATCAGTTTCATGATTCATTTTACAAGTGCCAATGCCAACTGAAGTATAAAATGTTCACAGAAAAGTTGCAGGTTACAGAACCTTGCTTATTTAACATGGCTTCTGTTTACTTATGTTTTGGGTTACGTGATTGTAGTCACTGTATGTAAAATGTTACATTAAAGTTACATTGAAGTGACTTATAAGATTAGTTGCTATGTTTCTTCTGTGCAATAAACATATACAAGCAAATTATTGAACCAGTGCAATAAATTGGAAATAAATTCACCTGTGTACTGTACGTTGTATTGATAATTCCCTGGGCGATAAAGTATGTCGTGAAATAACAGTGTGTTTCGTCTTTCATTCATTTTTCTGCCAGGGCACTTCATCTTCATTCTTCTGTAGCCTCCTGTAAGCAGTCCTGTTGTAGTCTGTGTCCATGTTATCCTTTGGTCTGTGCTGTGATCATCATTTTTATACAGTAATGTTGTAGGAATACTGCAAGACTTTGGTGGCATAGATATTAAGGTAAAGCAAGGTTGATTTTGTGAAATGCAGTGGCAAACAATTAATAATGATCATCTACAGATGGTTTTTTATCGCATTTTATCATGCACAGATAGTTTGTAGGTAGCTGTTACAAGTAGCAGAAATGAAGCCAGCTGTAGCAGAGTTTTCATTCTTGTTTTACATTACGATGCTCTCAGTGTCTGAGACTGTAATGGCAAGTTGACAGGATAATGGTGTGGAAAACTATGAAAAGCCTCAGCCAGGAAAGCTGGTGACAAGGTTGAGATTCATACTGAGGACCTTCTAGACAAGGCAGGTATTACTGCTTGAGCCACCTTGGTGAGTTGTAAAGTAAAATGTGTTTTGTGCAGGTGGGTATGGGCAGAAGCTGGTGTGCAGCCTGAATTGGAAGCAATGCTGGAGATTGGAGGGTTTGGTTACCCTGCTATGGCTGTTATGAATACAAAAAAAATGAAGTACTCAATACTTCGAGGTTCCTTTTCTAATGATGGAATTAATGAATTCCTGCGGTAAGTCTCTGTTTTGTTACATACGAGGTCTGTCAGGAAAGTATCCAGCCATTTAATATTAAAAAAAAAGTAGTCTATCTAGGACAATGGCGCCTTAGTCTCCTTCGAAATACTGCCCTTGGGACCTCATACACTTATCCCAGCATCCCTTCCACTTATCAAAAGAGTCTGCAAAGTCCTCTTTCGGGATCGCTATCAGCTGCCTCGTCGCATTCTCCTCAATCGCGTCCACGGTCTGAAATCTCCTCGCTTTCAATGGCGATTTTAGCCTTGGGAAAAGCCTCAAGTCTCAGGGAGCCAAATCTGGGCTGTAGGGTGGCTGACAGACCTGGGTGATACAATGTTTTGCCAAAAAACACTGCATGAAACGTGATGAATGGGCAGGCGCATTGTCATGATGAAGGTGCCAATCACCACTTGCCCACAGCTGTGGCTGTTTTCTTCTTACTGCATCCCTGAGCCAGCCAAGAACTTTGATGTAGTACTCATTATTTATTGTCTGGCCTGGAGGAGCATAGTCATGGTGGACAACACCTTCATGATTGGGTGTTCTCCTTGTTGAAGGCCTTCCAGAATGTGGATCGCTTTTAGTGGATTCCCGGCCATGTTTGAAGCGTCGGTACCACACATTTTATCTGGGCTTCACTCATTGAATCATCCCCGAAAGTCTTCTTAATCATTCCATTCATTTCCGCGGATAAATGTCCAAGTTTCAAGCAAAACTTGATGCAGATTCGCTGATCTACTCGCTCGGTCATTGTGAATGCGACAGTCACACAGTACACAAGGTGACTCAGCGGCATCTCGCTGCCGACTGAGTAGCCCCATGGGAGAGTGACTGTTCACGCATGCGCAGTAAGGTCCTGTCTGACTGGCTGCCAAGTTAGATCAAGGCCACGCTATCGGTTCTTGAGATGTTCAAAATGGCTGGATACTTTCCAGACAGACCTCGCATGCAGAGAGTGCAGAGAAGCATGAGGCATGTGTGTGTGTGAGAAATATGGTTACTTTTTACAGCAGTGTTTCTGAACAGGTGGTCCCATGGGCTGGTGCCATATTGCAGTTCAGTTTGTATTACTACACAAATTATTTTTGGCGTTATGTAGAACAAAATAAGACTCATAGGGGTGGGTGTGAACCCAACCCTATTATCTGATTAGTTGTATAACTCTGCACATGAAATAAATTTTAGCAGTTTGCTTATTGGAACTATGTGATTGTCATTAAGGTGTAATAGATGTGCCCCAGAGTTAAGGTAACTAAATTCAAGAGATTTGTAATAGCACAACATAAGGAAAGTACAGGTTTATGTTTAATTGGTCGCCCAAGGATGCGGAAACATGAATTCCCATAGGCAAGGTGTGGTGGTGGAGAGTTGCTTCATCTTATCTGTGCTGGAAGCTGAAAGCCTTGCTCAGTTATGTGTTGTGTCTCAGAATAGCTCATTGCGTGTGATAAATGTTTTCTCTTGGGCAGGGGTTATTCATTTGCAGTCCTTGCGGGAAGTATACATCATGGAGAAAATGTAATTGAAAGCTTTGTAAAGGGTATGCCCTACCCACATAACTGTGTAAAAGAACAATATTCAGAAGAATGAAGAATTTTGACTTACAGGTTCATTGTTGGACAAAAATGAAGTATGAAAACTTGCATTTTTCTCAGATGATGCGTGATTTATATTAAGTAGGAATGTAAGTGGTCAAAATAATGGATTTTGGTCTTGTGAAAATGCTCATGCTGATTCCAGTGGCTGCATGGTCTAAGGCATAGGTCTGTGGCCAAGCGTGTGCTGGGGTTGTGGGTTTAAATCCCACTGGCAGCATGGATGTTGTCTTGTACAGTGTTTGTGTTGTCAGATAGAGGTTTCTGCGACAGGCTGATCCCTCATTCAGAGGAGTTCTGCCGACTGTGGTGTGTGTTTGAGTGTGATCAAATGAAATCACAAAACCCTATACCTACTGTGAACAAGTAGGTAGAAGAGGGAAGGACTAAGTAAAGAAAATGCCCATGCAGTTCGTGACGTTTCCTGTACGTGACATTGAAGTACAGTGAATGTGTGTGCAAGATAATAGGGCACCTGTTTTTTGAAAAAAAATTCCAGGTGTTATAAAAATCTGTTCTTCTTCAAAGAGGTAATCAGTCACAGGCAACTGTGGCTGTGACTGAATACCTCTTTCGGGAAGAATAGATTTGTATCTTATACTTAAAGTGCCAACTGGGGTGATGAACATTAAGTCCAACTGTTATGTTCCCAAAACCACTATTTGGGGAATTAACTGAGGAAGAGAAAGTGTAGGGCAGTCCGTTTTAGTTGGAAGAACTAAAGAGCAAGTTTTGAAGTGAAACTGTTAACATTTCAAGACGAAATTCGTCATGTGTTGAGAAATATTGTCAGAAGATGTGAGTTTTGTTTAGTTGCTGGAGGTCAGCAATTCAAGACTGCTGTAAAATAAGGTGAGTGAAACTGCAGACTGAAAACAGACTCTAAACTCCCAGTGGATGCAGAAATCATATGCAGTAAAGTCCTGCGATAGATGCTGTGCTGAATGAAAAAATAAAAGATATGTTCAGTATTTTCGTTAGAGTTTGGATGTCTTGAACAGGTGGAATTTTAATTGAATTTGTATGTATGTATAAATTAATGAATTTGTATATGTAATTTTAAGTGACAGTATCTTGTTAGTAGTCTTGTTTGAGATTTTAACTGGTTATAACTGCAGTAGTTCCCCAGTTTTATGTAGTAAGGGTCCAGAAATGTGGAGCTTTGCATATCTTTGGCCAGTTATGGACTTCAGTATTCTTGATATCTTCCACTCCTCAGGACCCTAAAGCCTTCCCTGGGCAGCTACATTAGAGGTGTGACAAGCAGGTTCAGGTCTATGAATGGAATGTCACACTTTTGTTTTGCCACTGGGTTGGCATGTTCATTGCCTCTTATCTTATGACTTGGCACCCTCATTAACTGAACTCTTTATTCTGCCAGTGTCATGAATAATTGGATTTGGAATTAATCTGGAAGGCATGAGATGCTGTTAGTGCAGCTTGACTATCTGATAGAACATAAGTGTTCATATTACTGGTACATTTATGACATATATATTTCTATCTGGAATACAGTGCTGTATAACTTTTTTGATGTAGCTAGAACTGTGTCATCTGCATGAATGGTGTAGTGGGATAGAGGCAAAAAATTATGTAGTAGTTCCTTTTCCATTTAAGACTTTTCTTTCCTTACACTCACTAACCTCCATGCCTTCCATGACTGTAGCGAATTAAAGGGACAAAAGAAAATGAACTGATACACATGGTAGGTACTTGATAGTTATGCCAATGAATGAAGTCACAGACTAAGTGTTGCAGAATTTAGGTGTCATCCTTCAACCCCTGCTCCATGCATGTATTTTTTTCTATCCATCCATATGCCAGGTTGGTCCTCCTCTTCGTAACATTTAATCCCGAATGTAGTGGCAACCTTGATTTGTGTATGGCACTTGGTCTAATTTCTAGTATCGCCCTACATTTTGGGACTCCGGAGAGTCTGTTTCTATCTTATCCCTGCCTCCCCTCTCTAAATGTGAGTTTCAGGTCACTTATAGCCATAGCCACTTTCTAGCTCTCATTTCTGTTCCATAGTGTGGTTCCTAGACTTTTAAATTGTAAAACATTTATATATAATGTTACTGTACTGATTTATTGTTACTGTACAAATAGGGAGAGAACACTGATTTTGTTCCATCATTCTCTAGGGATCTTTCATTTGGCCGAGGATCCACAGCTCCAGTTAAGGGTGCAGCATTACCAAAAATAAATCCTACAGAACCGTGGGATGGTAAGGATCGAGAGTTACCAGCTGAAGAAGACATTGATCTCTCAGACGTTGATTTAGACGACATTGACAATAAGGATGAGTTGTAAGAGTGCCACATGCATACATAGTGTATGTGTGTATGTGTGACTGACTACATGAAACAATGAGAGGCAGCGTGTGTGGACAGTGGAGCAGGAACAGTTGCTTGGATTCAACAGTCATGGTCCATACAGTGAGTAACCAGTGAACAGAAATGAGGGCTCAGACGTAATGTATCACAGTTCCAGTATGCAGTAGACCCTTGTTTAATGTGTGTAGTTTGTTCTTGAGAAATGCCGTGTGTGAAAGTCATGGGGCCTGAAGTGAATTTCCCCACAGCGATTGCTGAAAAATGAGGCAGTTTTTGAAGTCACCAGCTGCATTTGCTTCCACCATGAATGTGCGTTAAAACTTCATAACCTTGAACTCTAATATAGTTTGTCAGTGACTGAGATATGCATTAAACTTTTCATCTGCTTTCAGAAAATCCAGTGTTGTTAAATTTGAAAATATTCCTTGAATTGCAGCTTTCCTCAGTGGCAGCCAGCAGAATTGAAAGAAATCCATCTACATCACTTTTGTCATCAGCTGTTGTCAGTCACCTGCAGACTGTGAATTGTAAGGTTGCACATGACTGTTTACAGCTGAAATATGACATGATGTTCCTTGAAGCATTTACGGCATTTCAAACTTATTTTCTGTGTTACATCTGCAGCTGAACATGCATGGCATCACAGTCATTTAGATGGAAGAGGCCAATGCTTAGTGCCGTGAGAGTTCAATCTGCCAGTGTTGCTGACAGTACTCAGTGGTTTCCCTCCCAGTGGCATCTGTACTTGGAGTTCTTGTCCAGCATGTGCCAGCACATCCCTTGCAAGGGCAAATTGAAAATCTGTATATGAAATTTTCTTGCCATCACATGAAGACAGAAGAATGGAACTCTTCAGAATAGCCAGGTCTAACAGAGGGAAGAATAATTTCTTCATCCACTTGCATGTGTGATGGCTTATGAACTTGCTGTTTGCCATCTTTCTGTCTTACCCACATAACCCATGTGACAGTTTTATTTGCCACAATGATTGGTTTCATTGTGCTCCCTCTTACATTGCAGAAATTACCTTCTGCTAGTGCTTTGTGAATATCCATCAGTATGGGAGTTTCTCTCTTTTCCCTCCACAGTATTGCTGTCATGTCACTCCTCTTCCTTGCTTGAATGTCACTGTGCTTCAGTTTCATTTCCTTGAATCTTAGGTTCTCTGGCATGCCTTTCCTATTTTGCCATATAAATTGTGTTCTGAATGTGAGTTGCAAGTAGGTTAAGGGCTGATGCAAAGCACGTGTAAGTAGAACACAGACACGTGTCTACTTGTGCAGTAGTTACGTTCTTGAAGGTCCGGTGCAAGTTGGAATTGAGTATATGGTGAGCTACATATGTGTGTACGATATATGTACACGTATCATACATACCAGACACATAGCCATATATGTGTCTATGTATATGGAACTGTTATCAGTCATTGTAAATGTATAAAATAAACATTTACTATGAAAAATGATGACAACAAGTAGGTCTAACACAACACTGAGTGCGAGTGACTCTGTGAATGCTGTCTTGCCCTCACCCAGCAGTATTCCTCTGCTACCTGCACTTCACTGTGCTTTCTATTCAGGACTATATGCAAGAATCTGGTGCATATTTCAGAAATTTTGTTTTATTATTTTTGTTGGTGTTTGGAAAATTGTGTAACTTCAAATTTCCTAAGGAGGGGTGTGTGTCTTTGTGTAAATGAGGGTCTGCTGTAATTAATTATAATTGACATAATGAAATATGTAATAAATGAATCAGGAGTGACAAGATTTTTCATATACAAATTCTGTGCATACAAGTACTGTATTTTCTCAAATGCGCTACACACCACAATAAGCCATGCGTGCCAGCTTTCGAGATATAAAAAGTCCAGAAATTCATGTGAATTTCTTACAATATTATGGTACCATACATGTTAAGTATATGTACACAATACATCTTGAAATTTGAATGGAGTGTTGTGTATTTTTGCTGCAGTTTTGTACTGCTAGGACCTGAGATCCTGCCACTGGGGGGCACTTGCTTTCTGGTACATAAATCTTTTCTTGTAGCAACAGAATCATCCACTGCATGTTTCTGCTGTAGATGCAAGGTGCTGCCTGTTTCCATGATGTATTTACAAAACTTTCCTTCTGTTTGAGAAACTTGTATCTTCTACCACCAATGTGATTGTTATTTATTTTGTGTCTTACTTAATTTTCAGTTAGCCACAGTTGGTGAATGATTATAAATGCTATCCTTTGCTACTCATGTTTAGCTAGGGTTGTCATATTTTGTCTGTTACAGATTTAGGATATTTCACTTCTTGCATGAGAAGGAAGATAAGACACAGTCTAATGCCTGACCATGTTGCTGTCCATGTAATTAATCTAAATGGAATTGCATCAGTACCAAATTGGCATGATATCTGATATTACTTCCACATTTGAAGTCCTTAACAGGGTTATCACTGTTCTTTCAGACATATTTGTATTTCTTTGGAATGCACTTTCTGAGAAATTTAATGCTTATTTTTAGTTTCTTATGGAACTCCATGCATGCTAACTGAGGTTCATTTTGCAGGAAAGTGTCCAGTCAGTTTGTCATGTCATAGACATTGCTCATGACTGAGAAACATTCTGCAGGTATAGAACCAACAGACTTCGTAACTTTCACAAGACTGGAAAGAGGTTTCTTCTGGTCACTGAAATGTTTAAATATTCTGACCCACTTCTCTTCACAGCTGATGGTCTTTCTCCCAGCCATAGACGTAACAGAATCAGTGTAAAATGAAAACAGAATACTGGTAGACAACCAGAATAAAGCAACAAAAAGAAAATGACACCAAGCTGAAACTCGTTGCACAAAATATGTCATGTAGTGACCTGAGTATTGATTTGAGACTGTCCTATTTCAGTATTCACCAGTTTTGCAGTGATTCAGTCTTCAGGTCATTTTACATAATTTTGATTTTTCTAGTTGAAGGACTCAGTCTTGGAAGTTCCCTTCTCAGTGTACCTGAAGCATGTTATGTAACAAGCAACAAATTCTCCTGTGAAGTCTCTAGCTAATGTTTCTGGTTTCTTCTGCTTCTTTGAGTGGTATTTTGGCTTTCTGGGAAGTCTGTTTCCTCTTCTGTCTTCCAAGTTTTGCTTAAGTTCCTGCATTCTCAGAGCACTGCTGTTGCAGTAACAATGATTGTCTTCATATGAAGAATTGTGTGATTAAAGAAGTGGATTAGGCCACAAACAAACTGCAAGTGGCGCTTTGAGGTTTCATATTAGCATTGCTAAAGATTCATGTTTTATGGGATGTTGTGCCATGTTGACTGGTAAATATTTATTGACTTTTTGAGGGATTTCAGTGTCTTCATCATTGAAACATTAACAGCCAACATGCCATAACATCCCAGAAGACTTGCTTCTTCAAACAGCAAATACTCTTCCCCACATGTATTGTCAAAACATTCGTGCTCGTGTGAGCAGAAGCAGGACCGTGGTCCTTGAAACATCTTAAGAATCTTTTCTGTGGCATGAAGAAGGAAGGGACAAGTCTCCAAATTTGATCTTTCCTGGTCCCAACCCTAGCAGAACATGGGCACAGCTGAACTGCTGCTAGTTGTTTATGCATGTGCAGACTTCTGTTTCAGAAACCAGTGACTTTTTTTAATACCAGCAGTGCAGTTTCCAATTTTGTCTGCATATGAAATTTATTTTTGAGCACACAAAAGATAGAGCATGTTGTGGAGGTTTGGTTGGTGCTTGGAGTGGGTGGTGTTGCCAGCCTGGTAACAAAAAGGTCATGTGCCATTGCCAACCTCCTCCTGAGTATGCTGTGCACAATTATAAACCTCATCATGTGTTAACTACATATTGCAGTCCCTGTCATAAATAAGTTATGCGCCCGAAATTTTCTGTTGTGTTGTTTATTTTATTTTTAGAAAAAGGTGTGTGGGGTGTTTGAAAAATTATGGTAATGTGGAGGTATTTTCATTGCTGTCATAGTTCTTTTTATATGATAGTGTCTGTTCATATTGAAATAAACACATAATTTAATTTTCAACATCTAATCTTCAGTTATTGTAGTTTTTAATTGTGTAATGGAGGTGCTGACATTGTTAATGCAATTGTTACGGGTAGAATTACTTGTTTTTTGACAAACGTCAACTGATCATTAAGAAAGAAGCGTATTACACAGTCCTTTCTTTACCAAGTGCCAAATGGTGTCCATTTTGTCAACATTCCCAACAAGCCTAACACATTTCTGTTGTTATTTATACAGGTTAACATACAAGTAAGTTAACAGGCTTCCTCAGCCTAAGGTTTGGGTTCAAGACCAGTTGGATACATTACAGATTTTCGCACATGCTGTCATGGTTCAGAGTCCCTCTGCTGGTTCTTATATTTCCTCTCACCTGTCGTGAAGTGTAGTGGAATCTGTCTTGCAGGTGCTTCTTCAGAAATAGGCTTCTTCGCCTGTCCGAGAGGGCACAGGCCAAGATGTTTCAAGCCACCACATTACAATAAAACCATGGAAAGAGAGCAGTACTGTACATGGGAATCAGAAGTGTGTCAATGGTATGCTTATGTTGCTTGAATTTTTTTATAACATAAAAGAGTTTTTATCTTGGATTTCAGATAACTTCTTCGTTCATCATTCCAGTAGATCATATAATTATTAATGAAGCAAATAGTGAATTTTAATATGATGTTAACATCATATTACTCTTGGTTGATTTGGATTTGTTGCTTTAAAAATAAACTCCTGAATAAAGAAACAACTGATGTTTTCAACATTTTGGTTTGTGTAATCTGAATACATACTGACTGACTGCCTCTGTTCATCGGAACTGAGAGTACTGATTTTGTAGTACACTTTGTTTGTGTACCTACTGAGTTATTTATTATAATAAAACCAACAGTACACAGTGTAACATACAGTAAAACAGCGTTAATATTTGTCCTTTGGCCAATCCTGGCCATCCGCTGTAGGGACAGATATTAATCCTCTTACATTTATGTTATACTTTATACAAGTTGGTGTCATTATGACAATTGGAAGTGTTGATATGTAACATATCTCACTGTTAAAATGAAGTCTGCATGTGCCAGGTGACACTACTGCCATGGATTTGTATTCCTTCTGTGCAGATGACATTCTTAAGGGTTGTGACAGATTAATAAAATACAGAGTAGTAGTTAATTCTGCAAAAATTGTAAAGAAAGGATATAGTTTCTCTTATTTCAAAGCCTGAACATGAGAACATTTTTTCCCCCAGTGTAGTCTAAGAAGACTGTGAAATCGTGCTATTATGAGATTCTGCATCACATAGCAGCAGCAGAACATGAAGATACTTAACACACACAGTTCATGGTCCAGGTCTGTATGAACTGGCTTCTTTAGAATGATGCCGCAGCACTGAGGCATTAGGGTTAGAGATTTTTGCATCCTGTGTAAAGTTACCAAGATTTTGCCCTGTAATAAATAAGCAAATTCTATTAGCTGTAATTCAAATAGTAGTTCTATTAAACTTCTGTGTCCCTCTCATATTGCATCCAGAATTACATACAGCATGTCACTTTCATCATGGATGGCTTTTTTATCCTTCAAATCCTGGGGGTTAGCGTAAATGTAGGAAGTTTCCCTATACAGTACTGTCTGTGTTTTTTTAAGTTTGTATTGATTGATACATATATTGTTAATTTGAGCCATTTTGTATTGTCATGTAGGAAAGATATTCAGAGGTTTAATGGGTCTGTGATTTGTCATTATCCCAGGTGACTGAAACATGAGAAGATTTTTAAATTGACATCAGTACATATAAAAAATATAGAATTAAGTGTCGTTTGTTAAAAGTTCCTAGATTTTGAGCAGTTGAATGTTTCATCAGTTTTAGTAGATCAGTCACTGACTGCCGTATACAGTTCAGACACTGTGATTGTAGTCACTTCTGTATTCACAGATGTACCAGACATGTTGAGCTCCCCTCAAGACATTATTACAGATAGTTTCTGAAGAGCTTCATATGCTGGATGCTTGTGAACTTCATGCAGCCTGTGAGCTGCACTGTGTCACTGTCTGATCCAGTCTGTGCTTTGCTCTTGTAGTGGCAACATTTTACATAAAGGTTAACTTTTTTTTTAATGCACATGTGCCTCCAAAATAAAAGATGAATGTTATTAATAATTTAAATTGAAGTGTGGTTAAGAACGCAGCGCAAGAAAAAAATCTCACTTCTCTGAACTTAGTTTGATCACATAAGTTCTCTGTCAGTCACTAGATGGGGCGTGACTGTTGGCTGGGTGGAATGTGAGGTTCAGAAAATAAGGGCTTCCATTAGTGATTAATACAATCCTGACGTGCATGTTTGTAAAAACATATTACTTGGAAAAAATGAAGCTTTGTTCTTACATGCATAGGAAATAAGTCACAGGTTGTATCTGTAACATCACAGACACAAAAGACACTGGGTTTCACTAGTTGACACTTGAATGGTACGAAGGTCGTCCAGAAAGTAAAGACCGTTTGTGCATAGCGCTCGAGCATGTCAACACTCCACACTAACTGAAGTTTGCTTGACCTCAGTTGTCCATTGGCTTTATTCCAAGGAAGTTCTGTGTCGATTGCATCACTTGAACAGCTTTTGTGAGTGTTTAAAATGAATATGAAAATCAATAATCCTGCCACAGTTTTCTGGGACCAGAAAGGCATCCTTCTGGTTGCATTCATGCTGCAAGGAACAACCAGCAATGCAGAAGCATATTGTGCAACTCTGAGGTGGTAACGGCACGCCATTCAAAACGGATGGCGGGGCCTATTGTCAAGCACCGTGATGTTCCTGCACGACAACGCGCGCCTGCATGCGGCTACCAGAACACAAGCAATGCTGCCAGAGTTTGGCTGGGAAGCTTTTGAGCATCCAGCATATGGTCCAAACTTGGCCCCAAGTGATTTTCACTCGTTCCCAACGTTGAAGGAATTTTTGGGTGGCAAAAGCGATGAAGAAGTGAAGGATGCCATCAAGGAGTGGTTGAATGGACTGGCGGCGGAGGTCTATGACGAAGGCATACAAAAACTCGTCACACGCTATGACAAGCGCCTGAATGGTAGTGGCAACTATGTAGAAAAATAGCTTAGGTCCTGTAATAATGATAAATTAAGTTTTTTTAAAGTTCTGTTTTGTTTAGTTTTCTTTACAGCCAAACAGTCTTTACTGTCTGATGGCCCTTGCATACGTTGTGTCTGAGAAGATGATAAATACAAGCAGGTATTATATGACAATAAATATTTTATTTTCCGGGACAGCATTACATATCACAAATGGAAGATGCAGACTAGAATTTTGAGCGTTATTAATAATCACAGCTAAAATGCTACATCTCTGGCATGCAATGTAGCTACATAAAAGGTGGTGGCAAAAAAGGTAAAGTTGTCCCTGACATTCTTAACTTTGGCACTAGATGGCACTTCACACTCCAGCTGTTCTACCCTTGGGAATGAACCCCAGTTCCCATTGAATAGAAGGAGGGGTTGGCCCAAGAGCCAGTCTGGATGGTTTTGGGGAAGAAAGTGTATCTTGCTCCTGCAAGGATTCCAACCTTGGACGATCCAGCCCATAGCTAGTTGAATATAGCTACATATGATGTAAAAACTGTGTCTACTATTTGTGTCATATATGTAAGCTGTACATACATCATGTCCTATTTAGGACAGTGATAATTGACCCCACCATAATTAGTGAAGTGTCAACTGAATATACCATTTGGTCATGTGCTTGTCTAATACGTGTGTGTAATGTGTCTGTGTAAACTACACATACATGCTTTTCATTATACCTTCCTAAGTGAGAAAGACAGTTACATAATAAGAAAGTGGCAACAATTCTGAGTATGTTTTCAGCCTTACAGCCTTCCTCCAATGATAATCTGTCGGCTTTGTACAGTGTGTAGAATATGTTCATTCCAGTGTTCAGAGGAATGTGCTACCTCTATCTTCAGGATGACTGGGGTTCAGGTGGCCACTGAAGCAATGTAAGAGCCCAGAAGACTTTAATTTAAAATCTGTGAATATAATTGTCACTAATTGCTCAAGGTCATGATTAAACTCCCAAAATATTGTGCATATGAAATATATCTAACATAATGGGCTATGTCAGTTGAAGCGCTTTTGTCTTTGAACTTGATAATAATAGCTCATCTCAGCAAAGAGGATACATATGTATAAGAAAAGAAAGAGTTAAAGTTGTGATATCCGGCATCTCCAGGACTGAAGATTTGCCAGATACTGTGATTTTCCGGATATCTGAACATCATACCTAGCATGCACTTTTGTGTACCTAGGAACCTCATGGACAGACATAAGTATGTAATTTGTCCCTTGATATCCTGTCCTAAGTGCACCCAGGAAACCAGATGTACTTTTGTTCCCGTTTCATCACTACCTATGGCCAGACTCTTGCAATTGGTGCTGAGTGTTGCTGGTTAATGGAACAGTAAAATGTTAATTGGTCTGTTAGTCTATACCCAGATAACAGAACTTTCCGGATCATGCAGTGCTGAATTATGTAGCTTTTACTGTGTGTCACTTTCTACTGAAAAATATGGGCCCTGGAGGAATTGCGCATTTTAGAACCTTCTGTTTCTAACTGTAGATGAACTGTGCAAAATATGAGAAGATTAAAGTCTTCTGGGATATGACACCATATAGAAACTCTGGTGTCAAGCAGTGTATTTGTATATTAATCTGACCCATTTACATTAATATGATATGAAGGGAGATACTCTTTCCAAGGATACTTGTGGGATGCAGCACACCTGATTTACACTGGGGTTACATACCAACTGAGGCCATTCATCTGTGCAGTAGGTTTAAGATTTCATGGTGTAATTGGTCCAAAGTTTGTACCTATTCTACTGGGTCCTTAGTTCATCTGGTCTGTATCATTGGTCGTGTCACAGACTGGTTTTTGTGGTGGCAAGCAATGCAGTGATCACTGCTGTTCCAGTTTGTTGCGAGTTGAGGTCCGCATGTTTTGTTTTGATGTATTGGGGTTAGATTCTTACTATATTTAAAGAAGGTACTGCGAAGTTTTATTTAAATCCTTTGCAAGTAATATTAGGTTTTTACTTGCCATGTATTAAATAAGGTGCTGGAAATTGTTTCCTTCAGCTCACAGATGCACAGTCACACCTGTCACATGTGCTGTTAATCGAATGTCTGAGATCTGGTGGTGAAACTAAATATTTTTTTTAAATCATCTTCAGAGTGAGGGTTACTACTATACACTTTACTCCTACAACATGCACACGTAATGAGCCACACATTCCCAGTTGCACTCATAGCACAACACTCACCAGTTTAACATCGAGTAATGGCACGTTGTGGATTATCATGGGATACCCATTACCCTCAGAATTTCATGTGTCCACTGAGTTGAAAATGAGTCTAGTGTGAGGTCTAGTACTGACTGTTGACAACTAGAGACATAATGACTCTGAGATTGGCACAATCAGCTTGCTGAGTCAGCCAGCGTTATGTGTGACAAGGTGGCCACCAGGAAGTGACCAGTGATATGGACCAGATAAACTAAGGACCTTGTATTATATTCATTTATGTAGGATTAACTATGAGAAACGTCTGAAAGGTTCTTGTGCATGTCATTTTATTGAAACTTTCAATAGTAAAATACACTAATTTTATTTTATACGAGCACCTTCACAATACATGCTCCTCCAAAATTATATGACTTTCATACTTAATGACAATATTAAATTACATTCAGAGAAGTATAGACTTGCTTCTTCCATAACATGCACATGAAGCTTTTGTGCATCTGAATCATGTATTTTTAAAAGTGCAATGAGTATTAACTATATTGGGTATGCATTTTTTAAAATTTGTGGTTAGACAAAATTAGCACCTTAATACTTCAGAAGACACAAAATCATAAGTGGAACTAACTTAATGGAACCCATCCTGCAAATTGTAGTTGTAATGCCGCCAAAGAATTACTAAATAAGTTATCAGAAAAAGTAAGTGTAACATGCTATAGGACACAGCATAAATGTTGGACTCGCCCTAGTCATGCATCTGTACATAAACATTTGTCGGTCTTGTATGCAAGAGTAATACTGCGTGTCATTTTACAGAATTATGTAAAACCCATGCGACCACTATTGTATAAGGCAGCCATACTACATGTTATGAAGCCTGTATAATGAGTATATTTATAGCAAGCAATGTGTTGAACTCTTAATGTGACAAGGTAAAAAACAATCTTGAATGGTGGCAGTAGAATGTATTCCTGTATTAGGTAGGATAAATCGTTTATTACATGAAAATTCCATAATGTTAAAATGTAAGTGCACAACAGATATGATCCAAAAACTTGTTAGTTCCTGGTTATGCCAAGTTTTGTATGTTTTCTGTAAATACTAAGTCATACTTCATATAAAAGAAGGGCCACTCCAGGGACACACTGTACTCATTTTGCAACCACTGAACTCTTGGCTGAACTCTGGTTAAATGTTATATGGAAGACCCAGTGCAAATATGAATTTATGTTTCCAGACAAAAAGAAATTTCCTCTGAGTCAGTACCTATGGAGGGTCTCTGAAACGTCACAGCATAATGTCAGACAATTCCAATCATTATGTTCTGTCAATCAAAATGTGCACATATCTCTGGGCAAACTTAAAGGAGAAGGTTTACAATAAAAAATGAGAGAAAATCTCTTTGAAGATCTACTAACTATAAAGGCACATGGAGAAAGTTCTTAACATGGAAATTGGCATGCTGCTCACCACAGTGTGGGACATAAAGCCACAGAGGATAGGCTAGACTGCGTTGTGTCTATGCATAGACAGTGAATTGGGTGGGGGACTCAGTTAATGGATCTTGGGAGACATAGTAATTCATGGCACAGACTCAATTTGTACACTGTTTTTGAGAACATTTATTCATTTGATTTGTGGGTAAAAAATTAATACAGATGCTGTAAGCATGCATACATCCAGTCTTATTATTTTTCTTACATATGTATGTATAAGCATCATAGATTATATTTTGACACTTGCTAAAGGGTTACAATAAAGAAATTAATGAACACAAGAATGATCATATGATTTTCACCAGTCAGGCACGCCAGGTGCTGGGATTATCATCTCAATGTGATGCTATGTGCTGTGGTAAATAGATGAAGGCTCTGTCACAGTTCCAATTCCTGTACCTGCACGTCAGTCCCCATACAGCTTCTTTTTCTATCCTCTATCAACGCAGAGGCCTGGGTATGATCCCAGGTCAATCCATTGGATTTGTGGTGGACAAAATGGCCATGCAACAAGTTTTCACCGAGTACTTCGGATTCCCCCTCTCAATATCATTCCACAAGTGCACCATACTTGTAATATTTCATTCTTCTATCAGTGACACTACATAACCTTAGCAAGTGACATTAAATAAAACACTTGTATAATGTCCCTTCTATCCCGAAGATTTATGGCAGTAGGTTACTATTACATGTTGGTACCCATCTACCACCATACACAGCATCACATCCCAAAAGATAATAATCTTTATATTAACTGTCAGGAGAACCCCAAATCTCACATTATGTAAGCAGCCTTGAGTTTCACATTGTTTAGTCAGGTACTGGATGCCATGTTGACCAGTTGCGCTCAATGCTAACAGGCCCTGCACATCTTTGTTACACATTCACACTGTTGCTTTAGTCTCCTGAGTGCTACATGGAACCATCCACTCTCCACTGAACTATAACAGAATTTCCAATGCATGTGAAGAATTGCCAACATGAGATTACACAAAGATGCAGGGCATATAAAATGTGTAAGATTATTTGCTGGTAACTTGGCCTGGTCACAAAAATATAAAAATATAAATCTTGATTCTACAGCAGTATTAAACATGAGACATACAGGCCACATACTTAATCACTGCCTTTCAAATTACAGATTTGGCCACCACCACTGAAGCTTGAGGTAAAATGCAGCACTGCCAGTTATGGCACCTAGGCAGCAAGGCCCAGGCTCCATCCCTAAGAATGGCATTACTCATTCCACACTGCTGCATCCATTGTGTTTTTCTCAGTTGAAAGTGAAAATAAATTTACATATGCAGTTGGGAGAAGTGTAAGTTCACATCTATATAAATACACTATTATTCTATTCATTGTTTTCCAAGTTGCCTTAATTTGCAGAATGTACCTTTTGCTGTGCAGATAATGACAGTGGGGAATTAGGCTAGGCTGCAGTTGCAGTGGCTATAGTAGCCAAATACAATATAAAAACCACGAAAGATGTTTTCCAGAACGATAATGCTTTTAACGTATTAGTCAAAATATGGAACTGTCAAATATGATTCTGTATTTTAAAAAACTGGGAACTTTTCTAAAGTTCACATTTTGCAGTGTGGTAGCCTTTATCAGAAATCTTATGTTGAATGAACAAGTTTTTATTGGATTCAAGACATAGTGAGCTAGTTGATTTCAACATTCTTGTTATTGGAATTATATTTTGTAACACGCTGTACTAACTTAAAAGCAAAATACTAAGGTTTCAGAGCAATTATGGTAGATTCATAATGAGACTGAGAACATTTTAACTGACAAAAGGCACTGATATGAATAATAAAGCATAGTAAGATGCATTGTCACACATCTTTACTATGCAGCAAACTTTCTCCACAGTCCTTTCTATGTCATTACATAATAGTAAACCTCTCAACTCCTTTAATACTGCACAACTTGTGCAGTCGATACATATGTAAATGACCTATGACTCACACTCACAAACGTAAAAGATTTCCAACGTGAAATTACATTCACATCCCTAGTATGAAAGAGAACATAATTTTTCTAATGGCATTAATATGAACCAAAAGCTTGCCAGTTGCCGTATTTTAAAATGCTGTTTGCTATTGTACAGAGTAGCACTTCCTTTTTAGTTTCATCTCAAAATGTCTTGTTATCCAACATAACTTTGTCTATACATAGTATATAAGGTTTGTGCTCCTCAGTAAATATTAGGGTGATCAAATCAAGGATGATGAAATGGGCAGGGCATGGGGCAAAACCGAAATGCACAGGAGTTTAGTGGGGAAACTAGTGGAAAGAGACCAACTGGAAGACCTAGGTGTGGGTGGGAGGGCAGTATGAAAGTGGACCTTAAAGAAATATGATGGGAAGGTATGGACTGGATTCATCACACTCTGGATAGGGAAAAGTGGCACACTTTTGTGTACACAGTAATGAACTTTCAAGTTCCACAAAATGCAGGAATTTCTTGATTAGCTGAGAAACTATGTAGTAAGTTCTAAAGAACGATTCTACTCCATGCAGGTAGTTACAATTATCTATATATTAATTCGCTCATATCACCACATAACTATTCTGAATTAATGGTGAGTTTTTAATTACTTTTCATTGAATTTTTTACTATTTTATGCTAATGAGATGCTAATCATGGAATGAAATATTCATCAATAGCACTAACATGTCGTGATGCTACTGGTTTGTTTCATCGTAGTATTATTAGATGACACTGTGACTCAAATTTCAGGTTATCTGGTAACATATAATAGCATAACATTTCTCCTGTAAAAGCTACCTTATAAGTAAATGCATATTATTCTTCCACAGCATTGCAGATGTTCCCTCCATACAAATGGTAACACACAAGATGGACTTATGTCTCTTGTGCACTCATTACAGTCAATACACATTTCTTTCTTGTACTTGAATGTAATACAGTATACTTAGATTTCTCCAACAAACCTGATTTCTGTAACACATTAGATTAGGTTAGATCACTTTAATTTACTTTAAGTTTACACTTGCGGTAAACTTAGTAAGCATAAATACCAGATATAATACTAAATAACAGAAGAATTTTGTGAGAATTGTAATAGCAGATGATGTCATATGGGTGCCCTGTTAATGACACTGAAGTTCATGGTCATTATTATAAATGGTCACAGACATTCTAAAAAATAACGTTTATGAGTATTAAAAACACATACAGAGTACACTGATCCGAATTTCGTCAAAAGTATTCTGATCCAAGTGAATAAAAGCTCAAAAAATATACCATAAAAATTCTGCTCTTTGAATAACATAGAATCTAGGTACATTTTTTGTGCTATTAAATATCCTAATACTGAGTGGAAAACTTAAAAGTAGCCCCTCCCTGCACAATCTAATACGATGTCATAGTGTGTGTACTGGGAAAGTATTTTTAAAGCTGGTGCTTGTGCATACCTTTGGCATAAGCATCTGATTCACTGCTTCTATTGTCTTTAGTGCATGCATGTTGAGGGTGACATCTTGATAACAATCACTTTCTCTCTTCTCAAATGGTTACAATTTTGGAACTGTGTGTGGAGGCCATGTTATTCAAGGAAATGTGTATTGTATTCATGGAAATGATAAGAAATCGCCCATGCGAAGTAAATACACAGTAATAACCCTCACACACTTGCTGAGTTAGAAGCAAACACCCAAGCCAAAACTAGTCATTCAGGACATGGAACTCAAGTCCGTAGCAATTAACTTCCTCAGATGTGCTCAGTAACTTTGTATTATTCATACCATGCATAATTATTAATTAAGTACAAATTCATACCAACTAATTCACTGTGGTTATTCAAAATGTTCTTATATTACAATAATTTGTTCCAACATGTTTTGATCCATACTGGGATCATCCTCAGGGATACATTTAAAAACTAAAATTACACAAACAGAATGGCAATATTTTGTTATAAAGTATGTATAAAAACAGTTGGTTTATGTGCAGTTCACATGTAGATGTTTGCTTTTTTACTGTGCTTTACGAGTCTGATGTTTCTGTGTGAATGGTTGGCTCAGTAGCATTTGGATGGGTGGGACAGCACTTGTAGATCTATAGGTGGGTATGGGTTAATTTTAAATGTACCACTCTGTATTATCAGAAATGTGCTGTTAAAAGCAATACAGTGCTGACCCTTGGAAGGATATGGTTTTGCCTTAACTAACTTCAGTTGCAAGGCTTACAGAAGTGGCCCTGTAACAAAGTGAACTATTCACAAAGCTCTGACATTGTGTACAAGAATGTGCGAGTAGTTATCACTTATATCACACTGTTAATAACTTTAAAGGCCATGGGCCAAGTTAATACTGTAGGATGCTACATAATGTCACTCTCGCATTAACAGTTAACTAGAATGAAGCATTACACACACACACACACACACACACACACACACACACACATATAAATGAAGAGAATAAATACAGGAACACGAGATGAGTATTATGGAACTTAACCTTTTAAAGCCTAGCGGTAACTTTACGTACCGCCAGGTTTAACATTAAAAAATTCTACGTGGTGCCCACATTGCGTTTATGTGTTTTGTACGGATCTCAGAACAAACAGCAACTTTTGCCTTATAAAACATTAAGATACTGGTTTTTATAACCGAAGTGGAGAGTGTTTACAGCGCGGTACGCACTGAGTCCTTATATAAAACATATATGCTTCGTCTTTAAAGGGTTAATCACAGTATACCACAGTTTAATGGAAATTACATGTAGGCTCTATAACGCCTACTTTGTATTCAGGAAGTCCCCGTTTAAAATATCAGTGTGTGCAACTAGCTTTCAAGGTTCTTTATGAACCCTTCCATGTCCCTCCAGGCAAATTCCCACATACTGGAAAATAGCTGTTTTTCCAAATCATTAACAGCTTATCTTACCATTTTGTGCTATATAGACTATTCACCTTATATAGTATCATTAACCCTTTAAAGACAAAGTGTGTCTCTTTTATATAAGGACTCAGTACATACCGCGCTGTAAACACTCTCCGTCTCGGTTATACTAACCAGTCTCTTAATGTTTTATAAGGCAAAGTTGCTGCTTGTTCTGAGATCCGTACAAAACACATAAACGCAATGTGGGCACCACGTAGAATTTTTTAATGTTAAACCTGGTGCTACGTAAAATATCCGCTAGGCTTTAAAAGGTTAAATGAATCACAACAACCACATAAAACAGAACACACACACATATATACTGTCAGTGAATAACATAAATTAAAACTGATGTATCTTGTAGAGTTACTGCTAGAATTATTAATCTGCTAATATAGTAGGCTCTCTCAGCTGAACACACTGATGGATGAAACTGCAGTATTATGAAGTTTCGTTTGTACAGCCTGTTGTGATGCGCAGAATTAAAAATAAAAGAGATACTATTGAACACACCTATATAGTTGTGTTCGACGATTTTTTCCTCCTAATTTTTAATTTGTAATTGTAATACTGTGATTTACTTCACCGCCTCACAACCTGGAACTGTGATGTTGTATTGTGAAGTGGAAATAAGTTATAGCGCCATGCAATCTTGCCCTCCGCATTTGATAAAGGCGAGTTGCTAGCTTCATGTTCGGGATTCTTTATGCGTGGGGAAAGGGCTACTAGTATGCACTGGTTAGGATAGGCTGGTCAACTGCAACCCACAGAAGGGCCACACAATTTATAAGGACTTGTCCCAAGGCCACACTTGTGTACATATATATAGAGGAGGAGGGGGAGGGGGGGGCTGAATTAACTAGAATGCTGTTATTTACAAACAATGACATGTGTTATTGCTGGTTATTAAATTTGACATATTATGTTCTGCAGACCAATTATATTATGTTTAAATGGTACTACTGAAAGTATTCAGGCGAATGAGGGCCACAAATGTGTTCCTCAAGGGCTGCATGTTGGCCAGTCCTGGGTTTGCCCCAGAGCTAGTCTAAACGACATGAAGAAAACATCTCGGCAACATCCACGCATCGAATACAGTATCAAAAGTCACCAAAAGATGTCAGGCAACTAGAGAATAATTTAATAAAAAATTACACATTTTGTTCACATTTCTACATATCTTATGGTATGTGAATAGGTTAGCAGTATCATGGTTTGCCTAAACTTTGGGAAAGATCTTGTAAAAGAAACAAGAAAAAATTAATGTAAATGCATCCCACAGCCACCACTGACATGTCCAGATATCTGCACATGCATGTAGTTTACTTTACCAGTTTCTTTCCAACAGTAGTGTCCATATGTGAATGTGTCCTGCAGCCTGTCAAACTATGAACATTCACTTTTCCAATTTAGTTTTGATGGTAAAAGGCATTCAGATTTCCTCACAGAACATCTTCATTGTATTAGCTTACACAGGGATGAACCAAGACTTGATTTGGAAAGATGGTTTACTCTACTACTGACATAATTTCATAGATCACCAACCCTTTCTTTTCTGACTGCTCTTAATCAAAATTATTTTCCCAGCATTATCACTGAAGTCTGGAGGAAGAGCTGAAACGTCAGTTCCTCTGTCCTCACAAATATGACCCTCTGTTTATAGGATGGATGATCAACTTTTTCTTTCAAAGGGCCACACTGCCAAATTGCCCTCTGTCTGCAGGCAGCATAAAGGAGGTCTACATAGGAATTACTTTTGCAGAAAAGGTTAAAAGATATTGTTAAAAATAATTATTTTCAAAAACTGTTGTTTGGTTTTGGTTACTTCTTCTACAGCTGTTAAAATTCTTGATAATCCAGTTCTAAATCTGGAAGCAGCTGCAGGCAGTACAAGAAAATTATGGTGAAAAGTATGGCTGTCCATCGATAGACTGTCAGCACACTGCAGGTGTTGCATGACTGGTTTATATAATCACTAACAACTGGCACACAATTACGTCACACAACTTGTGCATAAGGCTGCTAATTTTGTATATAAATCCACAAGTGAAAACCATTAGTCCTTTGACATCACATTCAAATGGTCATCATAAGATAATATTAGTAGGTAATTCATAAACTCATTTTTCTACATCAACATTTTTAGAAAAAAATAATAGTAGCAGATTAATATTCTAGAAGATTTCCCTTAATATTTAGAAATACAGCATTACAAATACTGAAGTTGAATATTTCAAAATTTCATGTATTTCCCACATGACAATAAATTGCAAAAAAATAAGTACACAAATTTCAGTAATGCATAACAGCCAAAGCTGTCTGAAAACAAAAGCACTTTATCTTACCCATGACAGAACAATGATGACATCCACAAATAAAATGAGCACTCACATTTCCTCACACAGAAGACAACTCCATGACATCGTATTTTCTCTCTTTCTTACACACGATGGGATAGAACAAAGTGAAATAGTAAATTCCAACCCCTACACCAATCAATGTCAGAATGATGGCCATGTAGCCCCATGCACCCAAGCCACCTCCAGCAGCCTTTCCAGTTGGCACTAAAATGGAATGTGTAACACAGTCAGTAGATACAACTAAATATGACATGAAGAACTGAACAATAAGTAACAGAAACAGTTTATATTATTAATGTTTATGGACTCCTGTAGTGTACAGGAGACAGAACCTATAAAAAATTATTTCAGTGGTACTTGCAAGAGATGGAGTTTATCTATTGTTAGTAATTTGGGAGTGGTTCACTAGTGCACTAAATTAAACCGCCCTGTTTAATGAAGGATCATATCCAAAGTACAATAAAACTCACCTGATGCACTCCTCAGGTCTGTTTCGTCACTTGCTCGTTTGTGATTTTCATAATACGAACCTCCCCCTCCATAGTAATTTTCTTTTGTACTGCTCGATGTTTTGCTTCGACCATCCACCGCACACGAAACGACTGAAAAATAAAGTATACACAGTAGCTGTAGATATTTTCTAATACTTTTAAGTCCGTACCACGTAGTTCTATACTTCACATGCACTAGGAACGTATGTAACGTTAAGCGTCACATATTTGTACACCACCCAAACCCACCGCGAACAAAGTATCACACAGGTAAGATCTTGCTTAAATGACAAAACAAAGAAAAATGGCTTTAATTAGTGGAAGATGAACACCAAAGTATTTCACACAATACCAAAGTGAAAAACCAAGCGAACTTCGGTTTCTTCAATGATGTGCGGTTACGGAATGAGGTCCCAATTTAAATAAATGTGACAAATAAAAAATTACAACAATTATAATTAAACTATTCACACTCCTACTTACAGAAAACAATCACAAGAAAATATAATAAAGTTCGTGTCATGCTTAATGAACTAAGGAAGTCACAAAATTATACTCGGCATGCAACCACACTGCATACCACACACACCCCAGTTCTCAAGCCCTGATTCACGTATCAAACATCCATGTAGCACGCGGTGTCGAACATTACCCGCCCCCGTGGAGACTATCGAACGTTATCGAATGCATGTTCGATAACTGTGACCATGGCTGTGACTATCGAATGGTTTATTCGAGTTTTATTATGGTTTTAATAGCAGGACGGCAGTGGAGCGCGTTGGAGGTTAGGTGCGTATCGTTCGCGTGGAATGTAATGTTGTTGTGCCCACGTATGCAGCAAGCGCTAGTAGATGAATGTTGGAATTAGTTTTTTTGTGGTTCATCGGATATCATATACCCATCTAGAAGCGTTACGGATGATTGGATTTCCTTTTTGGATGAGCATAATTTTGGTTTGTTACCAAGGGTGTAAATTACCACAGAATGTAGTAGGAGAGAAAGTAATTTATTTACGTGCCACATATTATTTCTGGGCCAAGCCAGAGGATGTAGAAAATGTCATAATACACGTTCTGTGAACAGGGAGAGTTTGGAGCAGTGGGTGCTGGCCAAATTAACGCCAAATTTAGCAGAACAGTCGCTTGTTGTAATATGCAGTGTATGATTCCTCATTGGCCTCCTGGAAGAACATCCAGCAGAAAGCCGGAGAACTGACGAATTTATTGCTTGGCTACAAAAGGAGTATTCTCAGAGGGCGATACGAAAACGAGCTCCCAAGTCTTGGAGCAGTCAAGATGTCCATAGGAATGAGGTGTATGTAAGACCTTTCACTAGGGAATAAAGGTTGTAAATGTAAATGATAAAGTTGTTCTTGCCGGATGAAATGAAGACTATTCTGTAAAGACGTAGTCGGAAATAAGTACTAACCTGCAAAAATATCCATTTTGAATGGAAAAATTTTCTATACACATGAGTAGGAGAATGATTGACTTACTACTTAAATGCTTGTGTGATGGGTATCTAATGCATCATTCATTTTATCAAGGAAGTTGGTTGTAATAAGTGTGAACGTATATGAAATTCTTTTGCAGGATTTAAATTAATGAAGTGATGTATGAACATGGGCACATTGTATTACAGCTGGCACTCTGTCCTTACCATATGAATGCCATTAAACTAATTTGGTTCCTGGTGAGGGGGTGTTGCAGCAGTGTGGCAAATATGGGTGGGTTGTGGAGGCTGTGAAAGAAGGAGGAGAGATTACTTAGCAGGTTTGTTTTCTGTGTTTATTGACCACAGAGCAGGTTCGTTGTCATGAAATTCCTTCTGTTACTAATGTTTTAATATGTTTTCTTAGAGTGTGGAAGGAATGGTGTAGCTGTATTATACCAACCTTCAAATTCCTTGAACTAAATATGATCCTTATGTGTGGCATGCAGAGAAGCTGTTAAAGGAGAGCTGAGAAGCAGAAATGTCTATATAAAATGGGGAAGCTGTGGATCCTCATATGATTAGCCTCCAAGAGATCTCTGAGAAAGAAAGTGATAAGATAATGGGCCATTACCACTTGAATAAATGGGGTAAGTGTCAATGGATAAACCAGGCTTTGTTGCTGGTGTGTTTTATTACTCTACAGGACTTAAAAAAAAGAGTTTGTATGTTTTAATCACATCATGTTTCATCCATAGGTCATCTTCAGATTACTGTGCATTGTAGCAGGCTAACTTCAGCAGTGGATGAATTATGTAAGTTCTCACAATGGACTGTATTTATGTAAACATAAAGTGACAGTTTTTAACTTAGTTTATCATCTGGAAAATGGGTTGTCACAACCGCTCACAAATTTGAACATATTCTGTGAAGATATTTTCCTGCAAATTGAAGACTGTGCTCCCGGGGGGGGGGGGGTTGTCTTATTTGCAGGGTCATTTTATATTTTGGTAAATATGGTATATTAGGTTTTGAAACCCAAGTAATAGTGGGTACAAATTAGTGGTTCTGTTTTTTCTGGGGAGGGGTGGTGGTGGTGGTGGTGGTGGTGGTGGTGGTCACAGATTAAAGTCTGTAGTAGTATGATCTGAACTTCATACTTTGATTTTTAAAAGTTCTGTTCAAGTGGCGTAATAAAAGCAAATTTTGTTAAACAGATAACTCAGACTGAATTAGGAATGTGTATGTTAGAAGTCAAGAACAGATTTGGAAAGTGAACTACTGGTGATTCAGTAACAGAGAAAGGCACCATTTGGAAGCAATAGAGGTGACACTCTTTTAGGGGAATTATGAAATTCAAAAGCTGTGCTGCAGGCTAGATTAGAAATGCAAGGGAATTAGGCATTTATGTTATTTTTCCATGATTTATTGTTTTTTTTTTGGAATTATTATGTTTAAATGTAATTGTAGCAGACAGTTTTATTCATTGATGCATCCAGGTGGAGGTGGCTGGTGGGCTGTAGCCCTCCTCCCACAAGTGAAATTTAAAAAGAACACACCTTTTGTAGACACAATGATATGAAAGGTTTTATATGATTTGCACTACAGCCTAAATCAGTCACTGAAATTGGCTTATGACTAGTACACTGGAATATTGAAAAATACAATAAAACTTCTGAATATATAGATTTTTTCCATTTAGTTTTAATTTTTCCTCTAACCTGACTATATGTCAGCTCTGAGAATTTGACATGCTTTTCATAATATAGTTTTTAAAATGAAGCATAAATTATGTATAGCCCCAGGGTCAGCCCCTCCCCCTCCCCAAAGAAAAATTCTGGGTGTGCCTGTGGCTTTATTTGCAAAAAAGAAAGTTCACAAGCATTTTTGTTTCTTAGACTACACCACTTCAGTTGAGAAAGAGTATGCTAGTCCTTTGTAGGTTTGTTGTTGAGACTTGGCATGTTTGATGTGGTGTCCAGAACCCATGGGCATCAAACATGCACAATATTTATCTGGTTGCATAATGTAGGGGAATTCTAATTCTAGTATGCATTACTCTGAATTACTCTAAGGAAAAGAGACACTACTGAGATTTGAAAGAGGGAGCACTAGATCACACCTTGGAGAGAACTCTCTGTGGAAGAGGCTATGAACCTGTCACAAGACAGACTGTGCAGTGAATGAATAGTGTCTGGAAGCCAATCTTGCTGTCATTTGATGTTTGAATGCTTGAAAATATTTTAAATTGATGAATCATACTGTCACACAATGATTTTCGTGCATTGTGGTGTAAATATTGGTTTGGTTGTGGTAATGCCAGTTAGTATAATGTTCAGAGCTGAGTTCTGCAGCTGCATATCCCCTGCATTTTCCTGGACTCTGGGGCCACAAAGCTGACTCTCAAACTACAGATTTTGGTCAGAAATTCTGTTTCATAGAAGAAAGATATTAATGAATATTTGGGATGAATAACTGTTGGCAAAAGTTATGATGAGCTAGGGTAATCAGATTTCTAGGTGTTAGAAATACTAAGCAAGAGTAAGCACGGAAAGCATAGCAAGGAACACAAGGAAGGAGATATGAAAATTGTGTAACATAAAAAAGTGGGTAATAGAAGTCATGGAATACAGTGAATACTAAGAATAGTTCCATCCGTGTGTAGTGAAATCTTGGCAGTTGCTTTGAGATGCCTGAGGCTCAAACAGCAGTCCATTGAGGATATCAGATGGAAAAAGATGCGAATGCAGACAAGTCAGGGTTAAGAAAATCAGTTTTTGCTTTTAATGTAAACTTGAGCTGGTAGGTGTAGCAGTGAATGTGCTGCACATTTGTATAGTATCACTTTGCTTTGGCCAGGATGCCAACATTAATTCCACTCATGACTGAAACACCATTGTAGGTTTATTCATGTACCAAGTACTGTTGTACTTCTAACAGTGCCTATATTTGCTACTTTCACATGTTCCAAGGTGTTCATACACTGTGAGACCCGTACATTTATTTGCAGCTGTTTCCCATTTGAAGTTACTATTTGTTTGTGGTATTAATATTTTATGAAGTTCTCCCAACTCAGGACCTGTATCCCCAATCCCTGTGGAAGACAGCTACAGCCAGAGTTTATGACCATATGATTTTTTATTTAGTTGTTCATTTTCCATTTGCATATTTATATTTCTGTCCCTGCTATTCCCACCATCATCATCACAAGTGAAATTACAAATAATTTATTGTGGTGAGCCTTTTACTCAACAGGGAATATTCTATGATGTAGGATGGGGCTATAAATATAAATAGGTAAATAACTAAATGAATAAATAAATAGGTAAATGAATAATATATAAGACAGTTAATATGCTAATCAAATACCTGTGTGTGTGTGTGTGTGTGTGTGTGTGTGTGTGTGTGTGTAACAATTTTTGGTCAAGAGCCTTACGCTTGTTATTGGATGTTGGCTATGCATGTATATTATTGTTTCAGTGCATTTCTTTAGAAGTTAAATTCTTGTATTTAATTCTGAGAGATTAGAAACTTATTCATGTATTTGTGCTTGCTTTTGTAGTAATCACACAAATGTCACATTATCTTTTTCCATATTAAGGTTGTACCATTTTGGAGTTATGATGGCTAGAAATCCAAAGTTTTTGTCTGTCTAAACATTAACATCCTTTAACTCCAAAACAGTTATTTAGTTAATCTGGCTCATAATGTTGCTGACTACACAGACTGTTTCATGTTTTGGCTGGCAGCACACTGCTGGTTGCTATTTAAGATGTTGCTGTTGATGGCAGGTCTGTGCCTTTTTGATCAGTGCATTTTTGTTAATGTGAGATTTTTATTCACCATGTTTGAGTATGTGTTTGTTAAAAGGAACAATTCAGATTTTTGGCCATGTTTGTTTTAATTTTCGTAAAGATTCACATTGACCCACTGACTCTTGTTGAATGGAATTCCTTCCATGACACCACATGTTATGGCACATGTCTGAAGCGTGTGTTGAGTGTTAACAAGGTACTCCAAGTCAAGGATTTGGTTGAAAAAATGTCAAGTTGACTGTGCATGCCATGAAGGCATATAGAGGGAGTAGAAATGTAGCTCCACTCTTTCTTAACTTTGGCACGAGATGAAGGTGAGTGGTTGTCTTCACTTCCCAGGCGCTTTGGCCCATGGAGAAAGATTCCCCGGTACCCATTGAATAGGAAAGGTGGTGGGCCCTAGAGCCGATTTGGACGTTTTGGAGAAGACAAATCTCTCACCCTGCCGGGATTCGAACCCTGGATCGTCCAGGCCACAGTCTGTGCTCTCTCCCTGCCCGGCATGGACCTGGGTAACGGCTTGCTAACTTCTGGAAGTTTTGTACACATCCTGATTTTCTGTACAGAAACCACTCCATATGGGGCATGTGTAGGCAAACCCGTCAGTGACAGTTGTGTAGAATTATGCTAATACAATTTTAAGCTACCGCGTCCAGTACACAAAAATACGACAGAAACGGTCAAATCTGCGGTAGAGGGTATGAATAAGGTTAAGATTTTGTTTCCCCTAGCGCTCCTAGCGACATACAGTAGCAACTTGACAGGCAGTACGTGTAAAACTGAAACCTTCGGTGGTGTGGTGTGTCCAGAAACTGTAGGTCTTCATTTCATTCATTTTTATGTATTTGTGTGATCGTAATTTTGCTTAAAAATGGACGAAGTTGAGGATAGTTTGCTTGCTGAAAACGAAGGAAGAATCAGAAGAAGGAAAGCGCATCTTCGTCAGTACCCGAGAATGCGACGTAAATTGGTGAGCCGTATGTGACGAACAAAGCAAAATAAGTTTAAGAAAGCTCTTGGACATTCTTACAGGTAAGAAAAATTAAAAATTTATAAGTTACAGCGTAAATTTTTTTTGGAACTAGCAGCTGAAATGGGAAGGTGTTGCTTTTGTGTCACTAGAACAAAACATAACCTATTATTAATTGAATAAATACTGTAGTATGGCGTTCGTATGTTATTTTATATCGGTAGTAACGTGTCATAATTTCGGTGCCGAAAAATGCGATGCCAGAATATTACTGACGAAAACCAACCGAAAGTGCCAGGACATGTATGCAGTATGAACACCAGAAACGAACTGGATCTGTTTTTGCAGAACGTTGTGGTTAGGCATAATGTCCAAAGAAGGAAACCTACCAAATGTGAAAATCATTATGTGAGAAACAGTACAGTTAAATACCCTGTTTTGGTTAGAGAGTGATATGTAGAAGTGTGTAGAAATGCTTTCTGCTGCTATGAATGCTGTAGCAAGGAAATGTGTGAAAAGGCTTTTGAGTTCAAAGCCTGAGGGGCAAGTCCCATTGACATGCGAAGGAAACGTAGTTTCGCCCTTCCTGCAGGTACGCAACAGAGAATTGATAATCACATTCTGTCTTTCATAATTAAGGAAGGTCATTACTTAGGAAAACCAGCACTTTGCTTACATACAGATTTAAATGTCAAATTGTACAGCCTATTCAAACAGAAGCATCCTGCCATTCCAGCTTCTGCCTGAAGTATTTAAAGATAACTTAAACTGCAAGTTGATTGTTGCTGCGTCTGTGAGCATATTATTAAGTTACCTAACCTTAATCTCAGCGCCAGGAGGGTTGCTGTGGTGGAGCTAATGGTCCATAAAAGAAAAAGAGTAAAAAAAAAAGTACAGCGGTTTGAAATGAGCGAGATGAACCTGTTGACTGTGGCATTTGACGACATGCAAAACATTCCTTTACCTAAACTTCCTGTGCAGGAGTTGCCCTTAAACAGCTTACTGTTATTGTGTTCTGCATTCATGCCATAAAGAAGGACAAGGCAATCTGGTATATGCCGTGAAAGTTAAGCCAGAAAAGCCGCAAAGAGGTGTAGTCTTTTGTATGGGATTATCTGCAGATAGTATCTGACATTACAGTTGTGCACCCGCATTCCTGTATGGAATTATCAGCAAATACTGTAGTATGTGACATGACAGTTGTGTACCTTATTCCTCTTTGGAATTATCTGGAAATACTGTAGTATCTGACATGACAGTTGTGCACCTTGTATTCCTGTATGGAATTATCTGCAAATACTGTAGTATCTGACATGACAGTTGTGCACCTTGTATTCCTGTATGGAATTATCTTCAAATACTGTAGTATCTGACAAGACAGTTGTGCACCTGCATGCCTGTAATTGTTCGGGACAAACGAGAAACCACTTAGCAAGATTCCCTCATGCACTGAGTGACAGAAAGTGTTTCACACAAATTATTCATTACTTTCATGCGAGAGACTATAATTTCTTCCCGTGTGGTAAGAGATTTTTCTGTAATGAAATGTATACTGAGAACACATGATAGAATCTGTGCAGTCCATCGTATGTAGGAACTGATCATCACAGGTAGTTCTTCAAGATAATTCACTGTTAAAGAAGTCCAGTTTCGTGAAGAGGAGGTATTGGATTTTGGAAGCGGGCTATGGTCAAAATATAAAAAACGCGCGTTGCAATTGAAGTTCCTCAAGATAACAGAAGCAGCCGGGAGTGCTTTCCCGTTTCCACACTGTATCACTTTACCTGCTGCAGCCAGCCTGTATGTGTTGGTGATCTTCCCAAAATCATTGGACTTGTAAAGCACATGTTTTATTTGCGACCTTTTTCATATGCGAAAATTGATATGCCTGTAAAAATATATCGTGCTGGAAAAGTACCAGTAAAAGATTAGATATTGCAAGATATCAAGCAAGTGACGCCGTCCATTACTGGGGATTACCAGTTTTTTTTTACAGTGGCCTGTTGCAGTTGCCAGCAACACCTGAGGCTGGTAGAGGACGCCATGCCGTGGATAAAAATGTATGTTGCGAAATTGATATTTTATTAAAGTTTAAACAAGTCTCGGCATCTGTTAAGAAATATTTCTTAACTGTGTAACTTCCTCTTTGTTACAAGGGACCTTGTAACAGACGATTTATTATGCCGTTTTTTGTGCCCTAATTTTACGTAAACTTAAAAGCTGTTTAATGTACTGCGAAGATGTGCGGTTTAGCAGTGCAGTGGCTTTCAATGTTGTTTTCTCAGAACTGAAATATTTTTTATGTTTCCCGAAAAATTTGCCAAAAATGACATAAATCCCTTGCAACAAATACCTGTTCATTTAAAGGAGCTGGGAAGTTCTAATACAGTGTATTACCATCAATATAAGGTTCTTCCGGTATTTAAAGAATATTTTGCAAGTGGTTTTCTTGGGCGCGCAGACATATGTCATACGTAACACACGCTGTTCATGCACGTCAAAGTTCTGCAGGTGTAACTGGCAATGGTACATTCTGGTCCTTTTTTTTTTTCAGAACGTCTGAAGTGTGAGGATCATTACTGTATAGTTTAAGACACCCCATAAGTAAAACCGTACGCTTTGTAATCGGGCGAACGATGCCACAAGTCGGTGCTTATTATTGTCACCAAAACACAGACTAAACAACACACAGATTTTAATTGAAATGTACCATCGTAGCACACATGGTGTCACAGTGTGTATGGTCTCGGGGAAAAAAGTGTTTCTGATAATCCTGTTGCGGTTTTTTACTGGCGGGGCGTTTTAGAGGATAATGTGTATGACAAGAATCCTCGCACCTAAGGTGACGTGAAATAAGGTACGCCTGTTTGTTGTGCAAGTCGGGTCAAAGATTTTATTATAGAGATATCTCCAATGTAGCACCAGTTCTGTATAGTTTCCGCACAGTACATGCTATCTGCGTATTATCTGGTTGTCTCTAATGGAACCTCTTGGTCGGAACTGTTTCACGTGTTTATAAATTACTGTCATGTTGGGAACACGTGCTTTTTAAAACTTCTGCATGGATTCACTACGACCCGCTTGTGGGTTCGGTAGAGTTCATATATATCGTACAGAAACGCGCGACGTCGCAGTAATGTTTCAGTCGCTACTGAAAACTAACTTTCCCGATTACAGACAGGTGCCACGGATCGGGTTTCAGGAGGCAAGGCGAAGTCAGTGAAGTTCCATGCGATAGGATAGCCGGACAGGAAGTGACCAAAGTCGTGGGCTTGATAAAGTTAGGATCGTGTACGTTAGTAGGCTTACTGCAAAGTGTTTTATACCGCCAGTACCATTGCATGCCGTGTTATTTTCGACGGCTACTTCACAACCACGTTGGAAAATAATGTGTGTTCGTGTGTGTCCACTTTAAGTTACAGGCATCAAAATTGTGGATAATTTGGCGTGTCGAAACACTCAGTATCAACGTATTGTCAGGAGTGTACATCCATACCGCAGTCTGATACAATATAAAGTGGATGTCTTGTTAATTCGAGGGGTGGCAATAACACGTGTCAGTCAGTTTGTGGCAGGCGTATTGAAATATGGTAACGGAACTTACAGTCTTCTGGGATCTATCCTGTGTCAGCTGGTAAATGGCTACAGACGTTTCGAATGATCGTATTGCCTTAATCATCAGGGCCTAGTAGTCAAAGAAAAGCAGCCGTTCTTCTTGGATTGATTGGTCAGAAAGGTGAAGTCACTACAAGTTTTCGAAACGTCGGTAGCCATTTACCAAGAAAAAAAAACATTTACCAGTTGACGAATTGTAACATCCAAGAAGACTCGAACCTTCACCAGCACCACTGTGAGAACCTCAAATCTCGCATGGCAAGGGAAATTTGCAAGGTGTGAAACTATTACTGAGGTAACCTATTAAGGAAATGAAAGGAACGTTGTAATCACTGGGTGTGTTTCGGTCAGCAAGTATTTGGGAGCGACAGATGAAGAGTACAGCCGAATAAAGTTTCTTTTACGTTTAGGGAACCCATAACATATATTGACTCCAGTAAACAGCTTATATACGAGAAAAGTGACGCAAATCGTTATTCCTCCGAAAACTAAGGATTTTTTTTTTAAATACGTTACATGGAACGTTATTCGGTCTGTCGTTTTACTGAAGTTCAACGAAGCGTGTTCTCGTATGGGTGGTCGGATTAAAAAATTCTCAAGGGCTGGTCGTTCAGAGCGCTTAAGAATTTCAATAGCTGCTGACGAAAACGAACAGCTTCGGTTATACCAGCTCCACGCTTTTATGAAAGGAACGACGGGTTTATTCACCGTCACTTCGTTGTTCGACGTTACATGTAATCCAGACAGCGGAACTGGAAGTGCGAAATAATAATTTTGAATCACGTGACTCAGGTTTGAGCTATATGATGAAATTTCAGTAATGCTACGACTGCGTTTCGCGTTTGCCCGGATGTATACAGGTGGCCACAAATTATCGGACGAGTTGGAGAGCACGTATGTTTTAAACTGAGAACAAACACACAGAGGAAAACTTGTTTACTCCAAAGAAATCTCCCAACATTGAATTTTTTCTCCGCACAGGCGTGAGTTCATAATTTTTCCGCTCCTCCGTAGGGGCACTCAAAGGCAGAATCCGGAACGTTGTCGTGTCAGTCGACCGGGATATACTACGAGTAGTTTAGGATAAAATTGCCTATTGACGGGAAACGTATCTTATTACCAAAGGAGTCCACATTGATTATATGTAACCACACGTGAAAAAAAAACTGTGACAGTCTGAGATTGTGTGATATTAAATAAGACTTTTGTGTTGCAGTCCGATCATCAGGCCAGTAGCTGAAAAACTATGAATTTACGCATACGAGGAAGAGAACTTGATTATTGGGATATTGCTTTGTAGTGAAGAAGCTTTCCATTTGTATTTCTCAGTAGAACGTTACAGGCCCTCCAAATCGACGGCTAATTTGTAGCTACTCTGTATTTGATTCCTGTAACTCTGCCTTCACCAGCTGCCTGTTCTAAATGCTGCGATGGTAAGACAGATATTTCTATTTAGGCTGAATGCAATAGTTAGGCCTATTACTTGACTGTAGGGCGGAAGTGTGTGAAACAGATTTCTGATCGGGCGTCTCTTAAGCACGGAGAAGCACACTTACAAGGGCCTGACGACCACCTCCCCTCCCCTCCCCTTTCCGGTGTCACCACAGTGTTACCCACGGGTGAGTCGCTCCATAGTTAGTAGGGCACTTAACGACCCAGACGACCCAGTGAGTTTCGCCGGCCAATTTCCAGGTTACAACATGGTTCAGGTGACCAACATACAGTATATTCATTATCATACATAAAGAGTGATTGACCGTCTTTCTTTCTTTCTTTGTTGGACTGTTGTAATTTTTTACGTTAAGTTTTCTTTAATCCACTGATTTCTTCTTGTATGTTTGGATGTAGAAGTTTGTGAACAGGCCCAAGAAGAGAGCCGCGTTCATAATGAACAAGACGCTAAGCAGCCGAGGAAGATTACATTGTAAGACCAAGATGGTGATCAGGTAGCCCAGGATAATCACGAACTGCCCCTGCCAACAAACAGTGACTTCGTGAGTCCTCTGTTATGGTGATTAAAATCACGTCAGATGTTTTAGACATTACACACCGTTTGTCCTAACAGCTATGCAAGCAAGAGTGGGAAGATCTGAACCGGTGTAAAGTGACATTTAATTGCACGGGGTCCATTTGAGAATCTCACAGCCTTCCGTGGGCCGCAAACCAGTTGTCAAAAATAGGAGCCGTATTTTTTCAAAGACATGTATGCTTCATTAAGCGGTTAAGGAAATGAAACTTGTTGTTAATTATTAGTGTTATTGAAATAAATTTAAAAATGAAACAGTAAATTTCACCCTAGAACGGGCCATGCAGGCCCAGAAGGGGGTAGAATATGGCTGTGCTGTTTCTTAAAGTTGGCGCTAGATGGGGTGGGTAGTGAGCGCCACACCCCGGCCGCTTTACTCCCGGGAAAGAGAGCCTGTACGCATTTTACAGGAGGTTGTGCGCGCCAGGGCCGGTCTGGACGGATGTGGAAAATCTCTCCCCCACTGACATTCGATCCCCGGACCATCCAGCTCGTAGCGAGCTTGTATACCGAATATTAATATTGTAATTATTTTATTTAATTTTTAGGGCTTAATTATTTTTGAAGAATGGAAAACTGTCAATGTGAAATTTTAAAGAAATGTGCGACTTCCAAGTTACAGAATTGTGATTGAAATGCGGTTGCAATATTGTTTGAACTTAAAACTGAAAGAGTAAAGGGGATGTTAGAGCTTACTACTCTGTATTTTTCTCATTCCTCCCAATGTAACGTTTGCAGCATAGGTTGTTCGCATGCAGTGTGCACCAAGTCCATTAAGTGCAACTTTGTTATTGCTTACTGAATTTAAGTATGCTTGCGAATTTAAACAGACCACCCAAAAAAGCTGTCCTTCATTCTGATATGGGAGCGTAAGTTAGGTGTGTAAGTTTTTAGGTTTTTACGTCGTATGTTAATCAGTTTGTGGTCTTCGTCTGGGGTGATACGTTCTGTGGGAGATGTGTGTTTCGACGTTTCGGAGGAACATACTATCGTCAGGGTGACAATCTGGATCGTGTGGCTGCTGAAGTAGTTGAGAGGATAGGAGTGTGTCGGATGTATGGCAAAGTTGGAGGAAGCCTGGTCAGTCAGGGCTACTGAAGTGGGGAAGGATAGGACTAGTAACGAGCCACGTTTTTCATCATGAATTGTCTGCAGTTTGAATCCCAGCACTGCTGAGTTTATGTCTGACCAACGCAGACGTAGACTAGTCGTAAATTTGGCCAGCAACTTTTGTCTTCGACAGACTTACCAGTTGTATCAAGGTCATGTACTTCTTCCACCATATGTATTTCTGGTACTCTGGACCCATCGCTGCCACCATATAGTAGAAATACATGATTACATGCACTGCAGAGTTGAGGAATCCTATGACCACTGCTTGTTCACCTGTAAGAATTCAGAATTAATGTGGTGTGAGCATTTTAGAAATGCGGCTTGTAGTTATGTAAATTCGGACGTCGGCTAGTTGTAATGTGATTGTTGGCACTTAAAATGATTATATGTGCTGTAGGTTTTATAAGATACAGTATGGTGAAATTTTGAAATATGTTTACCATAATCAATGATTGTCACTGTCTTTTTTTGACAGAATATTTAGAGGATTCCTTAGTGGTACAGAAACAAGTTTAAACTGATCAAGCTGGCTTAAACAGAAGTGCTTCTTCCTTTTATTCTCGAGATGCCGGTTCGAATCTCGGTCGGTACGCCGACCATCCTGGAAGGTTAGCGAATTTCATGATTCGCTCGAGGCAAATGCAGTGATAGTGCCAAAAATTGGGCCACGCGTGTTTACTCTGCTCCTGACGCCATATAGTCAGGGCTGCTGATGGAATCGCGAAGGAAACCGTAAGGCTGCTCCCACACAGGACGCTATGTGCGATACGGTTGCAATACGACGGCAATGCGTTGGCAAAGAGATACGCACGGACCTCACACACCGAGGCGATAAGCACTATGCGCTGCTTCAGTACAAGAGAAATATTAGCCAGGTACTCATGAAAGTAAGCTTACATTACGTTCTGAAATATGTTACGGTACATTCGGCAATGAATTATCTTACCTGACTCATTCAGTTCCTCCATGGTATTTTGACACATTAGATCAATTTTGTCGTATCTTGAATAACTAGGATCTGTTTATCCATTCAAAATCGGGTGTTCCCCATTAAGTTCCACGGCTTCCTCGCTCATGCTTACATAGCCTAATACAGCACAGTAAAGCCCGTGATACTTCCGCCCTCTGTGACAGATCATACGTCTGTGACGATTTGTTGACGACTGAGCGACAGACGACACAGCATGGTGCGTCGTCATCGTATCGTATCAACCCGTCGTGAACTTATCGTTATCGTGTCGCCGTCAGTGAGCGAGATCCCGTTTGAAACAATGGGCACAGTCGTATCGTAAGCTAATCGTATCGATATCTTATCTAAGTAGCGTCAAGTATGAGAGCTCCCTAAATAAACGCTCATAAGTTGTTCGGCATCCCGAAAACCGAAGTCCCTGACTGGACCGTTCTCCGAGACAATTCGTTAGATCCAAATTATGGGAACCTTTTGTTAAAGATTCAGTTTGAAGTGATTTCCTAATTCATCCATCATTCTCCAAGTATCAGTCTTTTTCAATCTGCTTTTCGAGGCAGAATATCGATTTTTGACTTCGTACTAGGTATCTGGTTTTCCGTTCGTAAAACACTGAGTGAAGCGTGCCTGGTATGATGGATTTTACAGTGCATTGGTGTTACTAATACACAGTGAAATTGAGTTCCTGCAAGTGAATTGCAGTTACATAACGACCCTTACCTGGCAGATATTTGAGGCAGGCCCACGTGAATATCACTTGGGAAGCGTGGTGATACACGTGAAGGAACGAAATTTGCTTGTCCTTTTTTCGGAGTACAAAGAATATCTGCGACACAGCAAACAAAGCCTTTGTATATTTCCGGCAAATGAAATACACAGCTGGAGAAGCAAAACAAGAAAGCAGCAAAGAAATGTTATATAACTTACATAGTGGAAACACAGACGAATTGTAAATAACTCCTGTCATTTTAATAAGCCTTTATATGCCCAAATCAATATCAAATGGCTCCCTTGTCACAAAAGTATGACATGTCATTTGGTGATGATAGGAAGGGGAGGTTTCAAGTGGAGTGCAACTGCGAGTGTATTGAATAAGCATTTGCTGGCAGCTAACAACGGTTATTTTTTTCAGCTTGGAGTTGGGGTGCTAACAGCATCTCATTCGTGATTGGTGCCACCTTACGAAATGTTCCACAGGGTGTCGAATTTGTACTTTTTTTTTTTGGAACTACCTGAACAGTGGAAAAGGCATATAATATTTAGAGTTTGGAATGTCAGGGGTCTATATATGGCATTTGTATCCGTTGCAAGCCCGTTAGTAAAACGCTGGATTTAGTGGGGAGGTGAGAGGACAGGGGGTCTACAAGGGCGACTCTGAACGAATAGAAGATTATGAATGAGCTTGATGATTATCAATAACGGACAGATTTATCGTACGTAAGGGAATCATATCAGATTTCAAGAGGTTCTTGCTTACTTGTGATAGGGTGTTACATGGACCGTAGGAGGTGATATTTGGAGTGACTTCACTTCTCGTGCCCAAGCCGATGGTTTCATGAATTTTGAGGAACTAGACTGCGTTTGGTCTCTTATCTGAGTACCTTGTGAAATATGTTTCGTTAGATTTGGAAACGAAAGAATGGAAGTGGGTATATAACGAAAAGAAGGCGGGAACGATGGTTTACATGAGTCTTACAAGTAGTAAATTTTGGCTTACTAGAATACGTGTGAGGCGTACAATGTTCTCACATTTCATCATTCATAAATACTCTTAGATCTTCTAGTGCTGGGACGGCGCACTAACTGATTCCATTTTGATTGAGAGGATGCGGCATTAAAGTACACGTGATGTTTGTTCTTGCGAAGGGACTCACTGTGATAGTAACCAACATGTGAAGGAGAGAATGTTTAATGTACGGTATCAGGTCGAAATGTCAGGCTGTTTCTGGTGGGCGGATTGATGCCGCGTCGACATTCGTGCTCAGAAAATACTTGTAGCTCTAAAATATTTTCACTTCCACTTCAAGCGGAACTGCTTGAGAGGTTAGTAAGATGTCTCTGTGCTAAGGTTCGTATTTTACGGTCAGCTAAACGCGCGTTGTGGGTTGAGTTTGTTTCTAATGTTTTCTATTCCATGTGTTCTGATAGACTGTGGGGCGTGTCGGGTAGGCATCAAGGCAGCAGATGCACCTGTCTAGCTGGCATCACCCGGAACACATCCCTAATATACTTGGCCCTTCTTTCTCGTCTCGTTCTTGGTATATTAGCAGGGCTTATTCAAAATTTTCGAGAACGGCTCGATAACGATGTGCTTACCCTTGTTACTGGTCGGTGTTGTCCCGTTCGAAGTAGCCCACTTCCGAGTTCCTGTGGCGCCTCCAGCATTTCTGCCACTGCTGTCGGCGCCACAGGAACTCGTAAGTCTTGTTGGCGGTATTGTTACGTGCATGGAAAAGCATTCTTTCGGGAAAACGCATACTACGACCGTTGCTAGGATATTGGAAAAACCCAAACGAGAAATGTTGCCAGGATATGTGGAGAGCCAATGGGGAGGTGGGTGGGGGTCATTGGTACGTTGCGAGGACACGGGAAGTCGTACGCTGGGAAGACCGATTACACGACTATAGAGTAGTTGGTAGAATAAGGAAAGATGCCGTTTTTACTCACATCGCCATGCAGATTTCGTAATATCGTGATATTTTGTAATAACGTGTCAGTTATTCTGTAATTCAGCTGTTTAAATTAACGTTTGAAATACAGAAAGATGTTCAAAGGGTTGTGCACTCATGCATGTATAAGGAACACAGACAGATTCAAAATCTTTGTTGTACAGAAAATGCAGTGGAGGAACGCAACAGTATTGAGTAATGTGATATATATATGGCAATATCTTGGTAGTGATATGCCGGTGCCGTGTCACAGGTTGTCAGATGTATTAACAGTCATTAAAATTAGAAAAAAAAATGTTTACACTAATGTAGCGAATACCAAATAAGGTGCCAGGATAATGTCATTTGCAATTCAGTGATAGCAGCTGTACATTGTATACATTTATAATTACTGTTGTCATCCGATGTAAGCTCCGCGGACTCGTCGCATTCCATAGACGTGAACTATGTAGAATCTGAAATGTCTGCACACTGTTCAGGGCACCTTCTGCTGTCCAGAACGTGCACTGGAACCACTGAGCACCGTTACGAGCTGCAGCGTCTTCGGAATAAGCTACACAATACATGCCACAAATCGTTTCATTTGGATCAGCACGCGAATTGGAAAGCTTGCTTGAATTTGGATTTTAGTCTTCAGTTAAAGGTGGATCAGCTGCAACAGCGTTCGTCGGTCCTCCCGTTAATTTGCGTTCGGGCAGTGGTGCAAGGATTTTTGCGTTAGCATCACTAATTATGCGATGCTTGTCAGTCTTGAGATCACTTTGTTTTCGTAGCGGCAGGATACTACGAACATTTTGTGCGATGTTTTTGGAGGTAAGCTTGGAATGTCCAGCTGGGACTGAAGAATCGGGAGTTGAAGCACATAGGTCTACACTACAGGATGTAGGCATGTGTGAAGACAATACATAACATCATTTGAGAGAAGACCACGAAAGGGCCCTGCCATTGCTTTGTCTCTATCAGATGGAGATCCCGTAGAAGCGACTTCTGACAACTGGCGTGCAAGATATTTTGGTAGGGTCACATTTAGTCCAAGTCCCAATTCCTACATGTCAGTTATACGTATGTTTGACCACCCTCGTTTCTACTAATTTCGGCAGGGCAAATGCACAATCCAATTCAGGGTTGCTGACTGAAATGTTTCCTTCATGAACAGTGAGACTGTTTTGAGACAAGTGACTGTTTGCATTATGTTACATTGTCCTTCGTGGGACTCTAAATTCCTTTGCTGCTTTGTGTATACTCAACCTACCGTAAACTACCTTCTTGGCAGCTGTTTTCACTTTAAAATATTGTAGCCATATCTATTATTTACCTCCCCTTCGACCTCACTAGCTGAAGGCAAAACTAATGTGTAAGAAAGAGGACAAAATTTGTAAGCATTTCTCGACCATTCTTAGCAGCCGTGCAGGATGTGATTGTGATCAAAAAGCCCAGAACTTATCTGCATGACATTACAGTCGTAGATAACTTCCGTACCTTGCATATTACAAGAACGCAACGCACTCAACTAGGAATACTGTTTCGTTTAAGTACTTTCCTATTCTTTCCACACTTCCCATTATATTTCGAAGCCTGGACATTTACATGTGCTTTCGTAACTTCGGCGCCATTCTGCGCACTATTAGAGGCCACAAGCTGCTAACAATATGGGAGCCAGAAACGTTCCCTAGCTCTGCATTTTAATAACATGCCAATTTTTTGTCACGATATTACCGATCTTTACCGTGATTACTGTTGCCTATCCGCCCGTGTGGTGCAGAGTGCGCTTGAAACTTATAATGGTAACAAGAGAATGTAAATAAAAAGCTGTTCGTTTTAGGATTGAAAACTAGCAGGATTGTTAGGTTTCCTGTCACATCTATGTCTTCGAGTCTACATCAGTCTATTCCGCATTGTAATGCAGTTCCGGGGAAGACGCGAAGTAGCGCCGTTGTCAAGATACGGAGGAAGCCCATTCGTGTAAATCTGAGACTAGTGCCACTTCTTGGGTACGAGAAGAACCCCTCAGAGCCGATGTGTTTCGCATTCGGAGAAACCCAAATTCACAGTTATAAGCCCATTGCAAGGTTGCGGGGAAAAACGAATTATTGCATGACAGATCTTTGTGCAGGAGGAGGGATCAGTCATCAGTTGCAGAACAAAAAATTGTAGGCATAGTTAGTATCTGTTTATAGGTAATGGGCTTTACGTCCGAAGTGTATGTTAACTTACTGTATCTCCCAGTTCCACTGCTTTGGACATTAGGTAGCACCAGCCGAGTGATTTAATCTGAAAAAAAAAGAATAAAATTTAGTGGATTTAATCGTAAGAATTATAAAATGCCACTTCGTGCAGTATAATTATAGATGAATGGCATCCAGTAGTTATTAACAGTTTAAATATGCCAACATGCAGTATGCCGGCCAAACTTAAAAACTATAAGGATGCTTAAATGGGGGATGCGAATAAAATAGCGTTTTTCTTAAAGTAGTCTGACAGTGTACGCAGTACATTAATGTGACCAAGTCGGTTTGAGGTTTCTGAAATACAACGAAAAAATGAACACGTACAAGAAATGGCAGGTTAGATTGTCATACCGTTAGGCCTTCAGGTTTTATGGCGAAGTAGCAGAATAAATAGGTTACTTCGAGGTATCTAGACAGTTCGTCAGAAAGTTGGCTGTAGAAATTAAAAAGTGTGAGAATATGCACATCACGTTTGAATACGCAGAATTTTCAGATGCTTACCATGCCATATATGAGCCGAAGTACTTTTAACAAGACAAGTAAAGTCTCGCAGTTATTTTGCAGTCGTTTTATTTGGAATTGACATTCCTAGAAACCTCACACGCTATATTTGTTACGGCCAGTAAAGAATGCTTACTTTGTAAGTGTGCTCGCTTGCGACGTGTTTGGCGCTGCAGCTCTTGAAAATCAAGTGAGAGAGCAGTCCCTCCGTGACAATCTGCAGCAGAACAAGGAACATTCGTGTGTTAGGCCTACGCGATATGCTCAAGTGCGGAGTTGCTCTGGCATTGTTGCATCTTCTCTAACATTAGGCGTATTATTGCACAAGATACTGACAAACACGACGTATCCATTACGTGTTAAACGCTTCACAGGAGCCCACGAAACAAATTGTTTACTTATGGATGTATTTTATGACGTTGAATCAACTGTAATGATGATGAAAACTCAAGCGAATTACGTTACGATGATTTTAAATGTAGGATTGAGGGGACTATGTCATAACAACGCCGTTTCAAGCACAGTACTTGTGCTGCGTCGGATGAAGTGGGGAGACGCTCGTCAGTGGTGGATAGGTCTGGAGGGACAGGTGTGTGACCTGTGTGAAGCTATTCATCCGTTATTTGCCAGACAAACTTCAGAAGACTACAGACTGTTCCCGATCCAAGGGCGTACCCGGGGACGGGGGCTGCCGGGCTGCAGCCCCCGTCCCCAAACTCACGAAAACTGAAATTTAATAAACACAGATTTTGTAGGTATTATGGTACCAGACACTTTCACGTGATTTCCCCTTCTTCTGAAATCGGACGCAGAAATCGGCTGATGACTAGTACATGAGAATTTTGAAAAATAAATTAATAAAATTAAAAGAAAGGAGATAGGACACTGTGATTGAGTCATGGAACGTGTAGTTATATTCGTATGTATATAAATGCAGTTGCAGACAGTGGTATGTTGTACTTACAACATTAGTTTTATAATATAATTTTTAAAATCGAACATAAATTACGTAAAGCGCCAGTGTCAGCCCCCCCCCCCTCCCCAAGGAAAATTCTGGGTGCGCCCCTGTCCCGATCATTAGGGCAGGTAACTCAGTGGAGGTTCGAAATGGACGCGCCAGCCTAGATTGTCCGCCCTGTCAAAAGAAGAGGTGATGTCATCTCGGATTTCTTCCGGCAGAACTGGAAGCTGACTAACGGTCCCCTAGCGGAACCGTAGCTGTGTACAACATGGATCAGGCCTGTAATGCGGTCTGTTTCATTAGCTTGCTGACCCAGTCCGCGTTTCCTACTCACTAAGATTTCGTAGGTTGCTGTGCCTGACGCGCTTAGTGTGAATTATTATGTATCCTATGTATTGTGGGGCGTGGGGTCGGAACAGCGTGTTACATGTAGTGACTAGGATATGGGCTAGACGTCCAAGTGGTCATATTTCGATTTCCGGGAGACGCAACAAGTTTATTTCTTTCTCCAAAATGTCCAAACGGTCTCTGAGACCCACCCAGCCTCCTGTTCAGTGGGTACCGGGGTTAGACGACAGGGGCGTGAAGCTGACCGCTCAGCCCGTCTAGTAACGGGGTTAAGAGACGGTGGTGTTATAACTCCGCTTCCCTATACGCCTTGATGGAGTGCAATGGAGAATTACCTTTACCTATATATTAGAACGAGAACTGCGTACAGAATTTTGGTGGAGAAGTCTTAAGGAAACAGACGGCTCGGAAGATCGAGGCATAAGTGGGAGGATAATATTAAAATGGATCGTAAATATAATGGGGGAGCTTAGACTGGATTTATCCTGCTGAGGGTAGAGGTAAGCGGCGGGATGTTGTGAACACAGTAACTAACTTCCAGTTTCCACACAAAAGCAGGGAATTTCATGATTAACTTATTAGCTGCTCTAGAAAGTCTTTACTCCCTTGAGATAGTTTGTTAGGACTCAGTATTATCGTGTACGTCAGTCTTGTTGTTTTATACGTAGGCTATACATATGCATTATTTTCAGACCTTTAGTAACTAAATTGCAGTAACTTACATCAAACGCAAAATTGCGCGTTAGAGTACCCTACGCCTACTGCCGTTATAGACGCAGATTCGAAAGAGAGAATTGTCTTTCGTGTGAAAGGAGAATTCGTTGGGGCATTTAAGACATTCCTGAGGTGCCCCTTTGATTTTTCTCTTTTCTTTGCCAACCAAACTTATTTTACGACTTACCGATATGGCAATGTACAGGCTTAGCAGGATCATAGAGAAGTTGTAGGCCACAAGGAGTGTTTGCAGATTGAAGGGTTTGCGTGATGCCATCAGTTTGGGCCCAATTTTGAGCACAAAGGAGACATAACAAGCCACGATGCCCAATATGGGCATTGGGCTGCCCATAAGAAACCAAGTGTCAACCATGGATCCTGAGACAAAAAGTGACCGGTCACGTTTGTGGAACATTGAAAGGAAGCAACTCCGTGACGATCTGAAATCTGAAGTGAAAGACAGCAACAGAACACTGGACAGTAAACTAAAACACTTCGGTCGGATTATAAGGTGAAGATACAAGTCTTCTGTCATGTTATTTCTTATCGGCTGGTAAATATTAAATAGTCAAGTTTGACTCCCAAGATGCGAACATCAGGCTGCGCTACTTGTTAAGGTCGGTAACTGTTTACCAGTCGGTATAACGTAACATGCCAGAAGACTTGAGTCGTCATCCATACCGCTGTGAGAACCTCAGAATTGAAATCATGAGGTCTTAAAACTGGCGGATCAAAGTGTTGCGATTTAAATAAAGCAGTACGGTCAAAGTGTTCCAGTTTTAAAAGAACACCTATAGGATCAGTATTGTGACATAACAATCAAAGAAGTGAAGTGAGCCTTGCAGCGACATTGTTGATGTTCAGTTCTGTTTGATTGGTTTCCTCTTGCTGTGTACTTCTTTTCATTAGTTTCGTTTTATATATTTTGATTGTATTTTGATACATTTCTTGTTTTATATTTCTTTTTGGTTAATTCTATTTGTTGTAGCTCTAGTTCTGTACGAGTCGTTTGTTATCGTTGTCGAGTTATATTTGATTAGTTTGTTATTGTGTAGCTGTGTTTAATTATATTCGTTGTAGCTATAATATGGTGTTTTTGTCGAGTTCCGTTTGGTTAGTTTGGTGTTGCGTAGTACTGTACTGCTCGCCAAATATTATTCGGGTGATGAAATCAAGATGGATGAGATGGGCAGGGCATGTGGCACGTATGGGAGACAGGAGAGGTACATACAGGGTTTTGGTGGGTGACCTGAGGTTAAGAGATCACTCGCAAGACGTAGGCGTAGATGGGAGGGTAATATTAGAATGGATCTTTAGGAAGTGGGATGGGGAGGCATGGACTGGATTGCTTTGGCTCAGGATAGGGAGAGGTGGGGGGCGCTTGTGAATGCGATAGTGAACCTTCGGGTTCCATAAAACGCGGGTAATTTCTTGATTAGCTGAGGACGTGTCCTTCGCAAGAAGGACTCTGTTCCGTGGAGTTAGTTATTTAGTTAGGTGTTGCATACTTTTATTTATCTGACTTGTGTTACTGCATAAGTGTGACAGCTTCAAGAAAACTCACGAGTTAAAGCAGAGACGCATGAAGTCGCGCAACAAAAGACCGGCACAGGGGGGTTAGGTCAGAGTTTGTATTCGATTCGGCAGCTAACCGCCTGTAATTTGCGATTTTTTTTTCTCACGAAGAAAGAGCAGTATGTCCCATAATTTTCCTCATCTTCCTGTTTCAAATATGAAGGTAGGCCAACTAAACGTGTCAGCGAAATCCTGCTTTATGCATGTGAATGATGATGCATTGCCGTAAACCAGGCCACAGCTGCTTCTGTCATAACCACAGTGCAGGGAATTTTATAGACAGCAATTCCATGCAGGGAACATACGCGACGTGATCGGTTATCGTCCATTTTTTTTCGCTTGATTGCGCATTCTAAGAAATGTCGCTGTACAGCAGTAAAACAAATGTAAGTAAGTGGACATTGTAGCTTATCTAACGGCGGTGTTAGCCGCCTTTAGCGTCGCAAGGTATGGTGATAGTGAAGAACAAACTTTGAAGGGTGCGGAACAACATTCCCTCTAAGCTACGCGGGTGCTCGGCCGCGCAGTAACTGAAATGCTCCCGCACATAATGAATAGTTGCCGCACAGCTGTAATTTTTCAGTTTTCAGTGTAAATATTCTTATTATGCGTATTACAAAAAACTTTTAAAGTGCCGCTCAGTCGTCAGGTCGTGTAAACATTTTCTGATCAGAGCAGCAGCAGGTCCGCGCAGCTGTAAAAAAATTACAGGGAACGCTGGTGCGGAAAGAAGCAGTCGTGGCCTAATTTAAGGAACTCTGCCGCTATTTACCTTGAAGGACGGAGGAAAACCATGAAAAACAGCAGTCTTCCCTTTTACTCTGAGTCTGGTTTTAAAATAGCAGAGTCTTTGTAGTGAAGATGACGGTATGTTGAGTAGCTGTTGTACTTACGTTGTCAAGCTGCCCACCGGTGTGGTGACGTTCCGCCGACTGCGTGACTGTCGGCGTCCAAAGGGAGTCTTAAATGTGACATGACATATTTATGACTTTGTAACAGAACCATTGTTTATTGTCGATAACACCTACAAGGCGGGACACCACGCGTGGTGCATGCATAACGTGTTTTGTGGCAGGAATTTACAGGAAAGTGACATCAGTAGGGGACCTGTAGCCATTAGTAAATGGATGAAGAAAAGATGCGTACATGCCTATTGTATTTGACCTAAAATTGTTGAATATTAATACCAAGTTTCTTGCTAAAAATAGGCTTGTTTTGAAGTAATTGGTTTCTGGGCTTTATTTCAAACAGAAACGGTTCAGAAACGATTTGTTTGTGCCTGTAGCCGAGACGATACGGAAGTATTTACGCAGTTGGATCCAATATAAAGAGCTAATTTCAGCAATTGCTTCCGCACCGACTATACAGTGTCGACCTTTTTGAGTTACGCAGTGGGTGTTTTGAGGCGCGTTGACAAAATTGCAGAAAGCGACTATTAGCGTCGTCATATCTGTCTGTCTGTCTGTCCAGCCGCATGGATCAGCTTGGCTAGCATTGGAGGTATTTTCCTGAAATTTGAAATTTGAGTATTTTTGGCAAATGTGTTGGGAAGATCCAAGTTTCATTAAAATGTGACAATAACGGGTAGGCCTGCTTTACATGGACACATACGTACACTTATGATGGCATCTCGCTGAATTCTTCTTAGTACGAGAAATGTTTCAGCCGGAAGTTGTAGACAAAATGAAAAGATACATTTTATGTTCAGTAACGTTTTTCTGAAAATCCTGCCATTTATGAGATAGTGTGGAAAAATGCTGTACAGCCAGACAGGCCACAGGTGACAATATGATACGGCGCATGCGCATTGCGTGCTCCATAACTAAGGCTGCAGACACACTCAGAATATGTAATACCTTTTGCTTTTCCACGACAACGGTGGTTACGCGAACGCCCCTCAATGTTAGGTTTATGTATACATCGCCTGTCTTGTTCTTTAAGAAAATGTGCATACAATTTTCGAGACGTGTTGTATGTACTTGATATGTGTTGACTGGTAGGTTTTTTCACTTAGCGATTGCTGCCAGCCGAGGGAATTCGCCACTAACCGATTGACATGATGGGGGCGAAGGACCTACTTTTTCTTAAGGGGAGGGGAAACGACTATTCCGTATTTGAAAGACTGCTGGTGTTACACGCCGACGAGTGTAAGATACTGATGCAATACCTATGTCCTGTAAGGGCGCGAAACTTCGCAGGGTTGTCCAGAGTGACTGCCGGGTGGCCATACGTGAAGCAACATGGCAACATGGTCGAGACAAGACAAGTTTTTTTTTCTGATGGCTCGACAGCCCTGGTGGGCCTAGGCTTCCTCTGTGAGGTTCCTCGATCACATTCAGACACGCCACATTCGGTAGTACTCCTGTGGTCGAGTGATAGGCCCTTTACAGAGACCTCTACATTACTACACAGAACACTCACAAGAGACAGACGTCCATGCCTGCGGCGGGATCCGAACCTACAATCCTAGCTAGTGAGCGGCCGTAGACTGACGCCATGGACCGCGCGGCCACTGGGAACAAGAGAAGTTGCTACGGTAAAATTGTAACTGATGCTGAATTGTTGTAAACTGACGGGAAATTCTGTGTGGAAACTTGGTGAAACGTCGTCGTACTTTATACAAGGATTGCCGAGCAGCATAGGCCTATGTAGTCGTACGCATAAGTTAATATTATTATTTCTGTTGTATGTTGCTTTCGTAACGAACTAATTACGTAAGGTATGTATTTTTTAAATCTGTTTTATGTGAACTGAGAGTTACTCGTCGTCGCCATGTGGAGGTATAGCTCCACTCATCTTCAACCTAGGCACTAAAAGGAAGCGAACGGTCAGCTTTATGCCCCCACCACTTTATTCCCGCTCATGCTCCGGCCCCTTTAGCCTCGGGTAAAGAACCCCTGGTACAAATTGAGTAGGAGGCAGGGTGGGCCCCAGAGGGGGCCCGAAAGTTTCGGAGAGCAGAAAAATCTCGTGACCCTGCCTAGTCGCAATACTGATCATGGCATAAGGGGAGACGAAATTGTAAGATTAACATGTAGAGTGTACAGTAACATTGGAATGGATCCTGTCGGAGTGAGTTGCGGGTGAAATTCCTTAAAATAACGCAAGGCTGATTGAAAGGGTTCGTTTTCAGGGTGGCGAGACTTTAGGTCACACATGAGTGTGTTTGTTAGTGTGCTATGTTCATGTGCATGTCGGTCACTTAATAAAGATCCAGTATCATGGATCAGTTCGCTTGTACTTACCCATGTGTGGTTCAGTACTGATTAAGCAGTTGGAACTGTGTGGTTAGGGTTAGTGCAGGAAGTAGACAAAGCATTGCCTCATGTAACATTACATTTAAAGTACAAATAATATTTTTATTTGGCGAAACACCTTACTGACAGTGCAACGGATTATTACCATGTCAGTATGTCAGGACAAGAACACGGAGGAACCATGCGTTTTCAGCATCTTAGAAACATTTCGACATGCTTTAAACATCACAAACCATTATTTTAATGTAGGCCTGCATATCATACGTTCAAACAACGCTGTCCAACCTGCATCCGCAAGTGACTAATAGCAACACGGGGAGAAGGAATTAGAAACGTTTCTGGCAGTCTAGAATAGTGTTTAGACATTTAATTTTGCCACGTAACCCTTCTGTATACGTAAAACTTTCCGGAACCCAGAATGAAACTTGTGTATATGAGGTTAAGAAACTAGACCTTAAATAAGTAAGGATAGTTGTCCATAAATTTGAAACGAGGATATGACGTGCAACGTAATATTAGTTGCCCATGTTGAAAATTAAAAGCAGTTTGTCACATTTACGAAGAATGAAACCTAAAAAGTAATCTGCGGTTCCATAACAACAAAAACACAAGCAAAAATTTTCATTTTCAAAATATGGGTGTTGTATTGGTTCTAGTGTTGCTACGATTCAGACGCGTTTGAACGAATGAATTATTATGAGATGAAGTTTAAAACCATTTTAAGTGAGTTGTATAACAACAATATTTAAATTATCATTTTTGTATAGTGTAATGGGATTTGCTTGCGCAGCCGTAATTGTTACTTGGCGCAACCCTGGGCTTAGAGACTTCACACGAGACTATAGAAACATTTCCAGTAGCAGGTGTTTTATGTAAAAGAAAGAAATAAACCCCTTTTGAAATAATGTTGTGGGTGTTGCTATTGTCCATTTTAAAATATGAATATGAAATATCTGTCTTTCGGTTTTAACTGCGATATAATGCTATGTAGTTTCGTGACCCTAGAACGAATGGGTTACATGGTTCCGCACGTTAGTTGTGATTGTGACTGTCCGTGGGAGCTTTTTGAAGTAGTAGTAGTAGTAGTAGTAGTAGTAGTAGTAGTAGTAGTAGTAGTAGCAGCAGCAGCAGCAGTAGTAGTGGTGGTGGTGGTAGTAGCGGTGGTGGTAGCAGTGGTGGTGGTGGTGGTGGTGGTGGTTGTAATAGTAGTAGTAGTGGTGGTGGTGGTAGTGGTGGTAGTAGTGGTGGTAGTGTTGGTGGTGGTAGTAGTAGTAGTAGTAGTAGTGGTGGTGGTAGTAGTAGTGGTAGTGGTAGTGTTGGTGGTGGTAGTAGTAGTGGTAGTGGTAGTGTTGGTGGTAGTGGTGGTAGTAGTAGTGGTAGTAGTAGTAGTGGTGGTAGTGGTAGTAGTGGTAGTGGTAGTAGTGGTAGTGGTAGTAGTGATAGTAGTGGTGGTAGTAGTAGTAGTGGTAGTAGTAGTGGTGGTAGTGGTGGTGGTAGTAGTAGTGGTGGTGGTAGTGGTAGTAGTAGTAGTACTTTCACGCGGATTGTAGTAGCCTACTGTAATTAGGTAAAACGTATGTTCGTTCTATAAGGAAGTTTTCACACGTGTGCCATTGCAGTAACCAATTAATTCCCTTAGGAAGTTACATATGAGCGAGCTTGTGTTCGTAAAAACGGGAACTCTGCTGTCTCTGTATGACCTTTAGAATTGCGAAGGCACAGAGTAGACGAACATAAGAGACAGTTAAATGTTTGGCGCATAAATTTAACATGTGCTTGCATCAAATCTTTGTAGCCGTATATCGACAGTATATCAGCACTTCTGTAATGTCGTAGTAGGTTACTCTAGTTTCCTGCCTTCTGATGAGCAGACATTCAAGTACGTGTTTGTGGCTTCTTGACCATTTGTGGCGCGTTTTGGCCCACTGTGACTGGTACGAAAAGCTGATAAGACTCGGGTAACGTTTAATGGCAATTGTGCCAACGGCTGGATTTTATATTTAAGAGCTTTGTGTTCCCAGACTTACAGAAATAGGATAAAGCAGGCCTACGTGTCCGTGTGCTATAATGCGGTGGTTCCCAGCCTGTGCGAGTTTATTCCAAGGCTACACTGAGTAAAGAGTGCGCGCCACATGTAAACAACTATAAATCAAAGTTGTTTGTTTGTTGGTTTGTTGTTGTAGTGAGTAAAATATTGAGTAAAATATTGATTGATTTGCAACGGTTACAGTGTTCGTATTTTTTTCTGTCATATATAATTGAAATTAACGAAACCGTAAAGTACGGCTGTCAGCATGTGGGGGTCCGGTAAATTTTTCAAAGTTAGGAAGGAAATTTCCTACTCGGAAAGGCTGGAGTCCATGACCTGATTTTGCTCTTCGTCACATGGGCGTACTTGTTCGAGTAACTCGGTGCGTTGTGGACTGATTTTCTGTGTAATTTCTTTTCCTTAGTATGCCGTATGAGATTTGCGAAACTACATCGAGGCTGGACAAATTCGACCTTATAACCTAAAATTAACATAAATTCATTTACAGTATATAGAGTATTGCTCTGTGTGTGTGTGTGTGTGTGTGTCTAATTGTGTGTGATCTAGAAACCTCTGCAATGAGGCGGCCTAGGCGCGAGTTGGGCTGTTGCGCCACAGGAAAGGAAAGGAAAGAGTGATTTGATATGTCATGTGCCACGTAGGCATAGTGAGAATGAGTACAGCTTCACCTGGTCGGATATTGATTGACAAATGTGGCTGATTCGATGCGGAAAGGCTGCTGTTTGTCGGTAATTGAACTGCATTGACATATCTCAACTTTCAGAAATTCGGTTATAATACTCTGTACCAAAGGCAAATTTCTAGAACATGGTTTCTCAAACTGTGACACCCGTACTACTACTGGTGCGCCAAACAGTATTTACTGGCGGGCGGCCTTACTTTAAAAATCGAAAGAGGCCTATACAAGAGGATTAAAATTTAAAAAATAAATAAAACATAAGCCACGCATATTTGCAAACACACAGTATTGTTGCCAACATTATATAGCTTATCTCGCTGTGAATCAGTCTTTCCAATTTAAGCTTTTTTGAAGCTAAATCTGGCTTTGTTCGGAACTTCGGTAATGGGTAAAATAGCATTTAGCTTGACACCAGAAAGTGATTTTAAGGAAGAACTTAACTTCGCTGTATTTTTTTTTGTCCAGAATAGTATGCATTTTTCATACAACAATAGATTATTTTGTTTGCGCTTTGTTCGCAACACTATATTATGAGATATGAAAATATTAATTATTAATGTTAGTTACATAAGTTACTTAACCTGCCAACAGTCACTCGAAGCAGTGTTTTTTTCCGATTTTTAGTAATAACTCTTAACCGTAGCACATTATCAATATTATTATTTTGGTTTTTAATATTATGACAGTGTTCTAATTTTTAACTCCTTTGGCATTTTCGTGAGTTTTTAAAACTCATAGTATTATTATTGTCAATAATGGGAACATAACAGTCATACTTACGAAGCAGGCTGGCTTGTGCGTACGCGTTTGTTATTTTTAAACAGTCTGGCTCTCTTTTGCAATGTTAATTAAGTGACAAAAGTTGCTATTTATATGAACTGTGGCATGGATAAGTGGTTGAAGTCGGGGTCTTTAAAAAAACCTCATGAGTGTAACATGACAATTATTTCTAGAAATACTGACTGATTAACTTTGATGTTTGTTATCCAGTTGTGCTATCTGTATCAATAAATAGTATTTGTACATTGTCAAACGCGACATTTTATTAATAAAAAAAACTAGTCGCATTTCCTTTAGCCACACATGTCTCGACTTTATTGCTTATCATCATCTTAATCTAGTAAAACATAACATGTCAACAAATCGAAATTTGTGTAAAATGTAGAATATGTGTCGGTTTTGGGAGACGAGCTCAGTGCCTTACAAGAAGGTGTACAGTATATATTTATATCATATTAATTGGCCTTGTAATCTCCTTTGCGTATGAAGTTCCGCAGAGTTTCTCCTTTAAAATTCCCCAGACACTTATAATGGTTGGCGTTTTTTGTTAGAGATGTAGACTCCTTCCTTGTTAAATCTCTTTTACGCCGGTAACATGTGTTGGTTATTTATGAATGTTCGGTAACGTAAATGGTATTGCTCTAAAACGCTGTAATAAATTGCCATTAGTCAATAACTGATGTAAGTATTCTGTGAGTATAGTACTGTTTTATAATTTTGTAGTTAACGTAAAATTTGCAACTGTATGTATGGATGTGCTGTAATTGATGCATTCACTGAGAGCCTCGAACTGCTAGACAAATGCTAGCCATTTTGAAGACAGTTCTGACCGAAGCTGTAAAAGCTGTGAATTTCAATAAAGCCACAGCAGCAGGTAATTCAAGATTATTTTCGATTTTGTGCAGCGAAACGGGCAGTGACCATGATAAGTGTCTTTTTCATATCGAAATTAGTTCGCTGTCGCGGGGAAATGTGTTAAGTTGCGTATCTGAACTTTGGTTCAGAAGTGCAGATTTTTCTTTCCGAGGCCACTTGAGACTTAGGCAATTGCTTTGCTTTCGCGACTGCTCAACCTGGCAGTTATATTTTGCCGCCTCAGTGAGCTAAATAAGAGATTACAGGGATTCCTCAGTTCACGACAAAACAAAAGATTTCAGAAAAAAACTTGGTTCCTTTACTAAAGAAGTATAAAGTCAAGAAGTGTCTTCCTTTTTTTTTTTGGCAGTTTATCGGTGAAAATGAAATTCAACTGAACCGTGTAGTGGTGGCCAGTATGAAGGAACATGATAAGAACTTAGTCTCAGGCTTCACGGAGTAGGCCTACTTTACAGAAACATCTGACGTCAGAACTTGGAGTCACGGATCCCCTTTTTCATTGAGGGCATCATAAAACAATCGTTAACAACAAACAAAAAAGACAAGCTGGCAGAGCTCTCTTGTGACGGGAGTCTCCAAAAAAAAGTGTTCAAGGAGATGGATTTGAAAGAGTTCTGGTTAGCGAGACGCAAGGAGTATCCAACCATTTCCGATGAAACTGTAAAATTTCTCTTGGATTTATCACTGTTTACCTTTCTGAATGTGGGTTTCCCTCAGTAATTTACGTAAAGAATAAATAAGGGCATATATTGAGTACTGAGCCTAATTGCAGCCTGAAATTAAAAAATGTTGAACCAGACATGGGAAGCTGTGTTTGGCCGAACAAGTACGGCCTTCATCACACGGAAGATTCAACTAGTTTGTAATGTGTAATAATATGCAAGCTTATAATGTTCGCACTTTACTTCACACTCCACCTGTTAGTCTGCGCCTAATTTTGATTGAACTTAATTGAATTGTAGCTGTCAAATTGCCAATATATCACTCTGTGTCAGTCTGTATCTGCTGGATTAGTACTTTGCACAAGCTGTTTAAGCTTTTTACAGTACTTAAGGTTCATTGTTTACCAACTTCTTATTTTTACAATAAGTATCTTCATGATTGATATATTGCACAGGCTAGTTTATGCTTTGTTTTGATTGTAGCTTTCAGTGTATCAATGTACCAGTTTCTCAGTTTTGATTTATTTATCCTAAGAATAATGTGCTTGGTTGATATTTTGTACAAGCTAGTTCAGGTTTTATTGTTGCTGTGAAATTTATCCATTACTAATTTGTGTACTTTTTCTGTCATGATTATTTGCTTCTTTGGTATGTTGCGTAAGTTAGTTTAGGCCTCATTCTAGTTGTACCTAGCTCACAAGTTGAAAAGTGTACGTATTTTTTCCTTCAAAAAGTAAGCTTCGCAGTTACCCAGAGCATTTATGCTTTTTGTAGTTAAATACAAAGAATATTGACAGTACGCCGAAGTCGTTAAATTTCATTTAGTGGTACGCGAGCGAGAAGGTTTGAGAACTCCTGTTCTAGAGTATTTCTAGAGTCTGTAAGACTGCCTAGAAATGTAATCTGAGATATTTCAGGTTTTCAAATTTGTGCCTTTTCCTGTTTTTCGCAATTTCTTTTAATATATGTCTACTGTTAATCTATTGTCGAGAGGCCACAGTTCGCTGATAATATTGGAGCCATGCTGCATTTAATAACTGTTGTTATCGTTATTTATCACGTCACTTTGTCTGAGACAAAGAATATTGGCGTAACGTAGCACATCGTTGTTTTTCGACTAATATACCTTATCCTGTAACCTGAAGGTACTTCGTAAATAAATATATCTATATATTTGTAAGTGCTCAACTTGCCACAAACGAATCTAGGGCCATTTTTCTTGAAATCATTATAAAGCGTAAAACTTAAAAATAATTTATTGGTCCTGTTCAGTCTCAGACCTGAAAGGTATGGGTGTTAGGAAACGGGCCGTCTGCTTCATCGCTGAGCATGAGATCAAACGTACGTGTCTCTCTCAGTCCATGATTCATAATTTTTAAACAACCCATACAGGGCCCGTATGTTGGGTATTCTCAACTCTGACTACTTGACATACACAATGTTTTCGGCTGTTCGAAGTTACCCCTGTCTTCAGAACATTGCTTGGCACCACACCGCAGCTTTTCTCTGCTTCTTAGTTTCGGAATTTTGGGCGGGGGGGGGGGGGGGGCGAAATTCTGTTGTGGTTCCTTTACAGCTGATACGTTCAGCTACCTACTTTCGAGTTGTGGCCTACAGTTATATCCTGTCTGTATTGTTTACGTGCAATTTTGTGTTTGTGATCCTAGATTAACATGCGCACTTTCACGTCCTGGTCCTCCAGGTACGCAGTTATTGTTATAGGTCTGCTTAAGGAAACGAGACAGAGTTTCTTGGTAAACTGTCTCAGGGATCTTGTGTATGTTTGCTTACCACAGTGGCCTAGTATGGTAGTGGCGTGAGTACAAACTCCTTCGGACTTAAACTGATTTTGTTCCCGCGTTCATTTTTATTTTGTTTAATTCTAAGAGCGCCTGCTTTAATTCATACTGTGCGAATCGTTTAGGTTGTTGGAGCTGTTATTTTGTCGCGGGTAAATATTCTACATAATAATTCCCGTAGAACTTAAAAATGTAGGGAAATTTTCTTTCTAAATCTTTTTTGACTGTAGTTCAAATGAAATTCCAACAGATGTCACACGCTGCTGGAGACAGTAATTTTTATGAAGATAATGATTTCGGCTTACACATACACAGGGTCGAAAGTTTCGACAATTCTCACTTGTAGGTTTAAGTTTCCAGTACGCCGATTGCAGGCAGCCCCCGAAATTAAGTATTACTTTATTCGGCCCATATTGTGGAATGTCGTCGGTGTCCTCAGTTTTACCCCCCGCTTGTATGAGTCTTGTTTTACGCGACCTCAACCGATTTTATACAGCAAACACCGTGTCTGTCCGTCGGTGCTTTCCTCGAATTGGGCAGTCGCTATGTGGCACAATGCTTGGAAATAAAAGGACATTGTTCAGAGGGGAATATTGCACATATACTGTGTGTGTAATATTGTTACAGTAGATAGGAATTTAATTACTTGAGTGTAGTTTATGAACACTTTTGGTAACGTTTTGATCAACGGAAATATAGTGACTGTGAGCATTCTAAGGATAATGAAACGTTGTTCAAAGAGAATATGCGAGGTACGATGATAATGTGGTCATATTACGACAATTTCATGATTAAATTATAGTTTTTTTTAAATAATTTCGCTCACCTTTTGTTGTATTCTTAAGATTTCTTAACTTTTAGTTTGGTGAACGGTAGTGCATATTGATAAGGTTTTCGTAATAAATAAGTGCATTTCTTTAGTATATTTTTCTTTAAGAAAAACACGGGCCAGATAGGAGGGGTTTCGCGATTTGTAGCCTCCGTTGCTACAAAATGTACTTACTGTACGTGATGCGTCTAAGCTGCTCAACATAAAAACCCCGCTGAGGCCTCCAACACTGCTTGGGGCTCAACATTCTGTGCAGTGATATTAGAAGTAGGGGAATGGCGGCTATTAATAAAAGGTCGCAAAAAGCTTTACGCCCATGATTTCTGGGATAAGATTTTGAGGGTGAATTTTAACGTCCAGGAAAATGTATGAAACAGAGACAGAGAGAGAGAGAGAGCGAGCAAGAGGACACAGACTTGGCCTTTGACCCGCTGTTTCGGTTATCGAAAGCTGAGCACTTTGGCTGCGAGTGTGTCGCTTAGTTCCGGAATCTTCATCCTGTCTTTTCCTTCTTGTAGGCCTTTCGATAGAAGTCTGAGAAGAGATACAGGAATATAACAACATTGCTGATGAAGAAGAAGGTCAAGGCCTTGGGGAGCTTGCAGTCGTACGCCAGAAGGCAGAGCAGGTATGCCAGCATAATGCAGAACTGCACCTGCACACAATGAATTGCAAGTCACTACTCTCATTATTTTGCAACACGTAATTTAATTCATCTCTGTGAAACGGCGAAACAATTTGATCAGAATATGAGCCCAAGAGATGTGTGAAAGGAAAATATCGACAATAAAATGACTAGTTACACAATATTTTAGCGTGGGTGTAGAGGTTATCCTCCTTTAAGACAGCTGACGTCTGAATTTGCAATATGCCACATTTAGTTTCACATAAATAGGCTAATGTATAATTTACATTATGTAGCTAGACATTTGGTTGTAGGTGACGTGCGTATTGCTCATGGGTCTTACCCTCAAATGTAAACAATAAACAAAACATTCTCCATTTAGTATTAGAATAAGTAAACATTGCCGCGTATATAAGAGCGAAAATGCAGATTTATGAACACAGTTTCTTTATGAATATCAGAACTCTGAACATATTCCGAAAGAGCTTTAGGTGGGTGAATTGAATGAGACGTAAGGAAAATTACATACAGAGAAACTTAACGTTTCGTGCCTTAGTGTTGATAATGTTTGGGTGCGGGCTGATTAAATCAAGTAATCAGAAATAATCAGGGATGATGACACTCATGTACAAGATATTAGAGAAAAAGTAATTTCTTAAAAAGCATATTCGGGTATCAGTGTGGAGGATATGAGGGCATAGGAAGGTCCTTTGTGATGTTCCAGATCGGACGGAATTGGGTCAGGACACGGTTAATTTGGAAATGTTATGGTAATTGTGATGAAACTCTGATTTTGATAAATATTCTTCAACGCTGGAATGAACTAACTTGGTGTGTACCAGAGAGAGGGGCAACTTACCAGCTGTATCCAGGTCATGTACTTCTTCCACCATATGTATTTCTGGTACTTTGGACCCATCGCTGCCACCATGTAGTAGAAATACATAATTACATGCACTACAGAGTTGAGGCATCCTATGACCACTCCTTGTTCACCTGCAAACACGAATGTGTCTGTTACCCGAGTTTTGGTAGGTTTCCATAGACTGTCTCTTCTTCACTCGGTATATAGGAATGCATTTTACTCATTGGTAGAGCGTTATGGCCGAAGAAATCAATTGAGCTGAAGTGGCCTCAGTTTTATTAATGCTGCTTCACGCGAAATGGCTGCAAGTGTTAGTGCCCTGGATTGCATGCAAGGTCTAGCGTCGTGCGGCACAACTGCTGACACGCGCAAATACCAACCTGCTGCTGGAATTTGCATAGGTCAGGAATTCCGTTCTTCTGGGATATCTCGCTGGTTCAGTGGGTAATCGGATCTCGAGGGAGCAAGAATAATCATAGACGTAACTTGGCTAATAACATTGGTTGGGGGGGGGGGGGAAGAAATTGGTTTGAACCAGTACTTAATATCTGTACACCCATTTCCCCCACTTGCACACCAGTTTTTTAATTTATCCTCTTCAAATCAGTAGTTAAAAGAAACTATTCTTAGGTAGAAAAAATAGTGGAGGGGAATTTGTCCACCCTTGTTCCCCCCCCCCCCACCTATGAGAATAATTATTCTAGGATCGCTTGACCTTTGTAGTTGAGGGCACTACGTTGCCTTGAAACGTCGGGATCCGATTATCCACTGACACATCGTCGTATCCCCGGAGAACCGAGTCCTGAGCTACGCCGCTGCGAAAATCTCGCAGCTTGCATTCGTAGGTCAGCCTACGCCACAAGTAATGAAAAGAAACTGCAGTGGTATCAGACTAAGTTTAACTACCGTGTATTCATCAAATAATGCAGTATCGGGCACAGTGATTAGGTACCTGCTTCATGTTCGGTACGTGTCCCATTCGAATGTCAGACAAGAAGACTGGCATTCCGACTGAGGTTGTCACTGGATTATTTTTATGTTATGAGACAAATGCTAGCAAAGCATTTTAAGGTTAGCCACAATTTACTGCGGTTACAGCTTCACCAATTCTCTGTTTATAATTTTCACATCCTTATGTGATGAGCTCTGCAGTTATTGGTTTACAGTAGGCTATAACAGCAGGTAGTGCACGAGTACAACCCATGCAGGTGTATAATGCTAACCACGAGTATTTGCTTTATTTTATCTGTCAACAAACATCTATCAAGTACAACTTAAAATAATTGTATTTGTACAATCGGCCAAAAGTGTTTCGACCTCTTATATCACGTTCTGTGGATTCACACGAATTACACAAGCCATTGAGATATTCACTTCGAACTTAACGTTGATTTTAAAAACTAAAATTAAAGAATGCAGCGTTAAAACGGTCTCATATTTTGGTGACGTAACATACCTACCCATCTGTAATGGAATATTTCCTTGTTATGTTGCATTTCAACCTTCAGCATCCTCAGTCAGCAATAAAATTATTAAAGTCAAGTACGCACACCTTTTTTGGGATATCGGGGATACCCGGATGTCTTTAATGTGGCCGATACATGTTGCGGACATATTAAAAGTATTGTTCATTCATAACACCAACGAATACACATTTGGCGCATGAAAATGGTATTGTATTGTTCCTACATGTTCGGAGTCATTTACGCCACCTTCAGCATTATTATAACAGCATTCATGCAGCTAGTGTCAACATATAGGTTTCTTAATTTGTTTCGTTGTCCTGACCTCTTCTACCCACTCACAGTAGGTGTCGAGGTTGTTTATTTTCACTTGATCACACTCAGACACACACCACAGGCGGTAGGACTCCTCTGGACGAGATATCGGCCCGTCGCAGAGACCTCTACCTGACAACACAAACACTGTACAAGACAAACATCCATGCCCCCGGTGGGATTCCAACCCACGATCCCAGCAAGCGCTCGGCCTCAGACCTACGCCTTAGACCGCGCAGCCACTGGGATCGGCTTCCTAATTTGTGCTGTAATGTACTGTGAATTACTTTTGTAACCTATTATATTTTAGTAAGTTTTAAAGTTTGGTGTAAAGCTTCCTGAACAGGGCGTAAATGACGCCGAAACATGTAGGAGCAATAAAAGACCATATTTTCATGTGTCAAAGAAGGCGCAATCATTGGTGTTATGAATGAATAATTTAGTCAATGTGTATGGAATAAACAGTGTCAAAAATATTAAAAGTAGTTGGATAGTACAAATAAGTGTATATTTGATTTTAACTGTGTGGTTATTGTTTATTCAGTATATTTGTCCCTTGTGTTGTAGTTTTTTTTTACATGAACGTTATTTCGAAGTGGAAACCTCAGTGGCTGGTGTAATTAGTGTGGACCTCCTACATATGATCTAACAGATCGAAACACTTTGGGCTGACCGTACAAATAAATTTACTGTTAATTGTATTAGACATATTTTTGTTCACTAACTCTATTACTAGAACGGCGTGTACTGCAACATTAAAAGTCTTTTGTTTGCATATGCCTTTATAAGTGACTAAGATGAAACTGTTATTATTTTAATTAAGCGAAATATAAATTCAGACGAGAGAATCTGCACCAAACCAAAATTTAGCTTACATCTTATAATGCACATTTTCCGTAAGTACTAAACTTAATCGAAATTTGTATAATGGTTGTGAAACTAAAACGGATTTACCGGTGACGAACGGAAAGCCTTAGCTTCCTGCTTGGCGCATTTAACAGCGTTTGTTTCAGTTATAATTATATGTGATTTGGAGTGGACAAGGAACTGAAATTGTTTTTCGAAGTCGTTTTGAATTAGGCTCTGTGTCAGATAAATCATCGCGTGTATGGCACATCGATGTTTGAGGACTCGTGACAATGTGCGAGTTTTTACCTGGCAGGAATTTGAGGTATCCCCACGAGAACAGTGCTGTGATGGTGTGGTGATACACATGTAGAAACGTCACCTGGTTTTGTTTCTTCCTCAGAACAAAGAAAACCTGCAGGAGATAAAGTTTGTTTATGCCATCTACAAAACGCGCACTTTCCTGTGTGAATAGTAAGGAAGTGTGAACAATAACAATAACAATAACAATAACAATAACAATAACTGAAAAAAGACACGTAAGGCACACAATATAAGATTCATTTATTATACAGCGTATTTACCCAACCTATTTCGATTTGATTGACGGATGTCTTCGGCAGTGCATTCTACATTGCAAGTGAGTTCTCCCACCAGTGAAAATTATACACCATAATGTCACTGTGTCTTACCAACTAAATGCGCACTCACCATAGATCCAAAATCTGTGTACTACTCCGACATGTTTCGGCGATATGGCGCCATCTTCAGGGAGTACACCATTATGAGGTCATCTGCCTGTGGGTCCGTCGCCTTCAATCGTTGCTCAGGTTCAATCTCTTTGTGTAGGGCTACGTGGGTCGTTCGCGTTGGTGCAAATGAAACTTACACACACTGGACACCAATCACATTAAAATATTGCCCAGTGTATAAGTTTTATTTGCACGAACGCGAACGGCCCACGTAGCCCTACACAAAGAGATGCAACCTGAGCAACGATTGAAGGCGACGGACCCACAGGCAGATGACCTCACAGTGGTGTACTCCCTGAAGATGGCGCTATAGCGCCGAAACATGTCAGAGTAGTATGTACATCGAGTTGGAAGTGTGGTGAATGTGCATTTAGTTGGTAAGACACAGTGATATTGTGACTGATTTCACGTTAATGCACGGTGTAAACAAAGTGAATATTATACAACAGTTCCATATTTTGATGTTGGAAACTGTATGTGCGTGTAGAAATTTCTAGTGATTTTTGAGTGCCTAGCACTTATTTCTGCTGTGTAAAAGATTTTGGTGTAATTACGTAAATATTTTAAATCCTAAACCTTTACAGCAGTGATACTCAACCATTTGGTGCTCGCGGCACACGTGACATGTTCGCCTTTCCTTGCGGCACACTAGAACTGAAATAATTGCAGTAATTAGAACACAGAACTGAAGTTTGTAATAACAGTGTAATAACAGATTGTGAATTTTGGTAGAAATACGCCTATCAATTTAGGAAACTTCAGTGAATGCTGTGGTTTCTAAATGCTCGCTCAACTTCGCAGAGATTTCATATAAATTTCACTCTCTTTCTGAAATTTGCATGTGTGTTTGTCATTTTTACAGTTTTAATTTTTCTGTTCCACTGATTGGGGCACGCTTGGCAGGAGCTCGCCGTACGCTGGTGTGCCGCGGCACATCGGTTGAGAGTTACTCCTTTAAGGCTAGTGGTTAGTACACTGGCTTGCCAGGTTTAAAACTAAAAGCTCTGAATTTTCCCCATAGAATGTGCTTATATGTTTCTTATGAATATTACGGTGTGCAGCGGTTATTGTACCTATGCAGCAGTCACCGATTGATATTTTTAATGGAAGCACGTTGCGTTCTCTTTGAGAGACGAACTGAATCGTTATATATATAATGTGGATTAATCTTAGTCTTTAAAAAGTTAAATCAATGGCGATTGTGGTAATTACGTTAATAATCCTGAAGGAAATCGTGTGTTAATCCGACGATTGACTTCTATCTATTATTGAGGCAGGCCAGTACGTACGGGGCTTTTTCTCTTTTAATGTAACAATAAATGTGGCAGAATAGGAACATGAGTCTTTATCATAATAATAATAATAATAATAATAATAATAAACATCATCATCATCGCCGCTGCCACTGTTGTGGGAGTTAATATTTGTGGTCAAGTAATAGGCCGAGTCCAGCAGTTCGCGATCCTTAAGGGAAATAAGCTGTAGTCCGTCCAGCGAATCTGGTTGGATGTTATTAATTTTATTGTAGATATTGTGTAAAATAGAAGGTTTATTGTAACTGCAGGAAAGTCGATATGTTTGTGGAGACGCAAGTTGGAATTGATGCACGTACTTTAAAACAGAGCACTTCAGTTGGAGAGACGCTGTTAATTCGCGTGGGCATTAATCAATGTTGAGATAATCGTGTCCGATTTTAATAATAATAATAATAATAATAATAATAATGATGTTAGGTCTTGATAGAGCTTTAAATTTTATACAATTGACACGAATAATTGGTACTTCTTTAACAGTTATAAAAGTACTGATTTTTTTTTTTTCGCTAGGCCGTCTGATCCTTTTTTGTTTAGAATTAGTTCTGTTCGGCCTCAGAGTAAGAATAATTGCTCCCCGTTGTGATGGACTGTTAAAGGTACGTGGCGTTACACGTTTGACCTTCCTTATGCTATCACTTTGCGACGTTCAGTAGAGCGTGGAGAGTAATTTTTATTTTGTACTCTTTAAATACCTGGAAACTGGCCGTGAACTAGTTTGGACTGCCCCAGAAAAGTATCAGCGCGTCATTGTCTGACCTCATGATCTACTGGGAATCTTTTGCTGAAACCGGATTATTTCATGTACGCACCAACCAGCAGGAGTGTTGCCGGGGGACTTTTCGGTCATAAGTACACGAACATACCATGTTCCGACATTTTACCGATCTAGTTTACTTCCTTCCCTTCTGGAAGTGGAGTACAGCGTGTTTTACCTCGTGAAGAATTCCATAATTAACAGGGAACTAAAGTAACAGAAATCTCTTCTTATAGGGTTTTAAGCCTTTTTCCATAGACTTCCTTGTGGTAGAATGAAATTAGGGGTGTCTTGGCTTCCTGAAACCTGACAGTGAGGTATAGTATTGTTAACACTTCCCAACCAAAGAGTTTTACAGTACAAGTTCAGAGGCAGATGACACTTAAGAAGGTATTGTAATAAGTGGAATGCGCATGATATTTTAGGCATAACTGTAGCTGCAGAACGTTATTTATTTTTTTGCCAATACCTGATGATAATGTATGGTATTTATTTGGGTTTGTTTATTTCACTGTTACACTCCAATTACTCCGTTGTGAGTTGCTTTAGAAGTGGGGCTGTTCGAACTACGAGTAGAAAGATCCCCTCGAGGCATAACATCTCTAACTTGTATTTCACTTGTCAAGTAGTGAAGGTGACAGTAGCAAAATGTTATATCTTACGGGCTAGCCTGACTTGGGTGCTTAATTATGTACGTTGCACAAAATATGGGTAAAATTCGCGAGCATAATCGTGCTATTCCGTCTTGTAGTAAGATAGTTAAACAAGTCTGATAAAACATTGGTAATTATGCACGGAAAGATAAGAGTGACATGCGCCTGTGTCAACACGCTCTGTTTTGTGTCACTAATGGTGCGGTTGTAACGTTGCCATATTTTCCGGTCTCTCAGTTTTATGCCATTACATTGCAGTTATTAAGAATGTTCCAGTGGGCCCTGTCCAGTCTCAACGGTGCAGATACAAAGTTGCCCCAGTATTCGCTCCCGCAGTTTTGTCGCTGAAAGTACAACTACCCGCATGGGGTTGCCTTAGTATCCAATCGCTCAGTTTTGACAATAAAAGTCGAGTTCAATTTTACCGCAGTATCCGATATCTACACTTAGTTACTAAAAATCCATGCATGTTTGCCGGTCTCTTATTTTGCGTAACCGCAAGTCCAGACATAATATTGGTCCAATATCTGATTTCTGATTTTCTACCAAAAGTCTAGGTGTGAGGTTGTTCCCGTATCGGATCTCTCAATTTGGTGGCTGCAAGTCCAAATATAAAGTTGGCCCAACATCCGATCTGTCAGTTTTGTGCTACTGGAAGTCTATATGTAAGGTTGCCCCCGTGTACCATCTCTCAGTTTTGTGGCACTGACAATGCTCGTAGAAAGGCTGTCCATTTATGTCAGCAACAGTCCGGTTAGTAAAGTTGCCTCAATATCTGATCTGCCTATTTTATACCACTGACAGTCCAATTACATGGACCTTATGCACAGGCATATTCTGCAGTTCGGTATTAGATGGAAGTGGCCTGATTCCAACTTCGGCAGGTTTGCGGCCTGGGCAAGGGACCGAGTGGGCTACAGAGCCGGTCTGGACATGGTAGTGAGGATAAACGCGGATCTACCCCTCACACTTGTTCCGTTTGTAGCAACGGGTTCCCGTTTCGAACTATCGTCATAATAATAATAATATTAATAATAATAATAATAATCTCTTTTATGCCGTGTATTCACACTTATATACCTGAAACAAACCATGTTTCTAGGGTATAGAATGTCGCAGCTATTCCGCGCGTACTGTTAATGGTGCATATAGCGCTGTCTTCGATATTAAACTCTTTTGTGCTTCTACATTAGCACTTGCCGCAGTATGTGTGCTGTGCCCAATATAGCTGTTTTCTGTAGTTCCTTGATATCGTGCTTTCCTGGTACGCTGCTCAAGTATTTTCTGAAGGATTTTGAAATGGTTCCAGTTGCCCCTATTATTACTGGCGTCACCCTTTGTTTTTACATTCCACATGCGCTGGATTTCTGTTATGAGGTCTTTATATTTTAGAATCTTCTCAGCTTCTTTCTTTATCACATTTCTGTCTCCCAGGATGGCTATGTCAATTAGCATACATGTTCCTTTTTCATTATCCCGGATTAAGATGTCTGGTTTATTGTTGTGGATGGTTCTGTCGGTTTGCACTTGTTGATTCCATAATGTGGTTACCTTGCCCACTTGACTCGTTTCTACGGATTTTGGTACATATTCATACCAGAGTTCACTGTCTAATTTTACCCCTAGTTCCTTATATATGTTGAAGTGTAATTGAGCACACACTCTATCATGTCGCTTGATGTATTGTTCTTTTGCCAATATTGGGCACGCTGACATAATGTGGTCTACTGTCTCCTCAAATTGTTGACATAATCTGCATTTGCTATCTTCTATTATTATTATTATTATTATTATTATTATTATTATTAGCATTAGTACTGGCCTTCTAGCTTAGCGTGGTGCAATATTTTCCTGCAATGCTTCATGTCTCGTGTTACACTGATATTTGCGAATGCTGTGTGCTGAAGAAACGGAAAATCGCAACAAATACATGAAGTTTTAGCTGAAGTTACTGAAGATGAGGCTTTGTGAAACATAAAAGAGTAGCTTGCAGTAAGTTCTTAAATGTTCTGTACTTGGAACTTACCGTGTCTAAAAGTTCGACTATTTTCGAGAAGAAGTACCACCATGCACCATTTGATACCTGAAATGATAAAGGAAGATGTCATGATTCATAGCAGAATCCGAAATTGGTGGACGCATGGTAAATCAAAGGTGCAGACAGGCGTATGGAATGTAGAGTTGGCACAAAACACCTGTCTCCAACAGGGGCGTTGCAGCGTAGTCTCTGAAATTCGGAGATATATTTTATGAACAGTGTCTAGAAACAGAAAATATTTCTGCGTGAAGGTTTTTAAGGACACTTCGAGCGACATAGCGGGATATTAATTATTTTATGACGCTGTATCGAGTGTGCATGTTCTGCAGCGTCGAGTGAAATATAGTCCAAGGAGTACGTATATTGAATTGGTTGGAATACATAGTTTAGCCGTGTTAGCTTATCTGTAAATACTACTTGTACAGTGGACAGGGGAGACTGAAGAAAACCACGGGAAATTCAGTGGTCCTAAATTTAAGCGAATGTGAGTGGAATGCGTTAGTTTTTTTCTAAACGAAGCTATTTCAGGCGCGTTTGCAAAGCAGCTGCGAAGAACTGTTGTAATTCCCTTTAAGTTCGTCCGTTTTGCCCGCGTGGAACAGCGTGAGTCCCACCTGACGCATTTTCGTAAATGTAATATTTGTGGTTACTGTTACAAGTTGTCGAAGTATTTCGATTTTGGTTAAAATTTGACAAATAACAGAAACGTCAGATAAACACATACATTTACGGTATCTCTCCGTGATTGTTCTATATAATTGAGATAGCTTATGTTCTCTGTGAGGTGTGAGTTGTTTACTCCACGTGCGAGTGCGGCGCTTTCTAGTGGCGGGATTCGCCCAAGGAGGGGAGGGGCTGCAGCCCAGTAGCACCCCTCCCCAACTCGAAATTTAAAAAATCGGATTTTTAGACACGATGGTATCAAACTTTTACGTAATTGGCCCTTTAGCCGAAATCAGCTGCTGAAATCGGCTGATGGCTAGTACATTAGAATTTTGATAAATAAAACAATAAACTTAGGATGTCTCAGATGAAATTAAAGAGAATGATTTGGACCTTTTGATGTAAATTAGGTGAGTGAGTCAGTCATGGGACATGTATTTATATTTATAGGTATACGTATAAATGCAGTTGTAAACAGTGTTGGTACAGTTATACTTACGGCATGATTTGTGTAACAGTTTTTAAAATAAAACAAATTATATATAGCTTCAGGGTCAGCCCCCCCACCCCCACCCCACATGAAAAATTCTGGGTGCGCACCTGTTATAGTGCTTAGTAATATAAAGAACGAGTAGATAGAAGCGAGTAGCCTGTGTCACACCAGGGCCAAAATCGCACCACTTTCAATTTTGACTCACACAGCGCTCTGCCGTGTTATTTGATGCATGTAAAATGAAGTAGGAGGCATATCCATGGAATCTCTGTGGCAGTTTTCTCTCTGTCGATGTGTACTTAATATTAAGTTGAGATCGAAGGAAAAGGGGCAATTTTGACACCCCATGGTGCCATTTGGGAAACTGGATACCAAAATGTCACGACGTGACATGGTTACGGAAAAAGTATAAAATATAGTTTTAAAGTTAGCTGTTGGCGAAGGATTTGTATAACCAAGAAGCCAGGGGAAGTGTTTCAATTCTTACTTCTGGAAAAAAAGGCACAGTCTTCTGTGATTAATTAAATATCTGAAAAGTGGTACGATGTAGGCAACCTTCTTTTTGTTTTGTTTAGAAACTGAAATATACGTGACAAATTTAAATGTAGTCATGAGAGTGGTACACACGTGGTTAACCTGCGGCGGGAGAGTGGGTCAGGCGCCAAGTTCTGCTAAGTCACAGGTGTTTTGAACATTTTACCCATCACTAGAGGAGGGGGAATATTTACGAAGGTCTTCATCGTGATAGCTGTAGTAGTGACTGAATACTGAAGGCGGATGGTAGCGTCCACCACTTTACCTACCTGCGTATACGAGCTGAATGTAATAGAAGGACCCGTTTACCCACTCCACCATCATCCACCTTCAGCACTCAGATGCTACGTACCCCGTGACCCACAGCATATCAGCATATTATATTTCGTTGTAGCATGTGATGCGCATATATTAGAAGCATGTTCTACTTACTGCAATTGAAAATGGGCTTCCTTGTTGATTTGCTGGCTGGCAGCTGTGTTTAAATATGTAGGACATCGCACCAACTCTGAAGGGCTGAAACAAATGAAATAGTTAAGACAGACACTTTTCTGTTTGACAGCATTTTATTACTGTACTAACGCTACACAGAGTTATACGACCAACATAGTTCGGTCTTATTCAGGCCATTATCAGGTCAGATCACAAGCCGAAACATGCTGTCTGTCTAATTGCAGGTAGTATTAGGACAGTAATTGTGTCAAACATGATGTCCTGTTTATATCACTTAATTGTCACTTCGTATAACGGGATGAATTCTATCACAGCAAATTTGAGCAGACTGTTTTCATAGCATTTTACAAGCTTTTGGACATCATTCTTGAACATAGGCCTAGCGGTTTTTTTCATGCATTTGTCGTGTGTATTTATGCCACAAATACGCACTGGGGCTGCACAGCCATGCGTTGTAACTTCGAACTTAGCTCAGAGGTGCCCATATGCTTCCGAAGACGTGATAGCGTATGCATGTAAAAACATAACATTTGGCCCTCTTTGTACGGACTGTACTTCAATATTGGTTATGTAAATAGATAAAATGGGAACTGCTGTGCATGAGTTCTTGGCGTGAAATTGAAGGTGTCAGTATGCATAATGGTCTGTGCACTGTACTCACCATAGTACACAGCCAGAGACTGAACACGACTTGATAGAAGTTATATGCGACAAGAATTCTTTGCAGATTGAACGCCTTCCTTGTGGCCATTAGCTGAGGTCCAAGCTTCAAAACGAAGTACAGATAGAAGCCAAGAATTGAAAGAACTGGCACAGGACTGCTCATGAGGAACCACGAATCCACCATAGGGTCTGAAACAGACGAGTAACAGGTTTCATTTCTTATGTGTTTGCTCTCAGTGGTCCACCACGGGGCCTGAAACAGACGAGCGATAAGTTCCTTTTCTTATGTGTTTATCGTCAGTGATGGTGTGAAACAGACGAGCGATAAGTCCCTTTTCTTATGTGTTTATCGTCAGTGATGGTGTGAAACAGACGAGCGACAGGTTTCTTTTCTTATGTGTTTGTCGTCAGTGGCCCACCATATGGTCTGAGACAGACGGGTGACAGGTTTCTTTTCTTATGTGTTTGCTCTCATTAGTCCACCGTAGGGTCTGAAACAGGCAAGTAACAGGTTTCGTTTATGTGTTTGCTCCCAGTGGTCCATCATAAGGCCTGAAACAGACGAGTGACATGTTATGTTTCCTCTCAGCAGTCCATCATAGGATCTGAAATATACGAGTAACAGGTTTAGGTTTTTATTCGTTTGCTCTGAGTGGTCCATCGTAGGTCTTTAACGGAAGAGTAACTGATGTCTCTTATTGGAAATGTTTATCTTAAGTCTATCATACTGCCTGCAACACAAGTGGCATGTGTCGGTTAATTCGAAGTGTGTGCTCGGTCGCTAGGTAATGAGCCACATACTTTACAAACCGGCCTAGTTTGATTTACATTGGTACGGAAGGTCTGTTGAAACGGTTGCTGTGTCAGTCCACACTGTAGCCGCTACTTCATATGACGGTCTGATTTTTTTAACCATAGACGTGTCCGTTTCGATTCCTTTTATCCCAAGGCAGCACGTTATGATGTCAGAGCTACTTTATTGTGTGGATAAATAATGTACTTATATAAGGAATTCAAGAAACTTTTCAAGAGGGTGGAAAATTCCCTCCACACATTTCCTGATAAAATTGCAACTGATACGGAATTCTTATAACACAGGCACCTGCGTAAGGTCGAATTTTTTACACTTTGCACTAAGGTGAAATGGCTTCTACAGCAAAACAAGCACTTACTCGTATGATGCTTGTTTCTCCTGAGATCATTAGGCTAGCATAAATTCTAAAGCAATAATTGTATTATCAGTGATTGTCAGTTCGTAATCTCTTTTGGTGGGGACCCAATTGCTTAATTTTCTCCAATATCGCACGGTCACCTTGCTTGTGATGTTTAGCATGTAGCAGACATTTCATAAAACTTGTTTTTCTGTGTTTGTGTTCCTTTTTCACACAAAATTTTACGAGCCTAGTTTGTCATCAATTTTTTTGTCGCCGCCACACAACCGAAAATTAAATAAGACTCTAGGTATACATTTCGAGCATTGTAGAAAGAGCATATTTATCGAAATTCGGCTAGTCAGTTTAAATATTTGTTAGGTACTGTGTGAAGCATCCGGGCACTGCAGTAAGTGATGCCAGTACCGATCCCACCCAGTGTTTCTGTCTTTTTACCTTGTTATTATTGATAGCAGAAAATTTAGAACGGCATACGTAACGTGACCTCCACTGTCATGAAGTTCGTATTAAGTTTCTTTGTTTTATTAGGGGTTTATTTATGAACGCTACAGTAGCTAAATAAGCTTATATAGCGTCAGTAATTAAGATGATTCTTCAATAATGAATCGTAAAAGATGTGAATGGCTGATGGCAGTGACCGCGCCGTCTAAGGCTGGGTCTGCGGCCGCTTGCTTGCTGGGATTGCGTGTTCGAATCCCGCCAAGGACATGGATATCTGTCTCTTGTGACTGTTGTGTGTTGTCAGGTATAGGTCTCTGCGACGGGCCGATCCCTCGTCCAGAGGAGTCCTACAGAGTGTGGCGTGTCTGTGATCTCGAAACCTCAACAATGAGGATGCCTAGGCCCACTCGGGGTGTCGAGTTATGAAAAAAAAATTTGAATGTAGTGGTCGTGGCCTAATGTAAAACATCGTCTGGGTATTTGCCCGGTGGAGCTGAGGAAAGCAATGATTAGTCTCAGCCAGAATAGCCGAGCTCAGGGCCGATACCAAAATTTAACAAAAATCTATCAGTTATGTGGAAGGCTGTTACGGCAGGACGCCAGAATGCTATAGAGCGGGAACCGGGGATTCTTCCGGGGAATGACAACGGCTTGATCGTGCAGCTGTTCATTCACGTTTAGCCTGACTAGTCCGGAAGCCGGCTCAAGTGGCAGCCCTGTACACCTGTATGCCTGGGGTGCACGTTTTGCATTTCGACCACGAGGTCGACTTTCTTGATACGCTTTTCGAAAACTACGCCATTCACACTGGGTAAAGGCTGGGACAGTATCATAGCCTGCGATCACTCCAGTCCACGTTCTTTCCAGTTCATTACCCATTACCATACAATCGTTCGACGCTATATAGTTTGTGTTACTGACAGCATCTGTAAATAAACCACGATATACAGACAGTACTTGTAGCTTTACGTCCACTGTGCCGTACGTATTCGTGGCGTCATGCTCAACGACAGGGGCAACTTTAGCGGAAGATGCACATAGGAGACAGTAAATGAATTAGGTACCAAGAACCTGCACAACAAGTTTTGCTTATCCACTTCTAGGAGACTACTCGAGCATGTTTCGGCCATTACTTACAGCCATCCTGGGAAGGATTGATATGCGAGGATAAATATATGGAGTTAAGATTTAAATATCAACTTTGTGGACAGTAAATGGTAAGGCACATTATAAATATGCTAGTGTAATATTAACGTATAGGTGTTGACAGTATATATATATATATACATATAGATTAAAATTAGTAAATTAAAATTAAGTGCATTGGAACTTTTGAAACTGCTATAGTTCTCTTCTTCAAACTTGTTGAGTGGTATGTCCTGTATGCCAACAAGCTGTGTACACCTTGAACGATCACTTGTCGCAGTGATGGTGTACGTTACTCCCGCTTGGAGGACGTAGCTGTTGTCATTGCCTGACAGATGACGTTCTTCGTCAAATGGCCTGGGCGTATACATACTTTCAGTTATAGGACTTCCGGTTTGTATTTCAAAGTGGGTTTTCTACTACATAAAATAGAGGCATTTGTAATGAAATAGGGATAACCGCCGTCTCATGTGCAACTACCCATTTCGATTGTAGCGTTAACCTTTATCCTGCTAATGTGGAATATATGGTGAGCTGCTAATAATGCCAGCACCACTAATGTGTAATATTTGGTGACCTACATTTGGCAACGCTGAAAGGAGCCTCTCTCTGTCTCTCTCTCTTTCTGCACAATGTCAACACTGAATCAATTGTGAAAGACGTCCTATGTCACATCTGTGTGCACACACTTACTCGGCTACCAACTAGGCCCGTAGGCCCTGAAGGGCCTAGTTGGTAGCCTTTCACGATTGATTCAGTGTTGAGACATTGTTCAGAGAGAGAGAGAGAGAGAGACAAAAAGGCTCCTTTCAGCGTTGCCAAGTGTAGGTCACCAAATATTACACATTAGTGGTGCTGGCATTATTAGCAGCTCACCATATATTCCACATTAGTAGGATAAAGGTTAAGAACTACCACTTTCATTCTAGAACACTACTGACAGTCATCAGTCACGTTTTGTTGATGCGAAATGGCAACCCGACATAAATGCATGACAGCTTACCTTTCCTGGACTCGACGATTTCATTGTAATTGTGGACCATCAAATGCATCATGCCCGCCATGGCCGATACCAGGGATCGTTGTCTGAAACAAGGGCACGTATATTACGGATTAGTGATGGCGGCGAAAACGAGGCACGGTGTGCTTTTCGTTACTTCTTTTTGAGTCAACGTATAAAAGGTCATTCAATACTTACATCTAAACGACTGCTTTGGATTAAATTTGGTGTATGTGCTCTCTTGTGAAAACTGTCGAAGGAATTTGATTTTGGCCGTTATGTGTCCTGTCTACAAATCAGATACTTAAAAACTGAGCAAAAAGGTTCAAGTTAAATAAATGATGTGAAAGCGGCTGAAACTGAAATATCTGGGAACAGCGACGAGAAAGAGAAATAATACTCGTGATAAAATTAGGATAAAATAAATTATGGAAATGCTTGTTATGACCGTACAGGTCATAAAATTTTTCGTCACTTTTTATTTTAGAAATTTAAAAGTGAAGCTTGTGAAAAACAATAATTTTCCTTACAGTTTTTATTGTCCTATAATGTGGTTTTTTATTTTGTATAAAAACAACAAGTGCTAAAAGTGACGTGCACAGATAAATATTTTGACCTAAGAAGGATTAAAAATGAAGGTAAACGGAAGTGTTAAACAAAGACAACATGAATCAGTTGACGAGAAACTAAGAAGACAGGAATCAAATTGCCTACAACATGGAACAAGAATGAACAACGGGATGCCAAAAATAATGCTGAATTGTAGAACAAGTGGACGAAGACGACTTGGAAGACCCTTGAAGAGACTATTAGACGAGGCTGAAGCAGGTCTATTAAGGCCCCCTCGTGATGAATTATTATTATTATTATTATTATTATTATTATTAAGAATAAAGACTACATGGGAGGCCATGCAAGTTTCAAAGGCTGAGTTAGCGCCAGAGCCATTCCAAACCCTCTGAAGAGGAGACAGTTTTCTTGATTCTGCGGGGATTCCAGCTACTATTTCTCGGTCGTCTGTCCCGTAGGTTAGTGAAGCAGCTAGACACTGCATTAAACTCGTCTCTTTGTGAAATGTTCGGCATGTTTGCAACTTAACCTTTTTGATGCATTTCATCTAAATGGTATCCACGTTACGTACATGTAGTACCCTTGCGAGTGACTTGATTCGCACCCGGGGTCGAATGTTACCGATGATAATCTGTTTCTAAATTATTGTACGTCACACTCGACAGTATTCAATTAGAATAGAGCAGAATCGATTATTGTCGATAGTTTTTAGTGTTGCGGTGGAGAATCGCATGTGCATTGTAGCGGACCCTTAGAAGATATATGACGGTCATGTAAGGGGGGGGGGATCAGAAAAGTTTACTGCTCTGAAGGTTCCCAGGCCGTGCGTGCTTGTCCTTCTGGTAAAGGCATGCTGGTAACAAGGTGAAACACAGGGAAGCGGGCGTGGAGTATGCAGCAGAGGAAAGAAATCGAGCATTTGGACTGAATTTTATGTTTGGAGGGGAACATTGTGACGAAATTTTGATTTCGTTGGGAGGGCAGCTTCTTGGCGAAAAATTTGAAGTTAATTTTTGGGGAGGGCTGCATGAGTAGCATGCTGTTCAACGTGGTTTTTGGTTACCAATTCAGCATTTGCTCTAGCGCTGAGGAAAGCCACGGAAAATTTGGGTCGAGTTGGCCGGTTGCAGGACCTTCCTGATGCATACTGACTTCTAGCCAGCAGCCCGGTGTTCAAATACACGAACCCTAACGGCAGTCAGAGAGGCAAGTGGCTAGTGTGTAGGTTGATATAAAAATAGAGTTCCTACCGCACGGTAAAGACACTTGAGTCTCCATTGCAATGTTCATGTCTTGTGACCGGAATACAGGACAAAATCACAGCATAAAGATAGGTAATAAATCCTTTTGACGGGTGGTACGGTTCAAATATTTGGGAAGAACCCTAACATGTCAAAATGCCATCCATGAAGAAATTAACACAAGACTGAGGTCAGAGAATGCGTGGTATCATTAATTGCAGAGTGTTTTGTCTTCCATCTGGCTATTCAAAAATATAAATATTAAGAGATAGAAAACTATATAATTTTTTCTGTTGTTTTGTACGGCTGTGAAACTTGGTCTCTAACGTTGAGTGAGGAATGTAGGATGAGGGTGTTGCAGAATAGGGTGCTGAGGAAGATATTTGGGCCTAAGAGGGACGAAGTAACAGGGGAGTGGAGGAGCTCTATGATCCGTGCTCCTTACCAGTATTATTTGGGTGATCAAATCAAGAAAAATGAGATGGGCGGGGCATGTGACACATATGGGAGACAGGAGAGGTGTATAAAGGGTTTTCGTGGGGAAACCAGAGGGAAAGAAACCACTTGGAAGACTAGGCATAGATGGAAGGCCGAAAATGGATATTGAAAAGTGGAATGGGGCATAGACTAGATGGGTCTGGCTCAGGATAGGGATAGATGGCAGGGTGTTGTGAATGCCGTAATGAACCTTCATGTTCCATAAGATGCGGGGAATTTCTTGACTAGCTGAGGACCTGTTAGCTTCTCAGAAAGGACTCTGCTCCGTGGAGTTAGTTATCACATACAGTATTAAAACAGTACTAATTCTCAATATTAAATTTTCTCCGTCAAACACAACTGTTATTGAGGGACAACACGCTTTGTGAGGTAGCATTAATAATAGGGAAGAGTTTTGTTTGAATGAGAAAATTTTATACTGATATTGTACGGAGCACAACGGGATGGGGCATCCAAAAATGATCAGTACTAAGTTTTCCTGCCGATGAAGTGTGCATACTGCCCCTCGAAATGGGGCATAGACCTGGTAATACGAAGCAGAGGGGTCACTCCTTGTCTGACGCCGTCCTTTATAGTCACTGTTTCTCTAGACAAGCGACAAGTTCTGTATAGACTTTATTGTGTGGTAAATTTATCTATGATAAACGTGTGCAAATAGGGAGTTTTGTTACGTATTAATATGTGTATGTTTGTGATGTAAGCCTACAGGACGAGCAGAATAGTTAGTTTAGATCAGGAAGTTGTGAAACTGTCCCAGAAAAATTAATGACTTAACAATTAGAAGTGGGTCATGTGTAGATACGCTGTCCAACCGTACACAACGTAAGTCTTTTCTGAGTATGCAAAACTACAGTAGGAACTTACAGCGGATATCTGCAGCAGTGTGTTGTAAGGTACACATGCCCGTAGAGTTAACCTAATACTGGCCACACGAGGTCGAGTCCATTGCTCTTGCCTTGTCTTTTTATGCAGAGCGCAGTACGAGAATGCGGTTGAACTGCTTGTTTCAGTAATAGCGCTTCCACACACTCCATTGTCACTGTATTCTTTTTAGACGCGTTCACAAAATTGCGAAAATTGGCTCTTTGTTTCTTCATGTCTGTCCGTCCGTCCGCATGGAACAACTCGGCTCCCACTGGACGGATTTTCATGAAATTTGATATTTGGGGATTTTTTTTAAAGTCTGTCGAGAAAATTGACGTTTCATTACAATATGAAAAGAATAACATTTACTTTACGTGAAGACTGATGTTTCAGCACCATATTCACACAAGCTGGCCACTTCTCGTTATTCTGATCCAGATGAATCCAGTTCATATCCTCCAATCCTATTTCTTGAAGATCTGTTTTAATGCATTTTGGGCGGGTGGGGGGGGCGGTCACTCCAAAAGTCATGGCAACTTTTCTTTACCCAGAAATATGGCAACGTGGGAAATGGAGTATAGTGTACTCGTGTATGCTTGAAACCACATGGCATGTTTGTGTAAATGTTACCTTCATGCGGGAGTGTGTGTGCAGGAATGCGGACACATTTCATGCACCAACGCCATTGCGCTGGCGATCCTGTTGTGAAATGTTCGGCTCGAAATGGCATAAATTAGCACGTTGGATGACACGAATGGTGTTCGTCGCTTTTCCGATTTTCAGCAAACCGTAGACAATCTCAGAACCACTCTGAAGGTTGTTAAGAATCTGCACGAGAGGTCTTCGTTGTACCGTTTTTCCCTATTCAAACTGAGTGGCACAATAAGACAACGGCAGTATGGTTCAAACTATGTGTTGTTCGCTTGCCTCCAACCCGGGGTCCTGTACACGTATTCCCGTCTCACTGTAACATACACAAGCATATGTGATGTGCTTTCACACCACCATACTCCATTTCCTGCGCTGCCACATTTCTGGCAAAGAAAAGATTTGCCATGATTTTTGGAGTGATCCTCGCGGTCTCTTCCCATGTATGTCTAGGTCTTCCAAGTGCTCGCCTTGTCACAAAACACCTGCATACATTTTTCGTATGTTCCAAACGTTCCAGGTTTTCCGTCCATGTCATCATTTTTTATTCGATTACTGTAATAATATTTGATGAATAGTAAGGATTATGGCGCTTCTTATTATGCAGTATTTTCCTACCTTCTGTTATGTCTATTACCCCCCTTTTAGGCCCAAACATCTTCCACAGCAACCTACTTTCGAACCCTCAGCCTAGTAGTATGTTATTCCCTAAATGTGACAGACCACATTTCACACATGTAAAACAATAGGAAACTGCGGAGATCAACCAACATGAAGTATGAAGTGCACAACGGGAAACGTTACCGTCATGTATTTTGATCATTATATTTCTGTGTAAAAAAACAGGAGGACAAACGATTCTGAGTCGCATTTTAGAAAGAATTACTTGACTTTAAATCTGCACTGAATTTCTGATTTGATTTGCTATTGTCGTTCCCGAGTATTTGAACTCCGCCACTTTATCAGAGGATTTGTTAGCCATGTTTTTTCATGCATTCTGTTCTTTCATCTTACGAATTAACTGAGTGGAACATAACAGTTCATGCTCCGAGCGAGGCATGAATCTCAGACGGAACTCTCGCATAGATCGATGTTACGACCGCATAACGTCAGATTATTTGTTACTAGTCTGTGTATGTACACACTATGCTGGGTTTTGTTATTTCCGGAGCCAACGGGAATATGTTGATGGGGTGAAACAGCTCGTCCCGCAGCGCTTTCACTGCTACTGTCTAAATAACAGAGCAGCCCTTTTATGAAAGTTAATACTGAAGAATAAAGGAGGACATATGTAGAAAGACAAGGCATAAATAAAGCTTTCTCCATGTTTTTCCGAGCGTGCCTTTAGCAGGCATCCAAGACAAACAATAATTCAACAACATATTGGTAGAGAATTTTGCTCCTGGGAAGAGATGAATTGTTAAAACGCTGTTACGAGTGGCGTGTAAGAAACCCGAAATGTGATAGTTGGGCAAGAAACCAAAGTGATGCAGTATACAAAAGTGGGGTGAGATACATTTGGTTAGACAGAGATGGGAGGGACTTGAAAAATAGATGTTAAATAATTAGAACTAGCTGTATCTATATTCAGAGATATACGAGGAAAAAATGGAAAAAAATTAATCTAGTCTCATACTGGAATATGAAACAGGAATGGAGGAGAGAAGTGTATAGAGACTATAGATCAAGGTATTTCGAATGAAAGAATTGGGTTAGCATGGTTTGTGTTGGGAATATGGAAAGTAACAGGTGAAAGGAGAGATGCACCCTGTGTAACGAAGATGACAATATTGTTCATATATTACTGAAGTGTAATGAGACACAGAGGTGGCGAGAACGGTGTGTAGATAATAAATTGTTACATATAAGCGAAGACGTAACATCCAAGAAAATAATCAGCTGTAATAAGATAATATAATGTAAAAAATTACGTAAATTCTTATACAAAGTAAAAGGCAAGTGAGAAAACGAAGTGGCAAAAACGGTGCGAGGTCCAGATGAAACGAGAGAGAAGGAAGTGTAAATAGAAATCCGTTATCAGTTTTGTATGTATGTACTTAGATTAACACCTGACAGAATATAGTAATTAATTTACGTAAACTGTAGCCATTAGTAGTAAAAAGAATAGATGTGAACTTGCTAAACCCCGGTGTTGCCAGTTACACACAAGATGTAAACGAAACTCAACTGGGCAGTATAACTGGAAGTTTGCATTCAGCAATATCGAGCTTATTAGAACCGCTTGCTGTTGCTCCTTATACAAAACACCGTGCTTAATCTATCGTTTAACATCGGCGTGCTCCCGTTCATGATCTCCGTAGTCATGACGTACAGATGAAAGGTCTAGTCTCCCAACATATCATCCCTACCGATTTATAACTTCGAGCAGGTTTTCCGATTTAATTTGGCTACGGATCCCCTTACAACTCGAAAAGATTTTGCGGAACCCCTAAAAAAATTCTACAAAAAACTACTTAACAAAAAATAAGGATAATAATAAAAGTGTTGAATAGGTGTATGAAATTAACGTATTATTTAGTTGCACATACACTTACGAATGAAAATTACACTTAATGTAATATATACGAAAAGTGAACTTTAAAACTAACGTGCTGTCCCTAAAAAACCTTTCAAAATATGGATACTATGTTTCAAAAAGTCAGAAATGTAGTTCTTTTAAATTATGACGCTGCGAGCATGTTGTAAACGCCCAGCATGCCTAGATCAGTTCAGCCGTCAGGCCGGACTTACTACCGTCGGAGCTCGTGTAATGGGAACCGTGCATTTGAACGAATGGATCATTGTCAACCTCTCCTGCAGCTGTTAAACTCCTTATGTCCGCAGAACCATCGTATAATCTCTCGGCATTGCAGTATTCAATGTTACCTTTCTTTTTGTCGTTTATTTTGTAACAGAATAAAATTAAATGCTTACATTTCTCCCACTTTAACGAACATTATTATGCCTGGTTCAAGTTTTGTGGGGTGTTACGCCGCGTTGACTGGTAAATAGTTGCCGACGTTTCGGGGGCACCACTTTCCTTCGAAACGTAGGTAACTGTTTACTTGTCGACACGGCATAACATCGCAGTGGACGTTAGCTTCATCAGCATCGCTGTGAGGACCTCATATCTCGTATCCCTTAACTTTTCAGTGTAATGACTTCTGTTTTCCAGCGTTATCAAACTGTTTTGTACATTTGATCGCGTAGTATATTCGTCAGGTTACTAAACACGGTTCTCGCTATTCTGCGTCCACGTATTTTCCTGACGTAATCCTGGACAGATCAAAGGAACGTAGGCAGAATGCCAACTTTTCCAAGTCGTTTAAGTTTTGAACACGAAGTCACTAAGGAGGGGTATTCGGATGTAACTTGAAGGGTATTAGTGTTGTTTTGGTCGGAACTTTCTAACGAAACTTCACGTACACACAATCCAAGGACCGGGTTGTAGATGTAACAAAAATTTGCGGTCTTTGGGCCGGGGGGGCGGGGAGGCTCGGGGGGGAGGGTGGAGGGTTGGGATGTTTTACGCTCGGACTGTCGTGGACATATTAAAATTATGGACTTACGGCACATGACGACGTGTATGTTGATAATGCGATATTTTTGCAAGAACATGCTTTCCCCTCAGTCTTCAGGGTGCAAGCATTCTTTTACGCTGAAAATTTGGGCAGCAGTGACAATTTTGAAGTCTTGTATAAGTTATGCCGATTATTGTAGAGGAAGGCTTCCTGATTGGAAATATGACTGCCAGTATTTCGTCTTGGAATAGGCCACAGCACTTAACCTTTCTAGTTCACCATATGTTTCATTGGGCTTTAAATTGCCTCGGCAGATTATACAGCGTTGTTAAGATGCCAGTGACATAACCATCCACCGTTTGACGCTTAGTTTTGTGTTCACGGTTGTATGTTCTCTTGTACCACGCTCTAACCCTTTAAAGACGAAGCGTATCTGTTTTATATAAGGACTCAGTGCGTACCGCGCTGTAAACAGGCCACTTCGGTTATAAAAACCAGTCTCTTAATGTTTTATAAGGCAAAAGTTGCTGTTTGTTCTGAGATCCGTACAAAACACATAAACGCAATGTGGGCACCACGTAGAATTTTTTAATGTTAAACCTGGTGGTACGTAAAGTTACCGCTAGGCTTTAAAAGGTTAATACTGGGATATTTATTCTTTTGGACTATGTAACCAAATAAGAAACAAAGCAAAGCTAGTTACAAAACCCTGTAACCGTCGTGGTGACGCATTGGGACTGGCTTGTTGTTTCCAATGCATATAATAAAAATCAAGACGGTTACAGAATTTTTTGAATATTAAAAGTGTTAGGTAACGACTTGCCTGTATTTCTTGTAATATTTTTCTTAAGGTCCGAGGTCTCTAGAACCAATCAGATTCTACGAAATTGTTGAAGGTCAAAACCGCTTGCACAGATATTAGCCTTTCAAAGCCTCTGCGGTACTCCTATGCATCTGGATAAACTACAGTACGACGTCATTATAAGTCGATACACAAGGAGGCACAAAATGTCTTTTCCTTCTGCTGAAAACTAACGACGGTTTTCAAGGGCTTGTTTCAGATCCGCGTGCGCCTATACCTCTTCTGTCACGGAAAATCTGGCATTCCTCTTGAACTGTTAGTTATGTAGAAGGGAGATCAACTGTAAGGAAACTTTAGGCTTTTTAGTAACATTTTATATAATCTGTTACTATGCTCTGCATAAACTGTGGTAACCTTTTAAATACTAGCGGTTACTGTACGTACCACCAGATTTAACATTCAGAAATTCTGCATTATGCTCACATTATGTTTATGTGTTGTGTATGGATCTCAAAACAAACAGCGACTTTAACTTAAATAACATTCAGGGATTGGTTGTGTACTGCACAGGTATAGAGTGTTTACTGCGCGGTACGCACTGAGTTCTTTTATGTTTCGTCTTTAAAGGGCAAGGGGGCCGCTCTGGCGCAGTTGGTTGAGGCACTGCGCTACAAAACGGCAGGTCGCGGGTTCGATTCTCGATGGCGTCAGTGGATTTTTTCATTGACATAAACCTGTCGGTCGCACTATGGCCCCGGGATCCACTCAGCCTCTAACAGAAATGAGTACCAGGAATATTTCCTGGGCGGTAAACGCGGCCGGTGCGTATGGGTGACAACCTTACCACCTTCAAGTGCCGATTGTCTAGAAATCTGGGAGCCTCGACCTCCTGGAACCCTATGGCCCTGTCCAGGCCTCTAATGGGATTGCTTTAAAGGACTAAGTGAAACATTTTTTTGTAAGTAGCGGAACGCGAACTGGAATTTATCCACTGTGCCACGAAGACGCTTGGCGTAGTGTATGTTTGGGTTCAGACATTCTGTGCTTCGGCAGCAGAGGTTATTGGTTCGCTTCCTGCTCTACCTGCTTTGCTCTGGGAGGAAGGATCATCAGCTAACTTTCAACGAAATGCTCAGACGGTCTGTACGCAATGGTTGTGCCCCTGCTGGGAATCGAACCCCGGTTCCTCGATCTCAAGACCGTTATCTAGTCATTATAATTAATTCATTAACCAGCTTATGCACTTAATAAAATGCATTCAGAAGTATAAAACTACTATAAGCTTCTACATGTTTCGGCACCGAGGCGTCATCACGGGGGAGTTATTCTGACAAAGGATATAAGGCCAGCACTCTTAACTAGGTGTTGTGTCGCCTTTAAGGCGGTTAAAATATTAAAATTTTAAAATAAACGATGTTAATAATGATAAATTTACAATATTGTAAATTTAAAATGTGTTAAATATCCACACACATTTGTAAATTTGATGTCATTTCATTCGTTCTGTGATACACGAAAATTCAAACAGTAATGGATACTAATAAACGAAAGCCATGCCTGATTTGATTTGACGGTGGATCAAATTTGCTTCAAGGCAGGAACTTGTGCATAACGGCTGGGCCGCCAAAAATCTATGATTTGAAGTAACGGTTCAATTCAGTAACTCTTTTTAAGTATTTGCTCAGAGGACATGTGTCGGACACGTACTGAACAGGCAGCTGTTCGAATGCCGGCTATAATAACAGCGCGTCGTTATTTTTCCAAGTCTCAACAGAATCACAAATTAAGTTCACCCTCACTCACCACTTACCAATAACGGGTCCTCAGGAGGGTCCCTGCACTGTCTGCACCGGTCACAGTAAGACTGACTACTTCATTCTTAGGAGAGAGAGAGAGATGATTTTGCACCTCAGTGTTTGTGTGTCGCCCCTCCAAGCGGCTCGCCCCCCTCCGCCCCACCGAGTTCCGTCCCACAACGAACACTTTGCCTATCCAGGTTACTGTCGCATATGTTGTGAAACACCAGACTTTGTAGCCTATTTATGGAAGTCTTCCCAACGTGTGTGATCAGAATCACACGTTACAATTTTCGCATTACAATGTGGATGTTCCATTTTGTTGTCAGCGGCCCTGTTGCACAGATTCTCGAATTGGCCTATGCCCTGACTGACAGGTGTTACGCGTTGCATATACAGTATTTACCGCATAAAGAATTCCTTGTGGTGGGTGAGCAGTGAGGGATTCATAGGTTCTTGTGGTACTGTATGAAATTTTGGGACTAGGTAGCGTCCCAGGAAGGGAGCGAACGGTGAACTGGTGGATGTCTGGAGGGGATGAATTCATGGCCTGCTTTATGGTACGATTACGGCATTCGCTTGCAGGCTGTGACGAAAGCCACGCCGTGTCGGGGAATACACACTGGTCAATGTTTATTTACAAGGGTTTATTTGCTAATTATTTCGTGGCTTTATGCCACACTTTTTTAGAAATTGGCATATGAAAACTAATTTTGTATGTCAGTTAATAACGCGTACAGACAGTAACGCTTTAGTAATAATAATAATAATAAGAAGAAGAAGAAGAAGAAGAAACAACAACAACAACAACAACAACAACAACAACAACAACAAGAACTTCTATTCTTTGTTTTCTTAGGTACTGATTGAACAACCTAATTAATGTCCAGCCGGGTTTTGAGGTTTCCGCAACGGTGTAGCTTAGAATTCCATTCTTATAGGTTACGACGCTGCGTCAGTGGTTAGTACCAATCCACGTTTCGAGGCAACGTAGTGTCTTAATATTAAAGAGTCGAAATGTCCAGTGTTTTGAGTGGGCATTTTGATCCTTGAAGGTTAGCACACTACGTTGTCCCGGAACGCCGGGTCCCGAATGCGCAGTGACGTGTAGCGTCATATTCCAGAACAACGGAATCCTAAGTCCAATAATAATAATAATAATAATAATAATAATAATAATAATAATATAATGCTAGTCTTTAATAAGTCTTCTCTGAGGTCGTAAATAGGGCAACAGCTAATTCTGCCACCCACAGTCTGGATTTCTGTGATTTTTAATACATTTACTTTCTAAAGTCTAAAATTCTGGGTCATTTTTTTGGCAATGTAATTGTCTATAAATGAACTTAAATATTAAAACAAATATTGAAAGTGACTTATTGTGCAGTGTCAAGCACCGTGTCACGTTACAAGACACAAGGATAGCCCTGACCTATTTACAAATATTGGGCGCACTTTAGAGGACAGGTGTGTAACTACCCACTTCTCCCATCCCATGTCAACTGAAACTCTTTCCTTTGAAAATAACGGCATGTAAAAGGCATGAGTCCCAGCGGAATAAAGATTTACTCCACGTATTTGACATCCTATACTTAAGTTTCATGTTGGTGCTTACGGAATATTAGAAACCGGTTCAGTATAAACTAGTCGCTTCTTGGGAAGCTTGCTCCATCCGTTCTACTTCCTGAATTCCAATCGTGTGCCCAGAGATCGACATTAGCTGCTCCGGCTGACAGTGACACTGTGCCAGCGGCCTTGTGAATGAAGTAACTGTCAGTTGACATGCTTCATTTGTAAAAGAAAGTAAGAAATATCTATAACGTTGTTACGGTGCGCGGATACCAACATTTATATGACGAATTTAATTTTCATCCTTATGGTTGACAACACTTTCTAGGTTATGTTTAAATTGCTTGTACGTAGGCGTAAAAAAACGGGCGACTCGCTAAGTGAATTTTAATGAAATATTAGATTTTAAGATTTTACTGATGTCTGTCTTCTGGCCTTAGTTTCGGTTAACGTCGGACAAACATTTCGAACACTTTACATGAAAGCCGACATGCGTTTCTCGAATCGTGTTAGGTCAGACCGTACAAGCGACTAGGATGAGTTGGCCTACTGGAAAACTGATAAACCGTCGTTTAATTTCTATCAGTGGCAAGAGATTTTTTCTCTTCTCCCAACGTCCTGACCAGTGCCGGTGCCCCCGTAGCCTCCTATTCAGTGGGTACCGGGGGCCCTTTTATCAGAGGTAAAGGGGGCCGAGGTGTGAAGTTGACTACCCACCTCCATCTAGTGCCGAAGTTAAAATTGAAGCTTATACTTTCGTTCGCCCTATATGTGTACATGACGTGTACACGAGCAACTTTGTGTTTCAACTTTACCTTTTAACCTTACCTGATCTACAAGCGTTTCAGCATTGTCTCGACCTTATCTCGCGAAATAATTAGGAGAACGAAAAATTTTCCGAATAATAGGTGCAGGTGATAATGAATGACTTATTTTGCGCCTAATATCCACAATTTTCGGAAAATGTTACAAGTTTCTGTATATGTAAATAGAATGCAACGGACGTTTCAGAATTGTTATGCTTTGCTTACGTTTCCGAACCTTCGTAGGCCTAGCCAGAAGTCCACAGTGTTCTTGCGAACACAAGCGAAAATTACAAAAGTTTCTTATATTTCGACAGTAATTACACGAAGCGTTCTCCCACGTGAGTTTAAGAATCTTCATGTATAAGGATAGGAATTATATTTCATTAAATTTAATCCATCATGCTGCTACAGTATTTATCTTATTATGACTGAAATTCGTATTCTATTTAGGCGCGTTCGCAAAATTGCGAAAAGAAACAATTGGCTCCGTCTTGTCTGTCTGTCCGTCCGTCCGCATTGAACACCTGGGCTCCCACGGGATGGATTATCATGAAATTTGATATGTGAGTATTTTTCGAAAATCTGTCAGAAAATTCAAGTTTCATTAAAATCTGACAAGAATAACGTATACTTTACATGAAGAAGTATGTGCAGTCATGATAATATCTCGCTGAATTCTTCTTATAGTGAGCAATGCTTGAGGCAAAAGTTGTAGAGGTTATTAAAACACACGTTTTATTTTCAATAACGTTTTTCTGAAAATCGTGCCGTTAGAAGTTAATGTGTAAAAATGCTGTAGAGCCAGACAAGCCACAGATGACAATACAACACTGCGCACGCGATTTGCATGCTGGATAACTAAGGCTAGAGACACACACTCATAATATGTAGTACTCATTGCTTTTCCACGGCAACAGTGGTTACGCGAACGCGTCTCAATGTAACATGCTTACATTGCCTGTCTTGTTTATTTTCTTGTCAATCAAATAGTAGCAAAACTTCTACTCTTGGATTCGCAGTGCCTGCCTGCCTGCCTGCCTGTCTGTCTGTAAGACAACTCGACAGCGGCTGGATAGATTTCCATTAACTTTATGTCCAGCCCACTCTTCCCACAAGTCTTGTAGTTTTTGATATGATTAACCCTTTAAAGACGAAGCGTATGTGTTTTATATAAGGACTCAGTGCGTACCGCGCTGTAAACACTCTCCACTTCGGTTATAAAAACCAGTCTCTTAATGTTTTATAAGGCAAAAGTTGCTGTTTGTTCTGAGATCCGTACAAAACACATAAACGCAATGTGGGCACCACGTAGAATTTTTTAATGTTAAACGTGGTGGTACGTAAAGTTACCGCTAGGCTTTAAAAGGTTAAACCAACTTCAGTCAGCCTACCAAATTGCCGAGCTCTGCAACTGCGTTTGGAGTCTACGTAGTGGCCTCGAAGCGTCGGGATCCGATTGCCTATTTACGCAGCGTCACGTCCCAGAAGAACGGAAGCCTCAGTTACACCGTTGCAGAAACCTTAGAAGTTGCTACATGATGTTCAAAACGAAATTCCTGTTGCGAGATTTGAGGTTCTCACAGCGGTGTTGCTGAATATTCAAGTTCTAATGTGATGTCACGCTGTTTAGACCGGTAAACAGGTACCGACGTTTCGAAGGATTGTAATGTTTTCATCATCAGCATGACTTTAATCGCCACAACGTCATAGTATATTTCAAGAAATGTCCCGTCGGGCGAGAGGGCTCTTCGGCGCGTCGTGTTTGCGTTTTGTAAATAACCTTGCTTGGTGGTTTATTTGCACACCTGACAAAGTGCGTTGGCTCTCATAGAGCTTGCTGCTGACAAAGGGGGTTATATGTACAGATGTTCGGATTCGACCTGGCTTACGTATCCAACGCAGTGAATTACAACAACGAAATGTGTGTCAGTTATTTGCACTGCCAGCCATTTTTCAGAAACTTGGTGAGACTGCATATAACTAGCTGCGTGCAGTGGAGTCCTTGAGAATCTTCTAGCTCCACCGATAATGAAGAAATTCCCCTGCATTTTCTGCAACCCGAAGGTTTATTACCCTAGTCCAAGAGGCCGCCACTTTCTACTGTCTCTTGAGCCAGATGAATCCAATACATGCCCGCCCATCCTATTTCTTTAAAGCATATTTTAAAATGATCCTCTTGTTTACATATATGTATTGCAAGCTTCTCTTTCTTTCGGTTGTGCCCACCAAAACCCTGTGTACATTTATCTTCCCCGTGCTTGTCACATGCTGTGCCCGTCTTGTCCATGTTTAACCTTCGACCTTAATTCTGATTTCCAGATTTACCGTTAAGGGAAGCTCATAACCTATAAACTGCAAACTCGCTCTGCAAGTAAGCCTGTACTATAATAAACTTTCGATTCGACTGCACTCAAGAGAATAAAGAAACTTAGAACCATGACACTACTGTACAAAAACTCCACGAAGTAAAATTATATACCATAATCAAGTACGCAAGGTAAAATAGCCGTTAATAGTGTAATAGCTAGAACTTTCAAGGAAATATTCTTGCGTACGTTTAGGGTAGCTGGAATATATACAAGTACATAAATTATATCAAAACCTGAATCATTATGAATTATTAGCCTTTGCGTAAAATGAGATGTAATTTCACTTTATCGAACTTAACCTACTAAGTGTTTTGTATTTTTTTATATTGCCCGAAGATGGCCAAGCTGGCCGAAACATGTTGCAATAACTACTAAACACTGATAATAAAATTGTAGTTCTGATGGACGGTTTACTGTAATATACGTTATCCTCATTTCTTTCATCATTGTATTTATTCGTCGAAGAGTGTGAATTATCAAGTTCATCATTATGCAGTTTTCTCTGTTTTTCTGTTACTCCCTCCATTTCAGGCCCAAATATCTTTCCCAGCAACAATGTGCCGAACACCGTCAACCTGTACTCGTACCTTAATGTCAAGAACCAAGTTTCCCACCCATAGACTACATGTCACGCTGTATTTTATATATGGGAAATGTCCGTTTCGAATATTCTGTAAAGCTTGCTCTGCTAAATGAGATTCTTCGATGCCTTTATCAGTCTGTGTAGGAAAATATCGGGATAGTACTATAATTTGCACAGCAACTGACCACTTTCCAGGTCTTTAGACGCGATTAGGAGATTACTCAACACTGTAGGCCTGTAATGTGAGTTGATGCCAACACAGACCATTACAGATTACAGTGAAATGCGATACTGCTGGTGGGTTGGCGGGTCCTCGCACCGAATTTGAGTGTAATCCATTCAGTATAATTTAGGGGCATGCGGACGTTAGTGCAGGACTGGCAGATATAACTTTCCTTTTTGCCGAATAAGAACATACAGAGAATGGCTTTATGAATGGAGCTGTCCTTAATAAGTGATACACTTTGTTGTCTTAACATTTTGCATCGAAAAATGTTAGTAATATGTATAGATATTTTATTTGTTTTCTGTGGTGACATGATATTAGGTATATTATTATTATAATTTTCATGCACCCGGGATGGCGTGGTGGGGTATAGGGCCTCGCTATGGGATGGACATTCGTGGGTTCGAACCCCGCAGGGGCGACATTTTCCAGACCAGTTTAGACCGGCCCTGGGGCCCACCCAGCCTCCTGTACAATGCGTACCGATTCTCTTTCCCCGGGGGTAAAAGCGGCCTAGGCGTGACATTACCACCCACATTGTATCACCAAGGTTGACAATTGGTAGACCTATAACCTTTACCTCCCCTCAGTAACGGGACAGCCTTTATCTTTACCTTTGACTGTTCGTAATGAATACAGTTAACATATTATTTGATAAAGGTGCGTCACTCTTTTAGAGACGGGACGCAACAAAAGTTGTTCGACTACAAACCTAGAACGAAGATCCTTATGGTGCTGCAGTGCAGCCGCCAAAAGGTGTTCGTGTACTTGCAAGCAATGACTGATATACTACTCATGCAAAAGTTTTCTTTGTAGTCACATTACTTCTTACGTCTGGCTAAACTAACAGACTGTTTTCATACTTGTTCTGAAAGTCTCCCTTTCGTCACGTAGTCTGTACCTTTAAAAGCTCACGAAGTCACCAAATTGCCCAGCAGGTAGGCAGCTTTTATCGTGCAGTGTGTGGGTCTTTAGCTAATACGACGGTATGAAAAGTTGCTGTTTTATTCCGTGCGTGTGTGTGATTTTCCTCATCTCCACTGCTTGAATGGTGTAGGCCACTCACACAGTGTTAGAACTCTCCTTTTTTAATGATACTGACAATATTCGTAGTTAATCCATACCACAAATCTTATTTAGTTTCCACACAACACAGAAACGTCGTTCAAGTGGGATTCGAGTGTGGCAGATTGGAGCATGGCTACGGGGGTCTGTCAGAAAATAAGTTTGCACTGCATGTATGTGGGTTACTTATTTTAGACTTCAATAAGAACGTTCAAATTTGATTTCTTGCTACCACATAGACCACACAATAATTCCGGCGTTTATCATATCGTGGTACCGGCTTTTCTGTTACCTGTTGATATCAGTCCGTGTCATGTGTTATCAACCATCTTGTCAACCGCTTCCACATCACAATCATCTTTGAATCTGTGGCCGCCAATATTCTTCTTCAGTGCTGGCCACAGATGATACACATGCGGCGACGGCTTCGCCGGTTGTAATCACCATTAGTGTACGTTCTTTAGTTAGAAAATTGTACGCCATGTGAACTTTTTGTTACAACTACAGATTCAAATTATGCCGTCTTGGACATTGTCCATTGTCTGTGTAGTGTTTGATGTACACAGTGTTTTGGGCGCTGGCTCTACTCATGTCATTAATTTTTTATTATGTCACGGATTTTTGTGCGTGTTTAATTTCTTGCTGGCGAAGATTTGGATCGATCCGTGGGCCTAGACTAGCACATCACCTGCTGTGATGCCACGATGACGCATGGCTGTGTGCACGTGCTAAAAATTATGTGTTTTCCTACTGCAAACTTAAAGGAAAAAGCGTGCGATATTTTATTGTACTTATCTACTTGAATATTCTTTACTTTGACCAAAACTTTGCTTTTATGTTTTGCACGCAGTTGACAGAACAAACCAGCTTGAAATGTTTCTAGTATTGACACTTTAAACAGCGTGTTCACCGTTCAAATATTTGGCTGGCATAGAGATACTGACTTATTGTCAGTGCTGTAATCGGTGTATGAAGTGTGACGCAAACCTGAAACATTACTTGTGAAAAATCTCCGCCACGCATCTAAAAGTTCCCGTGCTGCTGTTAACAGCACGCTTTCTCTAGCGAAGTGTGTGCTTAAATATCGGCTTTAATATTTCCTTTCCACAACTGCTGGGTTTGGGTGAAATATCTTTTGGGAACTGTATACGGATAGTTTAAGATTGCTTTTTCCTGCGATGTGACGCCGTGTAGTTTGGCAGAACAGTACTGACGTTTCAGAGGTTTGTGATACCTCCGTCATCAGGGTGCATTTGTCATTTAAAGTCGATATACTTCTACAGAACTACACGGCGTCACACTCGAGAAGAGAGCAGTCTTCACAGTCACTGACCTGGGAACCTCGTATCTCATTCTATTGAAAGGTGTCGATAGGTTTACTTTTGGTTCAAATATGGTTCCTTAGATCTTCTCACGGCGTGTTTGCGCCTGTTCTTGTACGCTGGTCAATCATACGGGAAAGTGGTGGTGGCATAAGCTAAGAGAAAACTTGCACGTAAAAACATTTTAAATGCCTTTTTAATAAATGATTTTTATATTAGTCACCAGGCTTGATGTAACCAAGACTGATACAATAATAGTACGCTTAATTATATCTACTTATTTATTTTTAATTTATGAACGCCTTAATGTGTTTGTATTTTCGTGCATAAATGTATGTAATATAATGATTTAGTCATTGTCTTACTGCCATTTTTCTGTCTTATTACTTCAGTTAATGCGCCGGGATAGCGTAGTCAGTATACGTGTTCGCTACGGGCTGCACGTTGCGCGGACCGATTCCAGGTGGGGACGAGATTTTGCGCACCCGTCCAGACCGGCCCTGGGGCCCACCCAGCCTCATACACAATGGGGCCCGAGTTATTTCCGGGAGTATAGCGGCCGGGGCGTGGCGTTAATCACCCATTCCCATCTATCGCCGAGATTAAAAAAAGAATACAGCTATACCTCTTCCCCCCCCCCCCTCCGTGCCTGCAGGAACTTTAACTGTACCTTTTATTCTTTTTGTTACAACAGCTTATTCTAATTTGCTTGTAATTTGGCGTGACGTCCCTGTGTTTACATGCTTTATTTAACCATTACTAGTTTCCACTGTTTCTTCTGGTAAGCTTTTACCAATTTGTTGTTTTTTGCGATTAGTTGAAAATAGTTTATTGTGAAACCATGCAATAGGCCCAGTCTAATGAAGACCATAATAGTACACTTCAGTGCAGTACATTGTTGCGGGCTCTTATTATTTTAATGCCGTTATTTGTTCAGTTTCTGAACGAGTTCCCTGTTGACTTTACGGGCAGCGTTTGCCAAATCAATTAGAGTGGATTTCATGAACATATTAAGTAAGAGGAAAGCTGTAAAGGGTACATTTAAAATCTTGGTGTGGCGGAAGTGGAAATAACTTCTGTACGTGTGTCAACAGACATTCTTTTAGGTTTGCCCCGAGACCAAAGCTTTTATTCAAACGTGCGAGTCAGTATACTTGTAACTGTGAAATTACAGCAGCTTACTGCGTGTTGAGTGCTCGCTAAGCAGATGGTGTCTGGCTGCCAAGCATGTTAAGAAGTTACCGATTTTATGGAACTGGAAATTTGAAGGAAATATAAGTTGCTTTTGTAAACCACCTCAGTTCACTGGCATAATCTTCTTTTCTTGGACTCTGACTGTCGTCTAATTTTTGGATTGGTCCAGGTTGTATTTTTGAGTCTTCTAGTTAATTTTTAATTTTTATTGGCCAACTTCCTGTTACTACCCTTGGACAAGATCTGTTCTCACGTGCATATCGTAACGAGCTGCTTGATCTATGGCGCCCAGTGGCTGGGAGTAGCTCTGTTTAAGGGGTCCACCAGAGCAGGTGCTTTCGTTACCTGAAGACGGAAGCAGAACAGGCTTCCAAAACGTCGTGCTCTATCAGAAATTAGATGATGGACAAAGTCCAAGAAAAGAAGGTAATTCCAGTGAGTCATATACCATCGTTAGAACCTTATAGAGTTGAATTAAATGGAAATTATTTGTGATAGGTCAAATGCCTGTTATTCACTCACAGAGGACACAGTTATTGTGTCACAGACAGACCGTGTTGTCACGAGGCCTCGACATGTACCTTGCAGGCCTATATACATATATGTACGGGGGACTTCCCGTTTCGCTTTTGAAAGGTCTTTTCTGCTAATATAAATAATTATTGACTCTACAGATATATAAACGACGTAAAGTTAGCTGAGCGTTTATTCTGTTTGACGTCAGCGAATATGTGAAGAAGAATACAAGTAAAGTTGAAAGGAACGCCTGTTATGTAAATGAGTTCCATGAAACCGGCGTGAGGACTTGGATGTTTAAATGTTGTTTCATTTTTCGCGCGCGTGTTGCAATGAACGTGGCAGGAAAACAGCATAAATTGCTGTTGATAACAGTATCGTATCGATACTCAAATTTGCGTTGTTCGTAATTGACTTTAGAGATATCGCCAACAGTTGACATACTCCCACATTTCTGGTGGCCGTTCTCTCTTTTCGGATAACCGAGTGCAAATATAGAGGCGACTAAAGTGCCTAATCTTCTTGTAGAGGGCGGTCATAATTAAGCATACGCACTGCATATATGCAATAATTTGTCACACAGTTTGTGGAGTGTGGCTACACATCAATCGATACGCTGATAGGTTTAGGCTATAAGCTACGAGTGCATGTTTGTCGAAGTGCGATCGGCTGGGGGCCCCCCCCCCCGTGGTTTACCTTGCAGATTTTACATGATCTTAACGTAAATTTGCACACGTTTAATTTTAACAGTCGAGGCTAAATTCCGCTTATGAATTCCAGGTATAAAATTTATGTGCTAGACTCCGTACAAATCCTGTAGGCGTGTGGCCTGGCGGGCAAATGGTAAAATTGTACAATCTCGTGAGACCTTGTTGATGAATTAGTTTTATGCAAGGATACTGAAAGGGTAGATGCGCCTCTGGGCTTTTATTTCTAATGTACGAGGGAATTTAGTTCATCCAGATAGCAGTCTTGCAATTTTCCACTTTTCTAAGAAGTTTGTGTAACATATTTACACATTTGTAAAGATTTATCACAGTCATATAAAAACTGTATGTTTCATTTCCGTGCATTAATTAACATAAACATGACGAAAGCACCAACTAAATGCACAATATGTTTTAATATTCACAGTTGATATCACACGCTCCTACATGTTTCAACCGCATTAGGTCATCATCAGGGAGACAACTGGTTATGCATAAAATAGCTACAAGACAGTTAAAGTGAACGTGTGCAGTTGCTTGCGTCGTGTGTTTTCAGAATGTGAAGCCATGAAAGTCAATTGCACACGTTCATTTTAACTGTCTTGAAGCTGCTTTATGTACGTATAACCAATTGTCTACCTGCAGATGACCCAGTGGGGTCGACACGTGTAGGAGCGTGTGATATTAACAGTGAATATTAAAACATATTGTGCATTTAGTTGGTGCCTTTGTCATTTTTGTGATATAAAAACTGTTATTTTGCATATCATCTGGTAATAACAGGAGAATCTGATTCCTGACTACAAAGGCCTGCACATAGATTAGGAAATCTAACGTCAAAATATGGAATAATAATACTAACTAACAGTACTAAGACGGTGGCATTCTGAGGAAGGCACTGTGTCGGAAGAAATAGAGTAATTAATAACAAGAGAATAGAACAACTGTCGTACGAGAAAGAAGAGGTGCTACAAACAAACAAAAAAATACAGAAAATAGGAATCATCAATCAAGGTATAAAACCTTGCAAAATCCAGAAGCAAACCAGACTAAGAATATACAATGCTTCAGCAATAACCACACCACTATACGGCTGTGAAACTTTGACACTAAGGGAAGAGGACTAATCTAGTATTACATAAACTACATGAAAGCCGCAAAACATACTATTTGACCACAAAGAAATGGCGATATTTTGAAAGAACTTAAAACAACCAGTTTTGGGAAAAATCAACAGATGTATGCAACGTGTTCGTAGAAGGGACGGATCAGCCCCCCGTAGGCTGTTATGAAATTACAGGCGGCAGGAAAATGTAAGCCAGGACGCTCATTAAAGAGACTTGTGGGCTGTAATGCGGAGACCGGAATGGACCACGAGGACTGCGCCCTTGAAAGGGCGATTATTATTATTATTATTATTATTATTATTATCATCATCATCATCATCCGAATTTCTCACTTCTCAGCTTTAGCTGGGAAATATTCACCTATCCTGGGATGTATCATCAACAGGATTAGGCTCGGTGGTCTTATGTGTAATTTAGGAAATTTCTTACAATTGAACATGTGCCAAGAATTACCACTGTTTGCATTTGTATATATGTGTTTGGGTGCAGGTTAAGTCTCTTTAAACTTTGTGACAGTGACTTTGGAATTATTCCCGTAGCTGAAATTACTATCGGGACCGCTTGTACTGCGTCCTGCTTCCACATAACACGTATTTCGTTCGTCAGTTCTTGGTATTTCTTTTGTTTCTCTGTTATTGTTTTGGCGAGATTGTGTGTATTTGGAATAGCTATGTCTATCAGTAAGGTATTTTTTGTTTTCTTGTTCGTGAGAGTTATGTCAGGTCGGTTGAAAGGTATTGTTTTGTCCGTAATAATGCTGCGATTCCAGTACAGTTTGAAGTTGTCATTCTCCAGCACGTTTGCTGGTTTGTACCTATAGTATGGGCATTTGTCTTCAGTTAGTTCAGCCGCTTCTGCCAGTTTCTGGTGTATAACTTCCGCTACTTCATCGTGTCTTTTTATGCCAGCTGTTCACATGCTGCAGTAATGTGCTGGATCGTCTCCGGTTCTTTTCCACATCTTCTACACATCTCGTCGATGTTTGGCTGCTTCAAAATATATTTCTTGTAGTTTCTTGTTAGTGTGACTTGGTTCTGTATTGCTGTTAAAAAGCCCTCTGTTTCGGCAAACAGGTCTGCATTTGTCAGCCGTTTGTTCGACGCTTCTATGTCTACATGTTCTTGGCTAAGGTCATGCGGGTGTCGGCCGTGTAAGGCTTTTTGGGACCGCTGTCGTCTGACTTTGTTGTTGCATTCTTCGTCTGTGGTGAGTTCATTTTCATTTGCGCGCAGTAAATCCAGTGGTGTGTATTTATTGTCTGCTTTTACTACTGCAGCATGGAGAGGTGATGATGTCTGTCTGTGTAAGAAGTATGCCTGAAGTAACTTCACCTGCTTATCATGCAGCCGAGTTATATCAGCCATCCCTCTTCCTCCTATGTGCCGCGGTAGAGTGAGTCTGTCCTATGCGGCACGGGGGCGGTGGATTCTGTATCTTGTTAGTAGCGCTGTCGTTCTAATTTGGAGATTCTCTAGGTCTGTAGGCGTCCATTTTACTATTCCAAAACTGAAAGTTAGTACTGGAATTGCATAAGTGTTTATAGCTTTAATCGTATTTTTCCCATTTAACTTTGTCTTTAATATGCTCTTTGTGCGCTGTACATACATTCACTGCCTAGTTGTTGTTTCATTTGTGCGTGTTTAATTTGCTTAGTTTGCATGTGGCCCAAGTATTTGTATATGTCTCCCTCTTTCATGGCTGTCATAGTGTCCTCTTCCTCTGTTGTGAAGTTTCTCAGTTCTAGTTTCCTTTTCACAATACTTAATGTTTTGCACTTTTCAATCCCAAATGTCATTCTGATATCTCTAGAGAAAGTCTGGGTGAGCTGCAGGAGTTCTTGCAGTTGATTATTTGTGGCTGCATAGAGTTTAATATCGTCCATGTATAATAGGTAATTCAACCGTTGCTTCTCGTGGTTGTTGGAGTTTATACCAAAACCGTAGTTTGTTCCGTTAAGTAGGTACGAGAGAGGGTTTAGTGCAAGGCATAACCATAGTGGGCGAAGACTGTCGTCCCCTTGATATATTCCTCGTTGTATGTGGATAGGATCACTTGTAATCTGGTTATTTTTTACTTCGACTTGAAGGGGTTGTTGTCCATTTCTTCATCAGCTGTTGCAATGAGTTAATTATCATTGGGTCAATTTTGTATATTTCTAATACGCGTATGAGCCAGCTATGTGGCACTGAGTCAAAGGCCTTACGGTAACCGATGTACGCTGTGTACAGGTTTCGGTTATCCCTGTGTGCCTGTCCCAGAACTACTGAATCTATTATTAGTTGTTCTTTACAACCCAGGCAGTTTTTGATACATCTTTTTTGCTCTTCTGCCAGTAATGTATTTGTTTCTAGGTGCTTGTAGATCTTTTCAGCTATGCACGCTGTATATATTTTATAAATTGTGCAGAGGCTGGTTATTGGTCTGTAGTTGGACGGGTCCTTAGTGTCCTGACTTTTCGGTAACAGGTATGTTATTCCTCTGACTAAAAATTCTGGAATTTTTTCGGTGTCCTCTATGAATTGATTAAAGTAATGTGCTAGATATGGGTGGGTTGCAGTGAACAGTTTAATCCAAAAGTTACTTATTCCATCTGGTCCCGGTGCCTTCCAGTTAAGAGTTTCAGCAATCAGCCGTGATACTTGTTCTGTGGTTATTGGACTGTGTTCCATTGCAGTCACCTTAGACATTCTTTTTTGCTCATTTCTTATCCAGCTTGCTTTCAGGTTATGTCTGGCTGCGTTCCCCCATATGGACGCCCAGAAGTTTGTTAGCATCTGTTTGTCCGGTAGTTTGTCTTGGCAATCTAGTCGTCATTCACTTTTTAGGTTACGGTAGTAGGTTTTTTCGTTGGTAGTAAATGGTCTGTTTTGTTGCTTCCGTTCATTTGCTTCCTTATACCGTCTAAGCCTTTGTGACTTTGCTGATAGCTTTTGCTTGAGGGTGTCAAGTATTTCCGTGGTGTGGACATTACTTGGGTTGTATTTGGCATGTGTGTGTATTTTTTTCCATATCCTGCGCATGTGCTTCTGTATTCTGTTGCTGGTGTTACCTCTTTGGACCTGCTGTACTCTTCCAATGTCTTTTCTTAAGTTACTGATTTGTTTCTTGAGCCTGCTTTCCCATGGTGGGGTTTGTTGTTTATTTTGTGAATAATGCGGGTTGTTTTTTATCTTACCCCCTGACATCCTCACGGTGGCTACTGCTGCTGCGTAGATGGTGTTGTGCAATTCTGGGAAATTGGTGACATTATTTTTCATGTATTCCGGAAGTATCTTCTGGTTTATGGCTGTTATGATAGTGGCTAACTTCCTTCAGCATTTCTGTTCAAGTATCTGTAATCTAATGGCTGGATCTGTTCCTTCAAATTCTTTTAGTGCTTTGTGGAATTCTATTTTTATTTTATCTAGCTCTGGATTTTTCTCAGTCTGTCGGCTTTCTAAGCTTTGCTCTTCTTTTTGTTCATTTTCGCTAATAGGCTTTGTTGTTTCTTTGTCTGTGTTTATATTTTCCTCAGAATCCTGGTCATTTTCTTTTACAGTTGTCCCCTTCAAGGTTTCAGCCACTTGTGCTCTGATTTCTTCTAACCAGGGCTTTGTTAATAAGCTTTTGGCAACTATGGCCCTTCGTTGGTCAGCTATTCGCTGCTCGCTAACGTCCATCTCAGGTTACTGTGTTGCAAATTTGTCATGTAATTCTTGTCTATACCCAATTTTTATAGTTTCCAGTTTAGTTATTATGTAGTATTGGCGCATGATAAACGTACTCACTTCTTTACTCCACTGTATGCGCTGGCGTGGTTTTCCAGTTTTAGTGGTCCCAAGCATAACTTGGGAAACAGTTTGAACTGGCTGGGTCTCTTGTTGCTGTGTGGACCCACGACGGGGTCTTGTGGCAGCCCTACGTGGGATGGCGCCACTTGCTTCACCAATCTCCACGGGAACTTGTCTCTTATTTTCCGCTGATAGTCCAGTCCCCAAACATTCAGCGCGGGTGATATACTGCATACCCGAAGCAGTTTCCGAGGCTCGACTAGCTTCCTTCTCCATTCTCATGGGTGTAAAGCATTTTATACCTTCTGCCAGGTTTATGGATGGGATAGGTAGGGAGTTTAATTTGGGTAGCAAGGATTGTTAAAGGCATGGGTAAGTTTTAGGACAGTCGCCCCACATGGTCGCCTCTTACGACCGGCAGGGGGTTCCCTAGGTCTATTCTTATACCGGTACCTAGACGGTATGTCTATTATTATTATTATTATTATTATTATTATTATTATTATTATTATTACGGCTTCCTGAATCGTGTAGGCCTACTGAATACTTTTGTGGCAATCTGGTAATTCTTCCTCCACATGTTCGCACGGTCATGTTGTTGTTGATCGTAGGGAGTTGGAGAATACGGCCATGTAGGAGGTATCTAGTGTAAATTTTGTATGTTGTTCACCGTGCATATTTTTACGCCGTTAAGATAGACCAACAAATATGCACACTGTTTTTCAATTACATATTTGCACCAGTGTAACCCCTCCATGTTTCGTTGGTCAAGCTGCCACCATCAGGGGGCACCAAAGGTCACAGGCTCCATTCTGCATCTAAAGTCATACAATATTTCATTTAAGAAGCAATCCAATGTCCCAGTCTGTGACAATTCACATTCACCCACATCATTACGTTTAAAATAGTGACAAATCACTCTCACTTGGACTGTACAGTGTGAACACTGACACACGAATCTAGTTTTACACACAGTAACATGGATGAAATATTAAACATATACATTGAAAGTGTGTGATGTACTGACATTGGGCTGGCATTGTGTACTGGGGTCATTGGTCTTATGTAGATCGCGTCCTTGCCTCTTTGTATTTGTGGCACATCCGGTGGTATCTGTGTGATGTGGTTGCGTGTTTACTGTGTGTAAAACTAGATTTGTGTATTACATCTTTTAACTGTACAGTCCAAGAGAGGGAGAGAGAGAAAGTTGTCATTATTTTAACTGTAATGATGTGGGTGAATGTGAACTGTCACACACTGCGACACTGAATTGCTTCTTAACCCTCCAATCCCCATTGTTAGACTAGTACTTGCTTTCCGATCATTCTGTGTTATTTGCTGTGTGTGACTACCACACTTGTGAATGCAAAAGGATTTTTTTTTTAAATTCCATGTAGTATGGACAGTAGAAGGGTGTCATCTGTAGGTGACACTGGGAATAAGAACTGCACTTAAGGTATGATCCAGTATTTACTGGGTAATGAATACAGTGTCGCAGCACAAGGCGTAGAAACATACCTGTTGACTTTAAAGATTTATTGTCTGCATCTTTACATCATTTGCATCATTACCATTACTTGCTTTTTCCTTGTGTTTGTCTCATTTCTGGGTCTGACACTTATGCCAGCAAAGTATGTGCAGAGCCGCCTGGCACTTTTGACACTCAATCCACTTCCTTTGAAGGCACACTCAGCACCTACTGCCGGAGCAGTACGCTCCTGCATTCTGTTCCGGGTCTTGCATTACTTCTGGGGGCACTGGGGTACCCATTGGGGCATTACTGCCTTCTTTCTTTGGACGCTGCCCGCAAAGGCCGCATTACGTCTCGACAGTTGCACTTTGAAATAGTCAGTAGGCAAAATCCTTACTGGCATCCGAATTTTTCACTAAATGCCATGTATTTTGGCAGGCAGTATCAATTCCAAATGGAAAAAGTGGAAACCACCACTTTTTACTTCTAGGACCCACTTGAAAACGGTCAGCATTTTCATCAAACCGATCAACACCTCTCATATACTTACTGTATTTTTGGATAACAGGTGGAGAGTCCACTTGAATTTTTGTCCTCCTGCCATACACTGTACCAGTTCTCTCTACTTTACATGCTGGAGTAAAGCGATGGCAATTTGAAGCTACAATTGCAATGCTGTTGTCATGCCGCTTTACCATTGAAACACCCTTGTGCACTTTGAAGTATGTGTCTCATTTCTCCTTTTTCAGTGACGGTGTGCTTTGCAAGGGTCTTTCGTCAGTACTCCATCTGTGTCTCCTCTTCTAGACCTGTCAGTAGAGCATTGTTAAGATCTGACCATTTCTTTGGTTTGGTAGCTACAGTTTTTGGTCTCTTCTTGCAAGACGGAAGAATGGAGTCACGTTCCTCACTTACTTTGGGGGTACTGGTGTCTTCCTCATGTGGATTGTCTAAATCATAAAACTGTGATTTCAAGTTCACCTCTGCATTTGCCCTCAGTACGTGCGGAGGGAGATGGTTCATATCCCTGTCCACTTAATCTCTACGCTCTCCAACAGTCTGCTCCATGTCTTCAGGCACAATCGAAGTTAGGTCACCGTCACCATCAAGTTTATTCAAAATATCCGTTATTTCGAGAACTTCCACATTAAAGGGACAGAGGAGAAAACATATCAACACTGTTTAATGAAAATAAACACACACCTACAATACAGAAAAATAATTCATCAAGAAATGTGAACTGTAACCTGTATTTTCCAGTGTCACATGTAATTTCTGGTGTCAGAGGTGACACCACGAAATTGCGTAATGATACGTCTATATATCAAGGTCGTCTGCTCCTAAGTTATGTCATCAGCATACTGCTGAAAGTTTCAGCTGTATTTTCCAGTGTCACCTATGATTCCCAGTGTCACCTGTAGGTGACACCACGAAATTGCATAATGATGTATCTATATATCAAGATCGTCTGCTCCTAAGTTATGTCATCAGCATACTGCTGAAAGTGTCAGCTGTATTTTCCGGTGTCACCTATGATTCCCAGTGTCACCTGTAGGTGACACCACGAAATTGCATAATGATGTATCTATATACCAAGGTCGTCCGCTCCTAAGTTATGTCATCAGCATGCTGCTGAAAGTTTCAGCTGTATTTTCCAGTGTCACCTATGATTCCCAGTGTCACCTGTAGGTGACACCACGAAATTGCATAATGATGTATCTATATATCAAGGTCGCCTGCTCCTAAGTTATGTCATCAGCATATTACCGAACGTTTCAGCTGTGAGACTGTGCAGGAAGTGTTTAATTTCAGTTACTTTTTTCATATCATTTTTCTGAATTGAATTCGACAAAGCGGAACTAGTGACAAGAGAACGCTGCACCATCTTGAATATTTATTTCCTCCTTCCGCTAAGTAGAACTTTCAGTGAGACAACAACACATCGTTAAAGCAAAGATGAAGGAACAGTGCTGTACAAAAACTTAATGAATTATTCCACAGGTTTTTGTTCGTAGGTGCTTCAAATATGTGTCTCCTACAGGTGACAGTGGGAACTGGAGGGTTAAATGAAATATTGTATGACTTTAGATGCAGAACGAAGCCTGTGACCTTTGGTGCCCCCTGATGGTGGTAGCTTGACCAACGAAACATGGAGGGGTGATACTGATGGAAATATATAATTGAAAAACAGTGTGCGTATTTGTTGGTCTATCTTAACAGTATCTAGTGTAATTTCGTAGCGAGTGTCGCGAATAGCGGACCAGTGGCGTTTATTATGCCGCAATATGTAAGGAACGCAGACGAAGGTACTTGCCTAGCGCATCAGTAGAGTTCCAAAGGACCAACTTTCTTCCCTATGAACTCTGAAATTGTGTCAGTATTAAATTGAAATAATTATGTTTCTAGTGGCGACAGAGGCGTTCTTTACTACCGAGTGTCAGATAGCTAGAATATGTAGATTCGAACAGAAGAAGCTACCAATTAATTGACAGGAGGTTCTCACTAGATATGCTGGCTATCCCATTACAGGCCTGGACAGGCTTTAGGGCTTTAGGAGGTTGAGGCTTCCAGAATTTCTAGAAAATCGACACGTGAAGGTGGCAAGGTTGTCGTCCATACGCATCGGCCGCCTTTACCCCCAGGAGATATCCCTGGTGCTTATTTCTGTTAGAGGCTGAGTTGACCCCAGGCCAATAGTGCGGCCGGAAGGATTAAGCCAGTGTAACATACCATTCCCATCGGGGGGTCGAACCCGCGACCTTCCAGCTTGCGGCAAAGTACCTCAACCAACTGCGCCACCGCGTGCCCCTCTCACTGGGTATGAATACAGTTCGAAACTCATCTTAGTATACAGGTGATTAATTTATGGAGGATCATGCTGACAGGAATGTAGTATGAAAGGACGTAACAGTGAGTGCATATAAAGTTGGCTACGTTGAATTGTCTGGCAAGAGACGCTTTTGTAAGTTTGATCATAAATTGAAGTATATTGTTCTATCGAAATGTATCTTGGCTAAAGAGATTATAAGAGTGTAAACTTGTCTTTATGTTTATACCGCTTGCTACATAATGCGTCGTCGGTCACCATAACACGCACATAGCCCAGAGCATCTTATTCTTCGATGAGGGACTGGACGGTTGAAAATAGAAATAAATATTTGTGAAAGCTAAAAACGAAAGTTTGGAAATTTCCACTCTCTTAGGAAAGGAACTCATAACCTACCCTTGTGCTGAAGGCCGACACACCTTTGATGCTAATATTAGCAGATCTCACTGTCCTGTCTGCACGCCTAACCACAGAAAGACAGTATACTTAATGCTGTAATACAGAGTGCTAAATACGCTTAATGTTCTTTCGCTGTCAGTTGGTACTTTAGTCTTTAGCAGTGATATTCAGACTGGCTTCCGTGAGCACCTTTGCTTTATAGTGATTTCGACAAACATAATTTTGAAAATTTGTAGTTGCCTTTTTTCCCCTTCCGCATATTTTTGTATAATCGGCGCCGTTTTTATTTTCAGTGTGAATCACCAACAACAAAATCCCGCTCGTCATTAGAGTGCGCATACATTTTATCTCTTTAAGTGAGAGTCTGTACCTTAAAACGTTTTATCTCATCTTTGCATCCACAGGGGCTCCGCCGAAGTCCAAGTTTAGTCAAAGGGTTCCACGAGTAGTAAGGGTTTGAAGACCACTGATCTGTAGTACTTCTTCACTCTCAGGATGTTCAGGGATATGAATATGACTTTCTTTCACCTTTTTTGCCCATGTGGCTTCTTTTCTACCCCGAAGTTTCAGGCAGCAGCTGTTTCAAAAACTGGTAACTACCGGGCAACACGAACTTACATCTCAGAAGGTGCGCTTTTGGATAATTCGAATATCAGCCTCCATGTCAACCGTAAATGGCATGAATTTGAAAGAGCTTCTGAGCTCAGATTTCGTTCTACCACATACTGAAACCCGAATTTGTCCTATTGAGTTTGTAGTATTAAAGAGAAAATGAAGCTTTCCGTTTTCTGTACACTGAAAATAATTTTTATGTATCGTATTTATAGAAAATTTAGGCAGATTTGAATGATCTGTATGAAATTTCTGGAAGTTTTGTTAAGTAAATCTCGATAAGAAGTTAGTACGGTGAATGTCGCCTAGTCTTATTAGTGTGAGGAAATTTTAGAATCGGTTAAATCCTCTGAAGTCCTTAGGTCTGATGCTAAAGTCTGTAACGCGTTTTCCAGTGCACTGTTAATTTGACTTTGAGTTTTTCTTTACAGCGAAGAGTACGGGTAGGTGAAACTTGTTTTGATCTAGAATTGAAACCAGGCCGACGTCTGTTTTACCTGTGGCGTTCCTTCGAAGAGGCGACATAGTTTCCGTTGTTCCTAACTTTTATGAAAGTACAAAGATACGTCAGCAATATTTTAGTCTTATATGTATGCCTATGTCTCCTAATGGTGATGGTTCTGTTAGTAAAGAAGCAGTAACTAGACCAGTAGGCAGTAACTGAAATCACAGTAACTAGACCAATTAATATTAATCTGCAAGAACATCCAAACTCTCTACCAGTTTATTATTTTCCTTTAGGCATAAGAACAACGAAGTCCGTAAAATGGGTGACCAAAAATCGGTGCAACACGATGAAGGATTTCGCCAGCGTTCTTTGACAAAATAAGCTGCATTCTAAATCACTTCAGTTTTAAATCTCAATTAAACGCTGACGGTTAGGCGAATAAAATGTGGGCTACACTTACTTTTGTAGGTCTTTTCTCATGACTAAAAATATGCAAAAACTTTGCCACGCCGTGTAAACTTGGATTGAAGACGACCACGATTAACTCGAAAGTGACATTTCATTATGCTGAAGAGAATGTGATGGTGCTAAGAACTGCGGGTAATGTGACCCACATAAGCGCTCACAAAACTAGAGAAATAACCCATGTTTTAGTGCCATACTAGAGAAGTCAGTAATCTCTGAATTAATTAGAAAACATTTCGCGGTTCTTGCAATAGTTAGTTTCATTTCCGTATACTCAAAAGCCCGCCTCTCGACCCTGTCAAAAACCCGTTGAATCCAGTCAACATCATGCCACGTTTTTTAAATTTATGTTTTTGTATTATCCTCCCGTTTACGCCAAACTCTTTTAAGAGAGTTTTTACTTCACGTTTTTTGTCTTCGGTACGCATTTCTTATCTTTCCCGTGAGTGATACATTTCCCGCCCACTTTATTCTGTTTGACCTGAAATACCCAATGATATCTAATGGTATACAAATTGTGGAGCCCATTATTAGCCTATGTATGGACTTACATTTTGAGCGTAAAATGCATGAATACGGCAGTCAGATTTAATGTGGGAAGTTACTGTCACATCTTTGTGACTATATAATCCAGGCGTGATCAACCTTTAATGTGGTGCAAGAAACGTGGGCCAGAATTTGGCCTGCATGTGGAAAACACGAAATTCAATGCACAACATGAAGAATGCATAAGTATACTGTAATTATATGTTCAATATTACCAGTGTATTTTTTATGCAACATGTGCAATAAAAATATACTGCTGACAGTTGGTATAATACAGGCAGTCAGTATACGTACAACATACATTGTGGCGCATTCACATGATCAGTTATTAAGGAAATGCAGCAGTGTCTCCTGTTTGTATTGTCTTTGACATGTATTTGTCAACAATATAAAACCGTTGAATGTTGCCATGGCAACGCAAGAACAGGTTTCCTTTGCACTGTCAGGCTGCAAAATATATCGCACTGCTGTAAAAAATGTAAACCTGCTTGGGTCTTTATGTGAAGTGCCCGATGTTGTTGCGGACAGACGGACGGACAGACAGACATACATGACTCAGCTATTAGGCGCTTTTGGTTATTTGTACTAACGCTGCTAAAAATTGATTTAAAAATGCAACTCACAACCTAGGCTACGGTGTCGCTATATTTAGCACATTTTTACGAATTGAAGTATTAATGTAATACATGTCTTTATAAATAAACAACTCGTAAGTTTTCAAAATTACTTCGGCGCTTTGTCTCGGCTTGACCAGGGAAAGGGTTCAAAGACCTGTTCTCATTTCAAATATCACCGCTGGCAACGTGTTGCCTGCCAGCAACGGATTGAGCAGGCCTACTATAGAAGCTGCTAAAGCAAATATCCATTCCTTGAACTTAACTTCAGCGGTCTGAAAGTCAGAAGAAAGTTTCAGACGTGTTTTGAAGTTTGCTTCCTTGTGTTGCCATTGGCTTAGAATGTTGTGTATATACAAGAGTAGAGTGCTCCTGTACTGATCCTGTTCCACGTGAAGCTGAAACAAGTGAAATGATGATTGTGGCGAGCAGTGAGGGCCAATTTAAAATGAATTGTGTCGACATAATTAAGGTAACTGCTGGTGTGGATATGGATGGACCGGACTGTCAGTATAGGTTTGTCAAGAATGATTTGTAATACCGAATTCCATATTGACATGTGTGTTATAACTGCGTATCACCTCTTCCTGAAGAGGTGATACGCAGTTATAACACATATATGTTGGTGTGCAGAATTTACTTGCACCCGTTTAGATATGTGTGCAATACATTAAGACCAGCTTTCCTACACGATTGGCACCTTCTGCATATCATTTGTATGTCACATTAATCGTTCTTGCCATACGAGATCTGTGCTCTTCTGCGATATTACGCAGCGTTGAGTGGTAGTTCTGTACCGACGTTTCGGGACAACCTATCGGTCCCACCTTCAAGGGACAAGAAGTCCAAGAAGAAAGCTTGTGTTGAACCTATGGTATTCGGTGAAGTGTCCGTAACAGCCTTAAGACCGTGCCGAAAATTACGTTTGTACCAAATTATACAGTGGTAGTTTGGTTCTGTAAAGATATTTTACAACGCAGCTAATTAGCAGTGGCCGTAATGCAATGTAAGTCATAGACGGTGCTTTTGTAGAAGTCTTGACGTTGAAGATGAAAGCAGTGGGATACTTAGAAGCATTTGTAACTATTTAGTAGCCAACACTGCAGAAGGTCACAGGAAACGTCTATCTGAACCTCAAAAATTGGCGTTTGACAAGTCCTTGCAAATGATTCTGTGACTGAAACATGTCACTCATTGAGTGAGTTACACCCGAGTTGCCATGGTCGTGAGGCGGGACGCACCGAGGCCATAAAAACAATTTATATAATTAAGACAGTGTGTTCTGTGATTTACGAGGTGAGGCTGAAGAAACAGTTGAGCATGAAGCATGCAGTACAACCCAGCACAACTAGAGAGCAGCACTGCGTTAGATAAATTAACACTTGGTTTGCTCTAAGAATAAAGGAACGGCAGATTAAAGATGCCGTGGAGTAGCGCGTGAATATTATGACTGGAAGGCACATTGCTAGTGTATAATAGAGGGGTTTGTTTTGTATTAAATTGTTGATTATGTGTTTGCCATGCATTGTTGCTGTAAGAACACTCTGCAGTGATTTTCTTTTCCGAAATGCTTAGTAGGTTAAATAGATGTGATATTTGAACCACAGCTGTAAGTGGCGATCGTGTGAGAGTGTAATGCTTTTGTCTGGAAGCAGGATGCACGTGACAGAACTCGGTCACTGCTGACCGGAATAACTACAACTTTTTATACACTCATAACTGTGCTGGCGGCATCTCCCACTTCCAAAGATGTGGAGAGATGTGACTGGTGCTTCTTGGCTGACTCGGTCAGTGATGCAGAGTGTCACGTCAGATGAAAAATTATAAATGTTAAATACAATTGAAATTTGAGATTCTGATGGCTGTGATAATGAAACATGCTTTCTTGTGGAAGTGATGACGTGTGGTAAGGTAGATAGGTACCATTGTTTTGGGGGGGACGAGCTGCCTCTAGCTGCAGGGTAGACAGTTATTCAGCCGTAAAAATGGAGACTTTACGGACCCCCAATAACCGGTCTTCGTGATACCGGTAGCGTTTGTGACAAAAAGGAAAAGATAATTATGTGTTTGTCATTGGGAAGGGAACGGAACTTGAAGACGTTAATCAACCGTTATTACTGTTATGCACCAAAAAAATCACTGAGACGACTTGTATCGCAAACGAGTCTGTTTTATTCAAGTACACAAAAGGATGTTAAAAAGTTGGATCTAAACCCTTAACGTTGTTCAGGTGGTGAAAAGGATTTAAGGGAAAAGTACTTAACGCCGGAAGGTTACTTTTTGTGGGGCCTGGGGAGGGATGAAGTGTGTAAGAATAGTCCCCTCACTCGGCGGGCCTGAAAGCCAGAATACAGAGGGAAACTGCGAATGTAGAAATGCAAACAGAGGGAAACTGCGAATGTAGAAATGCAGAGGGAAACTGCGAATGTAGACATACAAACAGGGAAACTGCGAATGTAAACGTGCAGAGGGAAACTGCTAATGTAGACATAAAACAGGGAAACTGCGAGCGTAGATATGCAAACAGACGGAAAGTGCGAATGTAGACATACACACAGAGGGAAACTGCGAGTGTAGACATGCAAACAGAGGGAAACCGCGAGTGTAGACATGCAGACAGAGGGAAACTGCGAGTGTAGGCATGCAAACAGAGGGGAACTGCGAGTGTAGACATGCAAACAGAGGGAAACTGCGAATGTAGACATGCAAACAGAGGGAAACTGCGAATGTAGACATGCAAACAGAGAGAAACTGCGAATGTAGACCTACAAACAGAGGGGAAACTGCGAATGTAGACATACAAACAGGGAAACTGCGAATGTAGTCATGCAAACAGACGGAAACTGCTAATGTAGACATACAAATAGAGGGAAACTGCTAATGTAGACATCTACACATGGCAGTAGGCCTATGTGTCAACGAATATGCTGACCAGAGTTCATGGACGTAATCAAGAAGAAGGTGGACATTTTCAATATTTATCGGATATTTTATAATTTCATATTATTTCATTGCATAATCTGGTAATGGAGAGGAAGTAATACATTTTTATTGCCGACACGTGGGTTGCGCGACGTCTGAATCTTCCTGTATTTCACATTCCAATTTGACATGGTGGTAGTTCGGTTCTAATCTCAGGAATTGACATGGTCTATGAATTGATTTCTTGTTATTGAAGATAATCGTTTAGGCCTGTAACTCAGTCATTAAAATATGTGACGACAAGGTTCATGGGCGAGATTTAAATCGCCAGTATGAGAAATGAAATTTATCTCGTAGCGTTGTCATTCAGACTGATTCAGTGGATGCCACCTACTAGTTCCCGGGGGAAAACGGCCGGAATGTAATCAGACTACTGAACTGAGTGTAATTTGGAAGCTTATAACCTGTGGAGCCTTACCTCCAAGTTCCTTTGTGCCTTATGGTTTAGTGTTCAGTTTATTTTACCTTTGATTTGTGAAGTTCGAAGGTAGCGTGTATTAGAGGATGTTCGTGTAGGGGTTGATAAATGTCGATACTCTTAATGTGAGTCGGTTTTTCGGATATGAGCTTTGTGGCCTGTAGTGCTTTCAGGATGTTCCAGTATCGAGCGTGTCCAGGCTTGGCTGTAACGGTGCTAGAAGCTTCACAAGCTGTCTGTGAAAAATTTTGATATAGCGGCGATACATTTAACCTTTAAAAGCCTAACGGTAACTTTACGTACCACCAGGTTTAACATTAAAAAATTCTACGTGGTGTCCACATTGCGTTTATGTGTTTTGTACGGATCTCAGAACAAACAGCAACTTCTGCCTTAAAGAGCATTAACAGGTTGGTTTTTATAACAGAGGCGGAGAGTGTTTACAGCGCGGTACGCTCTGAATCCTTATATAAAAACGAACGCAGTTCGTCTTTAAAGGGTTAAATTCACTCTTTAAATACCAGACTTCCAATGGACGCGATCCTGAGACACCTCAAAAGATTACATACGCTATATCCCCAATATACATATTGACCTTTTAAAGCCTAGCGGTTACTTTACACACGACCAGGTTTAACATTAAAAAATTCTACGTGGTGCCCACATTGCGTTTATGTGTTTTGTGCGGATCTCAGAACAAACAGTAACTTTTGCCTTATAAAACATTAAGAGACTGGTTTTTATAACCGAAGTGGAGAGTGTTTACAGCGCGGTACGCACTGAGTCCTTGTATAAAACAGATACGCTTCGTCTTTAAAGGGTTAATATTATCATTCCCGAATTTTCTTCTTGGTCTTCAGAATTGTTCACTTCGAGGACTTCTGAGTAAGTTTAATTTCTTTTCCATTTTGTACTGAAGACAAGATTGTTGCAAACTTAATGGTTTTGGCTACGGTCGAAGATACAGCCTGAGATATTAAAGAGAGTGTGTGCGTTCCAGAAATGGAACTTGCGAGGACACAATACAGCAAACTCCGGTACAGCTGCCCCCCCCCCTCACCCTCTTCTCCCGACGGTGTAGCTGTACCCTCACTTAACGCCCATGGAGGTCTGTGAACAGAAATTCCCTGTTATCGCAATCCTCGATATGCCGCCACAAGTTATGGTGAACGAACAATGGCACACCTTCAGGGCTTGGATATCATGTCACAGTCTTAACCCTTTAAAGACGAAGCGTATCTGTTAAGATAAGGACTCAGTGCGTACCGCGCTGTAAACACTCTCCACTTCGGTTATAAAAACCAGTCTCTTAATGTTTTATAAGGCAAAAGTTGCTGTTTGTTCTGAGATCCGCACAAAACACATAAACGCAATGTGGGCACCACGTAGAATTTTTTAATGTTAAACCTGGTGGTACGTAAAGTTACCGCTAGGCTTTAAAAGGTTAATCTAGTTACAAGAACTTGTTTCGGTTATGTGAAACCGTTTGGTTACGAACGTTCTGTGTTTACGTATTTGTGCGTGATGCTCTGACGTGAATGGCTTGTTTACTTTTTACTGGTATTATCGCGGTTTACGAAAACAGTCACTTTGTTATTCAGGTTTTACATTTGTGTAATATTAAAGTGGCCACCCCCTTTGGTGTGTATATTCATGTCTCGTTTCTTGTGGACGTTCCTCGTCTCAGTGAGACAAGAAATCATCGATTTGTTCAGAACTGCAAAATAATTTACTATCTGCCGTCTTAAGATGTTTCACTCTCTTTGTGCCTGTTAATCAAATAATGTCAGAGGTACAGTCACACACAACACCACACTGCAACTCAAGTAGGTTACTAGTTTCGGCTTAATGTAAGCCATCAGCAGGCCTCTTCTTTTTTAAGAACCATATTTTTTTCTTGGAAAAGAAGAGGCATGTTCATGGCTTATATTAACCTTTTAAAGCCTAGCGGTAACTTTACATACGACCAGGTTTAACATTAAAAAATTCTACGTGGTGCCCACTTTGCGTTTATGTGTTTTGTACGGATCTCATAACAAACAGCAACTTTTGCCTTATAAAACATTAAGAGACTGGTTTTTATAACCGAAGTGGAGAGTGTTTACAGCGCGGTACGTACTGAGTCCTTATATAAAACAGATAAACTTCGTCATTAAAGGGTTAAGCCGAAACTAGTAGCCAAATTGAGCTTCGTTATGGTGTTGTGTATGACTGTACCTGTGAAACAGATTATTGAACTGTCTGCCGCATTTATTCCGTTTCTGCAGGGCTATTTCGTAAAGCAGTGACTGACAATGGACACTGTTTGCTCCACACTTTTGTGTTGCAGCCTGCAGTGTACCTCGTATCATCAGTATTATCATAAGCATTTTTCTGATCTATGAAGTTAACCTCCGATTACCTGGATATGCAAATACATACAAACCTGCCGTATATCCGAATATCTTAATTTGCTCTTCGATATGCTCCACGGATTGTATGTGTCACTAGTTCATCAGTCATACGCTAAAGCTGTATTATACACGCTTTTACTTGGCAAATAGTTTCGGCTGAGTAAAGAGCCATCATCAGGCCATTAACAAAAACTATAAAAATGGAAACGTTGTATGCTATATGGAAGGGATCTCCCCCTTACATTGAGTGGAGCGATGAACTAATAAAGTATACAGTTGATAAATGCACGAACGGAGATGTCCTACATTAAGATCATAGGTTGACACCTGTTGTCCTGCTTTGAATAAATAAGGGCTGACGAAACTTCAGAATACAGCAGCCAAATTTTGATGAATACCAACATGAGTAGCGGAAGTGACATTTCGGAACTAGAATGACGTTATAGTTCAGAACAAAGGCGTGGTGGAATTAGAAACGCACGCCGTAAAGGAAGTTAGGCCCTGCTACTGTGCAGGTTTTGGAATTTGACGCTGCATGTCATAAGGCACTAGGAATAACGTGGTTAAAACACACTTCGGAACTAAGCAGAGGACGTCTGCCGCGTCTAAGTCAATATGTTACCTGGCCAACATGGTCTTCGCAGGAGTTCCGTGTACGCGCTCATGTAGACATTCCCCTCAAAAGAATTAAAAAGGAAGTAGGGTGACAAATTGTGGGTCTGGTCGTATCAGTGAATAATTCTGCATTCTTTGCACGCATGTCATTTGGGGCGTTGCGCCGTGACTACTGGTAAATAGCGACGGGCGCATTGCTTGAACCTTCATGGTCAATCAGCAGCCCGAACAAAGCCTTCTTAGGCTGCTGATTGACCCCGAGAGTGAAGGCACCGCGATTATTCGAATCACCGGTATCTACCGGTAGTCACTACGTATCATCCCAGACGAAAAGAAGAGTAGTTGATGACGTTTAGATGAGCAAAGTACCTCCGTCTTCAGTGACACGTAGCCCAAGAACACTCTTCTTGGGCTGCTGGTTGACCCTGAAGACGTGAAGCATTGCGTCGCTCCTAATCGTCAGTAACTATTTACCAATTGTCACGGCGTGACATCCCACAAGACGTGATTCTTCGCCAGACACACTCTGAGAACCTAAAAATCTCGTAATTGTCACGGTTTTAGCAAGTATCGCGCTGGTGACGGTGTGCGTGCATCTTCGCTTTGCAGCAAGTGTGTCGGCCGGCACCTGCACGGCGGACCATCCGTGTGCCCATTACTTGAACTTTTACTGCGACACACTTCAGCAAGTAGTACACAGTTTTTTATTCACACTAATCGTGAATGATTAAGATTTCTTAGGAAGCATTATACCGTCACTTCTGCCGTTTTATAGTCATTCCAGTAATGCTTATGAAAGTGATTTGTTTAGTTGGTCTAGCAGTAGTGTGGGTACGGAGAGGATTTAAGCAGATGTAGATAAAGGAAGATGATCATTATGCCTAGGTGAAGAGGGTGTCAAACATGTATGTTGAGATGGTCAGAAACTAGAAAATGGAGAAAGGAATTTTTAAATACAAATGGGTTAATGGAACGAAGAGGTAGCTTATAAGACAGTAAAAAGATATACAGTCGAATCCGGTTATAACGACGTCGGTTTATGCGACACCTCATCTATAACGTCAGGTTTTCTGTGGTTCCAGTTAATTCCTCACTGTGAACCATAACATTATAGTCCATCCATATAACAACACTCGTTTATAACGACACAAAATATTCAGCCCCTTTCATGACGTTATAACCGAGTTCAACTGTAATAATAAAGCTGTGATTATACATCTAGGCAGATACTTAAATGGAGTTAAACATAAGTGGATTTCACTACGTGGTTTAAAGAGATTAAGTAATTATAAAATATGTATTTACTGGAGAAGAGACTGCCACCGTGACAACTCGGTTAATCGGAAGGTAGTCCCAAGAGAAGAAGGATGAGCTTAACTCAGTAGTAGTAGTAGTAGTAGTAGTAGTAGTAGTGGCGGCGGCGGTGGTGGTGGTGGTGGCAGTTGTAGTAGTAGTAGTAGTAGTAGTAGTAGTAGGTCTAAGTTGGATATCAGCGACCGGTTAAGGGGCAGTACACCATAAGTGTATTTTTCAGTACGAAGTACTAGCATGTTTTACATAAAAATGAACACTTACTGAGGACATTCTTAAGGCCATCGCTTTTTGCTGTTTGCTTCGTCTATTAAGCAACGTAAGCTCCAATTTTTGTCACCAACATCAGAATGTTTAGTAATCTCTGTGTTACTTGTGAGTCAGGCACACGGAAAGTTGTCCCTGTACGCGACATGAAGGCGTATGGGGAACTGGAGGTGTTGCGGAACTCATTCTTAACCTCGGCGGTGAATTGAGTGGGTGGTCAGCCGCATGTCCGAGCCACTTTACCGCTCGGTGCCCATTTAACCTTTTAAAGCCTAGCGGTAACTTTACATACGACCAGGTTTTTAACATTAAAAAATTCTACGTGGTGCCCACATTGCGTTTATGTGTTTTGTACGGATCTCAGAACAAACAGCAACTTTTACCTTATAAAACATTAAGAGATTGGTTTTTATAACCGAAGTGGAGAGTGTTTACAGCGCGGTACGCACTGAATCCTTATATAAAACAGATACGCTTCGTCTTTAAAGGGTTAATAAGTGACTGTGTTGGTCCTGTAACCGGTGTGGACTGTTAACGAGAGCGGATAAATCTTTTGCCTCCTCCGGGAATCGAACCACGTTTCTTCGGTTGTTGGCAGACTGCGGACGGGGTGGTTTCTGAAAGAAGGTATTATTTGATTGTGGTTCTGGTGCCGTGACAGGTCAGTCGGGGGGTAGTGAGTAGGCCAGGAGTTGGAGTTTAATTCTGACGGGAGGGACAGTTTTCTTGTCTCCGCAGCATCCTAACCGGTTCTGGGGCCGACCCAGCGTCCTGTCCTGGTGGGTACCGGGAGCCCTTCCCACGGTGGGTAAGTGGTCAGGTCTTGAGGCTGACAACTCAGCGCCGTCTTTTTCCAGGAGCTATGTCTCCCTTTCCTCATCAGTCTTCACGGCGCGGGGCTTAATTAAATATAGGCACAGCAAATTAACCGGCTTGACTGGTGACGGCACTAACACTGTTAACTGGAATGGTAATGCTTTGGACTTGTTGCGCGGTCGGGACACCGAATGTAGTGACTCAGGAATTCTTTGGTTCATTCAGTTGCTGGATGAAAATTAGGGATGTTAACTTCAGTTATGCCACTACATCTTTCTTGCACATCATTTCCAAATGTTGTCCCACCATTTGGGCTGTATAGCTTGAGACAGTGGTACTTTCTTGTAACAGGCAGGCAGGCAGGCAGGCAGGCAGGCGGGCGGGCGAGCGGGCGGGCGGGTTATCAAAGAAATAAAGAAATAAACGTACTGATATTCGCAGTTGATGGAAACTCATACTTGCGTCCGTAATGTCTAGAACCGATGTTTTATTTAGGGGTAACAGAATGTTTCTCTTCTGCAAACCGTCCATGCTGTCAGTGGGGCCCACCCAGCCTCCTCTTCAGTGGGTACCGGCTGCCCTTTTCCGGGTGTAAAGTAGCTGGTGCATGAAACTGACAACTTACCTTCATCCAGTGCCGAAGTTAAGAATGACTGGATTCCTACCTCCATTCCCCTATGCTTCCGTGGCGTGTTCAGGGACAATTTTGCGTTTTACCGATAGCTTACGGCTTTATAAGACACAGTAGAGCGTTTTTTTGGACTGCGTACTGGCTCTTTTGTGTGAATCGTACAAGACTTCTAATGTAAGGCTAATAACATAGGATGAGGACAGGTCTAAATGTTTGCCGGGAAAGTGCTTTGTAACTGACACATACTGCACAAAATATTGTATTTTTGCTTTTAGTTGCCAAATCCCATATTTTTTGAGACGATATTAAATGCGCAACACATGCAAGAAGAAAATCTTTATTTAAATAACTCATATATTACGTAATTACATTTTCTCGATCATTCTGTTTGAATTTAGACACAAATTTTGATTTTTTCATAAATGTCGAGTTCTCTTTAAAACCCTCTCGCGACCCTATGTCCGACCCCCCCCCCCCCGCGACCCTGATTTGGGTCGCGACCTGAGCTTGGTAACCACTGCTTTAGGCGTTAGTGAGGATACACGCGGCAAAGTGCTGCAAACGAACAACGCTTCATATGAGATCTTCACTGTTCTGCAATGTTACGCTGCGTAGATTGGTGGTGAGTTACCGACGTTTCGGGGCAACCTATCTGGTTCCATCTTCAAGGGTCTTCTTGGAATGCTTGACCGTTTAAGATGAGATCGATAGGTTGCCCCGAAGGTTCGGTAACTAACTACCGGTCTACGCTGCGTAACGTTGCAGAAGAGCGAAGATCTCATTTACACCGCGAGGGAAGGAAGCCCGAATTGGCGTAACGCGTTGCGTGTGTACAAGGCTGTGATCACTGGGAAGACGTTGTGGGGCATAGGAATTGAATGTGAGGCGGGGAGCGTAGAGACAAGGAGAAATTATTAAAAACGTGCGGGAGAAACGTGCGGCATATTTAACTGGACTTTATATAAATACGAGTAATATTGTAAAATTTCCTAACTCACAGGCAACACTGCATCTTCATTAGAAAGGCCAACCCGTTAGTGCTATTTAAGGAAATACTCGCTGATTCTTTTATGAGACTGAGATGAAATAAATACGTTCTGTGGATGAAAATGCAGTTCGTAAATGTTATCCTAAGCAGTACGTACAGAAACCACTTGTCCGTAAACGCGTGTTGATTTACTGGTAGGTGCAGACACGCGTTCGGTAGGTGCAGACACGCGTTCGGTAGGTGCAGACACGCGTTCGGCAGGTGCAGACACGCGTTCGGTAGGTGCAGACACGCGTTCGGTAGGTGCAGACACGCGTTCGGTAGGTGCAGACACGCGTTCGGCAACCATTTGATGTGGAAACCGGAGACGACATTCACGGTTCGTTCGTTTAGTGACGCAGTAATTTTTTTGTATATTTACTTTAGACTCACTAGGTTCACGGATGCTTATGTCTGAAGTGTAAACTCTCGCCTGAGTTCTGTTATTTGCCTGTTATTGCTTATGGGTATTATCTTCTGTTTGGACTGAGCTAACAGCCTTTAGCAGGAGATTAATTTTTGCTCCTCCGGTTAACTGTGTGGAAACAGTTGTTTGAAGTTATCAGCGTAGGTACTTCGTAATTTATTAATTATTGATAATACGTTCCGCAGTCTTCACACAATGCAGAAAAATTTGGAGAACAGTGGAGTAATACATCAGCTGCTTAAGGCCTAAGTTCGACCCCGGGCTATTTTTTGTAGGCTGTGTGGTGTACAAAGTGGCACTAGCGCAGGTAATTCTCAGAATACGTCGGGTTTTTCCTGTCAGAATCATTCCACGAAGGCTGCATACTCATATAATAACCACCGTCAGACCATTAGATGCTTTCAACGGCTTGTGGCAGAATAACCAGCGAATTTCAGTGTAATGTGACATTTCTTCATTTTCAACGTCGAAAAGGAAAAAAAAAAAAACCAAAGTGTGGATCATATAATCCTCGGGAACGAGTAAAGTTGATTATCAACCCAACTCTTTTTGAAATGTGCCACTGAACACTTAGTGGTGTATTACACGACGAAAGCTGTGGGTTTTACTGCCGAGTTTTTCATCCTATTTTCCCACATGGCAGTCATAGAAGGAATTCCGAAAGCCACACGCACCCAATTTTCTGAAGTGGACGTTCGTATTTTTAGTACGCTGCCTTTTTCACAGAAAGTTTTCTCGATTAATGGTTCCATTCTTAGGAATTACTGAGTAATAACAACATTTGTATTACAGCTGCAAATCTTTAATATCTGTGCTTTCATGCACTGTTACAGAGTAGGCTTGAACAATGTTACTTCTGGATTTGAACTTATTTCTGCAAATCATTGCTTTGTGGTTTGTACGTTCAGCCGCTACGTTCAAATGGACGTTTATGTTTTGAAGTGTTCTTTTCGAGACAGATAATTTTTTCTGTTTTTATTGAACCCTCTCTAATAGGCTGTCTTCTGTAGACCTTTTTTTGCACGGTTTGCAATTAAATTTACCAATATAAAAGTTGCTTTAGTAGATGATCTTTTTGTTTTATTAATAGTACAGAAGAATTCTTTCTTATTTTTGAAGATGGTTTTACTTTTCACGTTTTATAAGTTCTGCATATCGCTGTAGACACGTCATACTCCTCTTCGTTGTGTGCAGTGAGATTTAAAGTGTCAACTGGTGCCTCAGCAAAACGAGGCAAGACATCAGACGTGTCTTGATACGAGAACAAAAAGGTACAAAAAGAGCTCTGACGTCACGAATTAAGACGACTCCTAATAAATTTCCAAACAGAGAGCCTCATAGA